>JAJEJO010001082.1:543263-816901 GCA_020662805.1 Glaucomys volans
TATGTTCTGCATGGTTGTGGGCTGGACTGTCCGGTGCTGAAAGAAATGAAAAGTTCATTGAACACAGAGCCTCATACACAGAAGGCATCTAATGGATGCTGGTTGAATAAAGTAGAGTTGGACACACTAAGTTCGTAGTTAAGAGAGGACTGAAATAAAAATTGAGCAGCAGTTAGAATGTCTTGGGTAGCAATTAATTGCAGTCTGGAGCCAATTTCCCCTGCCCAGGAGGAACCAGCGAACCCGTGTGAAGTCTAGTTTAGGTGGTTCTTCCAGCTGTAGGACGTTATTTTTGCAAAGAAGGCCGTCCAGGTTTCGGTACACTCTCAAACTGAGAAAGCTGCGAATTTAGAGGTGTCAGATCAGCACCAGAGACGCCCTCCTCAGGACTGTTTGTCGCTCCACCTTAGCCTTTCTGCCAAATCTGCCTTTCCTCGCTCCAGGCTGAAGGGATTCCCACCCCCAGTTGCCGCCTCTGAGCCCCGCGGAGCCCGGGACTCCTCCCCTGGAAACTCCTCCGGGGCTGGGGAAGGCTTTGGCGCATGCTCCGTACCTAGGGCAGGTTTTTGCTGCGGGTAGCAGGGCTCCTGTCACACCGGCTGGCGGGTTGTGGCGGTGCCAGCCTGTGTGAGAGTGTGTGTCTACGTCCCTGCGCCTGAGCTGACCGACCCGAAGCAGCAGTGCGACTCTCCAGGAGAGGCGGCTCCACGGAGGCGCCTCGCCCGCTGCCGCTGCGGGGGCTGCTCTGTAAACTTGCGGAGGGCGCCGTCTGCTCTGGCGGGTCCCGCGCCCGGCGACAGACAGGCATAAGTGCTGGGTACCCGTGCGGGGCGAGGTGACCACGGTCGCCTGGGGCGGCGGGGCCCGGCCGCGCCTTCGCCCTTGGCGGGCGCCCTGGCGAACCTCATGCAGCCCCTGCGCTCGCGGCCACAGCAGCCCGGCTGCCCGGCTGCCCCCGGCAGGTCCAGGACCCGAGCCCCGCTTCCCAGAGCCTGAGCGTCTGCGAGCCGGCGGCGGGATGCTCCGCGTTGCCTGAGAGCGCCGCGCCGCGCCGGGGCGGGAGCAAGGAGCGGGCCGAGCCCGGCGCCCCCGGGAGTGCAGGGCGCCCCACGCCGCAGTCGCAGCCGCGCGCGCCGGCGCCCGCCTTCCCAGCTCGGCTCGCAGGCCCCGGCTTCGTCAGCCCCGGAGTGCCGCGGGGCCGCCAGCCAGCCGCGCGCCTCGGCGTCAGGGGCATGGAGGAGCGGCGGGCTCCGAGCCGCGCCCCGGAGTCCCCGAAACTTCCGAGCAGGCGCTGGTCCGCGCCGCTGCCGCCGCCGCCGCCGCTTCACCTGCCGGCCTGAGAGCGGGACCATGGATGAAAGGTTCAACAAGTGGCTGCTGACGCCGGTGCTCACTCTCCTCTTCGTGGTCATCATGTACCAGTACGTGTCCCCCTCCTGCACCAGCTCCTGCACCAACTTCGGGGAGCAGCCCCGAGCGGGGGAGGCCCGCCCGCCAGCCGCCCCGAGTCCCGCCCGCCAGGCACAGGCGCCACCGGAGGAGTGGGAGCGGCGGCCCCAGCTGCCGCCACCTCCCCGGGGGCCGCCCGAAGGGACGCAGGGGGTCGCGGCGCCAGAGGACGAAGACGAGGAACCCGGGGACCCAGAGGAGGAGGAGGAGGAAGAGGAAGAGGAGCCGGACTCTGAGGCCCCCGAGAACGGGTCCCTGCCCCGGTTTGTGCCGCGCTTCAACTTCACCCTGAAGGACCTGACTCGCTTCGTGGATTTCAACATTAAAGGGCGCGACGTGATCGTGTTCCTGCACATCCAGAAAACCGGGGGCACTACGTTCGGCCGGCACCTGGTGAAGAACATTCGGCTGGAGCAGCCCTGTAGTTGCAAAGCCGGCCAGAAGAAGTGCACCTGCCACCGACCCGGCAAGAAGGAGACGTGGCTCTTCTCCCGCTTCTCCACCGGCTGGAGCTGCGGGCTGCATGCAGACTGGACTGAGCTCACCAACTGCGTGCCGGCCATCATGGAGAAGAAGGACTGTCCCCGCAACCACAGTCACACCAGGTACTGTCCCCTGTCCCGTCTAGCTTCCTGCCACCTCGCTGCCCTTCTCGCCCGAGTCTCGGCTCCGGGAGGCCCTTGTTCCCTGAGCTTGGCAGCCTTTTGTAGAGGTTGGAGCAGAGGCTTTGGGTGAGGGATGAAAAATCTCTGGATAGCGCGGGGATCTTGAACTCTCTGATCCTTTAGTTCCCCCTGCTTCCCGCCATCCCCCATCCCCTTTCACCTTTAAAGGTGTAGAGAGCTGTGCGTGGTGTGTATCCTGCCTGCTCAGTAAACACCGTGGAATGACCAGGGGTTGGGGGACTGGTTTAGACCATAGAGGCTGGAATCTTATACTTAAGTTCTGTGGTGGAACCCCAAACCCGGGAAACGGGAGGGAGAAGTGGTAGTAGAGAGGCAGGGCAGGAGTTTTCCCGGCATGAAGAAGCGGAGACGTAATCCCTTCATAAGTGGCTCCTAGGTGGCTGCTCGCCAGCTCAGAAAACAATCCTCCCGATACCTCTTTGAAGATCCACGTGCAAATTCCTGCTTTACCTCGATAACCCTAATTCTGGAGATGGTCTTTGTTACCCAGCAGTGCCGGGATTTGTGCTCCTGCTGTTCTCAGCAAGATTTCCACTCTCCCCCAGGCTATTCCATCAATTTATTTCAAAAGATTTGTTAAATGCCTACTGTGTGCCTGGTAGTATGCAACCAACTGAGTGGATACAAAGATCAAATAAGTAATATACTTTGCTTTCAGGAGAGAATGGCTCCACCCCCCGCTCCGCCCCCCTTTTAGAAAGTGGTAATGCAGCTGAAGATTAGGAAAGTTTGAAATCTAATAGTCAATGAAACTGCTTATGCTATTAACATCCTTTGAGAGAGGCATGGGTTTAAGAATTTGGTTGAATGCTCTTTATGCCCATTGCAATCTGAAGATTAATCTGACATGCTTGCTCAAGGGACTAAAATATTAAAAGCTTGGAACACTAGTTTATTGAAGTTTTTATCTCAAAGGTTTCAAACAATTTGGTGTAAGGAAATAGGAATTTAAACACTCAGCTCAGTAATGCTGGTATCAGATAGCTTTTGCATTTAACATTATGGAAAGGCTTCATTTACTGGAAGCTACCCAGATTCTGGAATTCGCCACCACTGAAGCATCTAATTCTACTTCATTTCTCCAAGTATGAGCAAAATTTCATTATGGGATTTTTTACTCTGGCAGTTTTTCAAATACTTTCTCTCCTCCCTGCTCCTTTCCCTGTTTCATGGAAATTGGTTAGAATAAGAAACTGACTGGGCTTGGAATGAGGGCATTAGGCTCTCCCTGTAGGATACTTTGAGGATCTTTTATTTTTAAAATTTTAATGGTGTATTATTTTAGATCCTGCCACTTCATTTGGACCTAAAACAGCCAAGTATTACTTCCAAACATTTTAACATAAGTTTTATCACTTAAATGAGTTTGTTACATTTCATCCCATGCTGTACTGTATTTATTCATATATTATGCATTCCTGTTTGACACCAGAGTTTGCTAGTCTGCTTCCTAGCTTTCATTTCACTAAAACTGAGACTTTTATTATCACACAGGAACATCTGATGACTGTTTAGTAGGGATTAATTAGTTTTTTTGAAACCAATGTTGTAGTGAATAGATGAAGATTTAGGAGTTGGAGGAGGACATGGAATCTAAAAATAATTGGCTTTTTGCTGAGTGATGAAATGATGCTACCATTAAATGAAGTCTTGCATAGATCACAAAGAGTAAGGTTTGTAGGAAATACCGAATACCTCTATTCCATAACGTAGGAGAATTTCATCTTGACCATTTAAACATGTGATTTTGATGGCACAATCTATCTAATTATTTCCTTCATTTAGTGATGGGTCCTAATTATTAATTTCTCTCCAAAATCCCAAGTTATCAAATATTCAATTCACTTGTACTGGTTTTCTTAAAATTTTTCTTGTGGTAATATATTGTTTGTACCACTTTTTATAATCAATCCTCTTTCTTTTTTCATACCATCATCTCTTATTCCCAGCAATCCTCAATTGCTTTTCTGCCCTAGATACTGTAGGAGGGACTACTTGTGGCACATGCGAAGTATCTTGCATCAAAAGCTATAGGTGCAAAGTTGAAAAGATGTTAACCTTAGCATCTTCCTAGCGGAGAAGACTGAATTAGTTGTCTGTCATTGTAATGTCTGTGTACAGCATTCTACAGTCAACCAGATTAGCCTGGATAATGGAGGGTACATTTTCACAATGCAAAATGGCAGATAATCTATTGCTACATAATGGGAACAAGGTTCTATTTCAAATAGGGCTGACTCTGAGCAAAATTGAGAAGTAGATCCTGCTGATTTTATTTGCCTAGTCTCTCTGCTTTTGGTTTCCCCTTGGTACCTCCTCCTCATTTCTCTCAAAGATCAGTGCCCTTTGGATCCCATAGTGGATAAGAGCAAGGAATCTGGAGTCAGATGGATGTGGTTCTTGTATTAACCAGCCATGTAACCAGTAAGTTACTCTTTCTGAGTCTCAGATTCTTTACCTGTAAGTGTCAATAATAATTAGAATGTCCCTCACAGATGTATTATGAGAACTAAATGAGTTAATATACTAAAACGCTTAGCATAGTTTATATGCATAGTATAAATTGCTGGTATACAACACTTACAACTTAATATGTGGCTATATAGAAGTACTGTGATGTTAGTTGCTAATTTTAATAATATTTTGACTGATCAAGGCCTTTCTTCACCAAAGATCTGAGGTCAGTACCTTAGAGTAGCTTGGGTATAGATGGGTCACCTCAACTTACTTATAGAGATGCCATTTTATGATATTTTTGGTACTGAGAATCCTAATTTCTAAACTTAAACAATAAATTGGAAATTATGGACATTTAGACATCAGTCATTGCAGGGGGCAGGGTAAGGAGGAAGAGATGGGAGACACATAATATATTAGGCATTCTATTGATGACCAGAAAAACTATTTGAAATGGTGAGAGAAGGTAGGAAAATCCAGGAGAAAGGCAGAGCAGGAGTACAACTCTGAAAAGGGAAGTCTGGAGGAGTTGAAGGACCCCTGATAGGAATTACACAGTCTTGTGAAGGGGCAAGCCTGTGGTTGGCAGTGTGGATCCAGCACAGAAGTAATTTCTGATCGCAAATTGCTTAGAATAAGATAGGGAGCTAATAGGCAGATGGCATATCCGAATGACCTGTTTTCTCATATTACTGATAACTTCTTCCTGTTATTTTTCTGTTGCTTTTTTACTCCCTATTATTACTTGGTATATTATTGTTTCTCACTATCTATATTTCCTTCTTTTTTTTTTTTTTTTTTGCGGTGCCGGGGATTGAACCCAGGGCCTTGTGCTTACAAGGTAAGCACTCTACCAACTGAGCTATATCCCCAGCCCTATTTCCTTTTTTTAACTATATGTTTTTCCTTTTGATCTGCATCAACTGATCCTTAGAAGATTCCTCTTTATGGTTATTGAGTATGGATAGAATCATAGCATTTTATGATTAGAAAAGACCGAAGAGAGAATCTAGTCCCACGATTTTCATGGGTATTCTAACTCTAAAAAGGTGAATGATATGCTTAGGGTTCTCCAGGGAATTCATGTTTTGTTTTCAAAATTTACATTCAGTGTTTTGCCTAGTTTATCATTGGTTTGTCCCTGTAGGAGAGGTGTCTTAGGTACCTATTTACTATGTGCCAGGCATGATGGTAGTCTTAGAATTTTGAGTAGTATCAGTCCCACGGAGCCTAGGCAGTTAGGGAAGACAGTCACAGATTTTGGTGAGTGGCTATCACTCCAATTCTTAAATAATGCTGGAAGATATCCTACCACATCCTGTTACAGGATGAGGTGGCAGTCTTCTGTTTTATGACCTGTATTCCATTGGTCTTGTTTCAGTGGGAGCCATCTGGATATTATATTAGATAGGACTGTCTGTGTGGCAAGTGATATAAACCTGACTCAACTTACTCCAGCCAGAGGGGGGTTACTTACTTATGTAACTTCTCCCTCGGAAAGAGTAGAGGTGGTTTTAGGAATGACTGGAACTTAGGATTTGGGGTTTCTCTCACCACACTTCTTTGCATAGTGATCTCATTCTACTAAAGGGGCTCATTCCATGAGGTGGATGAATGACCTTCACGTCCAATAGCTCAACAAGCCAAGAGGAAAGCAGGCCTTCTCTGAGTTCCTTGAGTTTCTTTTCTGAGAAATCTTGGAGAATAACTGATTAATTTCAACTTACGTGTTCTTTTGGCCAATCATTGTGACTGGATGTATGGGGTTCTCTGACCCTTCTTGTATCACAGAACTGTCTATGATTGGGATGTGTATGTGTGTGTGTGTGTGTGTGTGTGTGTGTGTCTATGGTGGTGGTGGTGGTGGGGAGGACAGAGAGGAGGAGGGTAAAGGGAGAGGGAGAAAGCGTGCTTGCATGTGTGTGTGATAGGGGTGGGGACATCACTTATCAGAAAGAATACAGCTCCTGACTGGATGGGCCTATGGGGGTCTGGACAGTCCATTCAATTATGTTAAGTAAAGGTGCAAATAAGTGAGAAATAAATGAATCTTCAGATCTCTTCTTTGTATTCAACTTAGGGAAATTTTAGAGTCAAACTGCAACTCAAATTTATTGGTACCATGTTCATAAGGGATTTGATTGATGGAATTGGTAATGTTTAATATGGAGATGGAAAAAATAAGGAGAAACACAAAGGTTGTCTTTAAATACTCTGAGGAATATATAGAAGGTAGAGGAGAGTTATTCTGTATCACTCCAAAGGATAGAATTAGGATAAGAAGCAATGGAATTTCAACTCAGAGTAAGAACTTCATGTTTTGTAACTGTCTAAAACAACCATGAACTGTTGTGTGAAGTGGCATGTCCCCCAGCAGGGAAGACCTTAGAAGTGGCTGGTGAGCCACTAATGTGGTAAGAGGAACTCCTTGGGGAAGGCTTAACCTGGGTGGCCTTCTATTTTATGGATTCGAGTTGAGTTCAGGATATCTTTCTTTCTCTCCTTTCATGCCTCATGCATAGAAAAGAAAAGAGTAGTCCATTCTCCAGAATTTGTAAATATCTCTATCAAGGAAACTCTGGGTAAAGCACAATATGATGGTGGCTGTTTTGCACATTCAAGGTCAAAAGCAGCAAATGGGCCCTGTGTATTAGACTGTCTGCTTCTTAATAATAAGTACAAAAAGATAAGATGAGAAAATATAACACAACTTGCCACAAAAACCAGAATCGCTTTGAAACATCATCTGGTTATTGCTTTTCCTTTAGACACCAGGCTAAAATATATACAGCATCTGCAGGGATCTGTTTCAAAAAGATTCCAGAATACTATAGCCTGTGCTGCATTCTAAAGCATAATCTGTTTGATGTCTCTTCTAATTAGGAATGTTGAACTGCCAAGAAGGTTAATTTTTACCATAAGGTTTACGTGGCAGTGTAAAACTAAGAGATAAGAGATTGCTCTGTCTGTATGCCATATCCACTTATTTGTTCATTACAGGGTCTCTTAAAGTATCACTTCTGCTTCAAACCACCAATATTTGCTATAAATCAGAAAGAGGTTAAATTAAACTCATTCAGTTTTTGTGAGTGGTGAGGATATAAATTGGAAGTAGTAAATGGTAATGGATGATTTATCCTTCTGCCTTTTTCTTGCTAGTCAACTTAAGATTTTTGATTAGGTTGCTTTGACAGAAATAGAAATTTCATGTAATAATTACAAGCTAGGTAAATTTAGCCACCAATAATGTGATTTTGCTTAATCTTAGACTCTTATTATTCCCAAAGCTAATTATTATCTCATTTTGACTAAAGACAATCAGAAGCTTATGTCATTTGAAAGTTATTTATGCTTGATAATGAATTAAACAGTTTAATTGTGATTTTAAGAGTCACAAAATAAATTATTGGGCCAAGAATTGGTTCAGTATGAAAACAATTAAATGGGAAACCTGTGTTAATATTTCGTAGTAATAAATTACCTTGTTTTTGAGTTTGTGATATGATGTATACCTTTTTAATTGATTTTGATTAGCTAACATAGCATTGTTTAAATTATAACTACACATTTACCTAAGTTTCAGAAAATGTACTAACCTTTTGTTACCTTAGGCAGTGTTATTTGTTTTTATCTTTCTCTGGTAAATACACTTGCTCAGTAAAACACATGTAATGTACCCAGTACAGAGATTAACCTATAGAAGATACTCAACGAATGTTAGCTTTTAGACTACCTTTAAAAAATATCAGTGTAACTTGACAAGATTGTAGTTCTTTAGAAAATGGAGTTATCAAATGCTTTGGGGCAAGACTGCTGTCTCAAGTGCAAATTCTCATTGTTAGTGGTTGACTTTCATAATCAGTAAGGTGTCTACTTCCCTCATTTTCTAAAAGAGGAGTTAAAGGAAGTATGGAGGCCAGGGGGATGTTAGGAGGTTTCTCCTATCAAATAGTATGCCACAAATCAGAAGTTCATTTGGGGACAAACAGATGCCTTTTGGAAAAGTTAATTCCATCATTCGTTTTTACTTTAGAAGAAAAATCAGCCTAAATTGAGAGGATGGGGATTTGATGTAGGATGAAAGGATGAGAGAGGTGTATGTAATCTCTGGCACATATAGATGGGGTTACTACTGGTCTTAGCTGGATGGTTGAGTTGTTGGTGGTTGGAGGTTATGGTATTGAGGGGCAGCAGGAAGAGATTTTGAATTAGAAAAAAGTTCTTAAGAGAAGTTAGAGGACATAAATAACAAACATCAGTCACTGAAAATTGTGTTGTGTCTGATTTATGAATGCAATTTTGGTGATGTTTAAGAGCATGGACTCCTAAGTCAAACTACCTGGATTTTCATCTGGTTCAACCATTCACTTCCATGTGACCTTGGATGGAGTCAATTATCTGCTCTGCACTGCCATTTCTTCCTCTGGAAAATGGAAGTAAATTTTGCTGTGGGCATTAATAATCCATGTGGTGCTCTTGGAACATAGGAAATCTTATGAGTTAGGAATTTGTCTTATACATACATGTTGTTTTGTGATAAAAGATAAAATTATAAGTAAACCTGAATTATCCTTTTTGAATTTGTTTTTCATTATAAATAATGCAAAAATGAATTTGCAAGTTACAATGTAAAGAAAAACTATAAAAGATAAAAATTAAGTGTTAATTCAAAGGACCGTGTGGATACTCCATGGACACTCAGTGACTACTGTTGAATGGAAACTTGTAGTCTTTTTGTCTAGCATATTGTTTTTTTATGGGAAACTAATGAAACAGCAATAAAAATGTTTAAACACATACAATTAAATTCATACATGAAATAGTCCTGCAGAGAAATTAGTTGAATTAGTTGCCTGTGGGCACATAAATATTTGTGGTTCATTGCTATTATGAATACCTTACCATTTTTAATGGGTAAGACATAGTGTTATTTTTTTCTAGAACCTTGGCATTTTACACTATATTTGTTTGCCCCTACATTCTAGTTTCTTTCTAAACACAAGAGGGTACAAATGCTAATCACCTTGATATCCTTGATATTTATGTATTAGATTTATAGAATATTTCTTCCAAAGGGTTCAAGGCTCTGGATATATAGCTGTATACTTACTTGTATGATGACATCTGTATTTGGTGGACTCTAGTTAGAAACTTGTAAAATTGTATGGACTTACTCCAAAAGTGAAAACATAAGATGTAAAAAAGAGGAGGTAAACATGGTTTTAAACAGACACATGCCGACTTAATGTGTGTGGAATCTGAAGTGAAGATCCCTGTAATATAGTAAAGAAGAAGGTGACAAGCCAAGGAAGAGAGCAGACAGTGTGAAGTGTGAATTGGAAGGATGCTACAGAGGAGGAAGAGAAGGCAAAAGCAGTCAAGGTAAGAAGAGCTAAAAGAACCAAAGCAAAAAGAAGGTAACATTGAAAGTAGAAGACAGATGTTTGTCTTATGTGCAGTGTTTTGCTTCATTAGTGCATTTATGGGAAGTAATCAACTATCCAGGAGACCATCTGATTTGAAGTGCAAGTATATTTAAATGCTGCTCCTGTACATTTATTTACATTTATTTCCTATACCTTCTTCTTCTGCATCATGATGCTATTTTACAGCATTGCCAGCTTTATCAGCCAGAGTCTTGGTGAACAGAAGCCCCCTTTGGGATTTTGAAGGAACTCACTACAGAATTATGAACAGAGGTCAGGGAACCAGTACTGGACCTCAAGGTACCTTGCAACTAGTAACCAAGGGGCAACTGATAACCCCACTGAGTCTGTTAAGTGGCAAATGGAGGGAATGGCTTTATCATATCTGTTGTCTTCTGGGGCTAGCAAGACATTCAGTCTCTCTGGGGAACCCTAAGAAGAGGTTTGTGGAAAGCAACTACTGCCAGAACTGCAGGCCTGAGGCTGAGAGAAGGTTAGGAGAAATGAAGGGTGGGGGAGGAGATGCCTGGACCACTTTCTTTTCCCACCTGTCTATCTTTTCCATTGTCTTCCATTGAGTGAATCTACCTGGAGGCTATCAGCAAAAGGGCAGGTTGATAGGTTGATGTGTTCCTTGGCCTGTGGCAAGGCAGAGAAAGACGGAAATGTATTTGGAGTTGCTGAGATGGAAGGAATGAAATTGGAGAACAACTTGCACAGCGTCTTAAAATAGTTTGAAATTTCTTCTAATTCATTTTATGGATGCCTTGGTTTTGTTCAACAAATTAGACTAAAAGCAGATACTGCATTTTAGTACCTGTACCCTGTGTCCTCTTCATGGATTACAGTTTCTACCTAAAGAATGATGAACACAGTAACAACAACAAAAATAATAAAAAACAAAAAACACTTTCAAAAGAACAGCCACCATAGGCAAGTGACTTTTTGCTGAGTAATAAAAATAATGCTAAATTTAGGTGTTTGTCACCTTAGCACATAAGAATCATCTGGTAATAGTGACAGATTTTGGCAGTTAAATCTGTATCGTAATGCAGAGCAGACAACACATTTTGTGTTATATGTATGGCATTTTATAAATTTGGAGTTGCATAATAATATTAGTTAAGGTGTGACAAGTAGTATGCAGAACTGGCTATAGTTTGCAAAAACATATTTATGAGATGAGATGCTTTCTGTTGCTTAGATTTTCCTCCAAGAGCATTAAGATTCTTCAGAGTAATGTTTATGAGCTTTAAGTCTCTGAAAGGAAAATGTGAGGGAAGAAAAAATTATGTCACATTTGAAATTATTCTAAAATATTTAGTTTCAATTGTAAAGGACTTTGAAATACTATTTCTGTATTTATTTTGGGGGAGATGTGACATGCATGAAAGTGTGCCTTTTGCACCTTTCTTTGCGGAATGTATCGTTTCCTATTATTAGATAATGAAAAATAATTAAAATTGGAATCTGATAAAACTAGATACAAGAACCACCAAATCACTGCTTTAATTCTGAGAGTCAAATGCCATGAAAAATGCTAGTCAATATACATGTTAATAGATAACAGAAACAGGATCTAATGGAATATCTGTATGTATGACCTCTGCTGGGATTGCTGTAGATGTTAAATCTGTTTTTCCCATCTGTGGGAAGGGGTTTTGAATTCCTGGGAACAGGGTCATCCCTGGAAAATATAACACCCTATGCTGTCTTTCTCATGGCCCACCTTTACACATGATCCTCTCCTTTGTTTTTCCTTTGTACCCATTTTATGCCATGGCTATGGGCTGCACTGGTGAGTGAGAAAGAGGGTCATCTCTGGACGCTTGTCTTTGTGAGAAGACTTACCATGATAAATCTGCCTCGGGAATTCTCTTGTGCTGGCTATGAAAACTATTAGTTGTAAGGAATTTGCACTTCGTTGAACTGGACTTAAGTCCTATTAACTTAAAAGATCTGGAATAGGTGTCAGGGAAGATTCTCTTTCCTACACAGCTTCATTGGGTTTCTTATTATGCCTTCTATATATGTGATGAAAGAGGTGAATTAATAGTTATTTCTATTTCTAGTATTTTTATTAGAAGACATTTCTATTACTACTCTCATTGATAAATATAAAAAACCTCTAACACCATGGAAAAATTCAGGTACATTGGAAGCATCAAATTTATTATTGGGTACATTCTTAATCTAAAAATATTTGTGATCATGGCCCATTCTTGTCTTTTAAATTCAGACTTGAGCCTAAAACACTACTGCAGATAAATTTCTTTGCTTTGAAGGTTTTATTCTCCAAGTTCCTTATGTGTGCTATAAAGAATAATTAATGTAATGAAAAAATCAATATGTGTATAAATTATTTAGGCTTTACTATCATTGTAATTTTCTCTTCAACACCTATTGATCGGTAACAATTCATTTGTTAATTTCTTCCTAATAAGATATTCATTGTATTAGGTCTGTAGTAGTGCTGTCCCTGCATTTTCACAAGCAAGTCATGAATTACTAATGATACATGGAACAAGTTAACTTACTAGTGAGTGCTGTGAGAGGGAAAACAGGCAAAGGGGAGTAATTCGAAATGCTCTCCTACAGAAAGTCTGTGTAGGCAGACAACTACTAATAATTCAATGTGTATGCTCTTGCAGATTATTAATTTGTACTTTCAAGCTTTAGGGTATGTATTTTTCCAGGTGTGAATGTATTTTATTTTTATTTTATTTTTTATTAACATGCATTAGTTGTGCATATTAATAGGATTCGGTGTGATATGTAAGTACATGCATGTGGAATGCATGGATCAAATCCAACCTCTCTTTATTTGCCTTCTCCCTCCCCTTCCCAACCTCTAGTAATTACTATTCTATATTCAAGTTGACTTCTTTTATCTTGTTCTTGGTGGGGGGATAAGTAGAGGGAGTTCTTCATAATTATCTACAATATTATTCTGAGCAGGATGGTTATTAAATCATGTTTTGACAGTTGACAACTGAATCACTTTTAAGATTGGGAGAAATCTGAGACCTTTTGGAAATAGAGAGAGAGGAATCAGAGAAATCACACTGCAAAAATTCATGGCAAAGAGGACTTTTCCATTGGATAGTTTAGACGAGGGAGGAAGAGGAGTAACCTGCACAGAGCTATAAGTTTGTAATGAAATAAGTAGGATTTGAATTTGGGCTTTCTCATTTATTTGTTTACTTCTTCATTATGTCCCTCCATGCCAGCATTAGCTGAGAACGGTGATTTAATTTTGTTTTCCCCTACATCCTCTGCACCTAGAATAGTGCCTGGTACATAATGGTTGTCAAACAAATGCTGACCGAAGACACGAAAGAAAGAAAGAAAAAGAAAGAAAGAAAGAAAGAAAGAAAGAAAGAAAGAAAGAAAGAAAGAATAAATACATTTACTAATTTATTAGACAATTTGAATGAGAATATGCACTTCCTCCCCATTTTTCAGTTGCTGTGGCTTAAGAAATGAGTATGAAGGCACTTTTTAAACTACTATACGAATTTAAATTTACATTGATAGTGAGAGGTCTTTTGATACAAAATGAAAAAGGAAGGCAAGTCGGATTTTGGAAATGCAATGAATATATTATTCAACTTTTATAGAGTGTTTAAAAAATCAGGGATGACAAACTCGAAGTTGAAAATGTAAAAAACACACATTCAGCTCAACAACTTGTTAGATTAATGACTAGCTTCTTTTAAAACATGAAATAATACATCACAAGAGACTTACCTGAATGCATAAACCTTTCCCTTAGACCATCAGGAAAACTTTTGTCCAAGGATTGGACACAGTTCAAGGTTCGGAGGTTCTTTTTCTTATTCTTTTCTTTCTCCATTTCTTTACCATTTTAAGGAAACTATCCTAAAATTCATTCATATTTTAAATTTTGTGTTCAAGACTTTTATCTTTGCATGATAGATATAAACCATAACTGTGGGTTAATGTGTCCTGAAAGTGAGCTGGGAATGTAATTCTCCTTCATTGGAGCTGATTTAGGATGTGGGAATCTGCTACCTACTTTAGGATGTGGAAATCTATACATACTTGGTTTTGCAACTAATTACAAAGAAAGCAAGACATTATTTTAGAATAGAAAATAAAGATTTCTAGACTCTAGACTTTGTAGCATGATAAAGATCTATTAACCAAATAATTTTTCTTATTCTGAGCTGGTTTTCATATACGAGGCATGGTCCTGATGGATTCTAGGATATGACAGATTTGCTTGGGTCAAGATCTACAAGTAAGCATAACTCCTAGGATCAGATGAGTGTTGGAATAAGATCATTAAACTGATGGAAAACCATAGGATTCAGAGTGATGTTTCATGCTTTGACATCTGGGACCTTGCTGTCCCTGGAGGGGCTGCCCCGTCCTAGGGCTAGCAAATTTTAGAGAAAGTAAATGATTCCTTCTTGCACATCTTTCCAATGCAAACCAACCAATCCAGAGCCCATACCTATAATCAATTCCTTTAATGGGTTCTTCTAGGCCACTATAACTGACTGCCCTAATCACCCCAGGGCCAGATAGCAGGCAACTAGAGGCAGTGTCTGTGCCCCAGACCCTGTTGAAATGACTTAAACCAGTTCTAAACATACTTGCCTTGTCGTTTCTATGGAAACCTTGGTAAAGGATCTTGCCCATGTTCCCCCTTTCCCTCTGCCTCCAGACCAACCTTGGTGCTTCCCTTTGTAGCCATGCATGGTATGCTCTATCTCTTACTTCCAGGGATCTGTGAGTATAAAAACCGTCTTCCTTTATGACAGTCACTTCTGTGTCTGTTTGTCTTTCTGACCCTGATCTAAACGAATCCTGAGTACTCCTAAAACAGATACCAAAAATGGAACTCAAGCCTAGACAAAGAATCTAGTTAGTCATAGGTAAAAGGTGGCAACAAGTGGTTTCAAAACAGTGCAGAAGCCAGTGGTCAGAGTAGAGTGCAGGTGCAAAGCCAAGCCAAGACCAGATCTAGGATTAGACTAATTAATGCCGTCAAATCCACAGTCAGGATTGTGGGTTGGTTCAAGATTGAAGTGGGACTGAATCTCCAACTCACATGTTCCAAGCTATAGGAAAACACGTACCTAAGAGGATGGAGAAAAAGGAGGGAGGGGATCAAAGAGCTGTAACACCACGCAAAATCAGACACAACCAATTCCCTGTGATTTTAACAATGCTATAAAAACATGGATGGTTGACAAGAGAGGTATAATAATATCTAATTTTACTTTGAAGTTATTTTCTTTCTATGACTAGCTAGCTGGATTAATTGATTGATTCATTTCTGATTGTATATAACCTAATACCAGGCACTAATACCAGGAAAACATAAATTGAAGAAGACTTGGTCCTAGCTCTTAAGGAGCAAAATCATAGTTGTATTTTGGACAAAATAGCTGACAAATATGTCCATCATGACATTTAAGTAAATTCTTGGTACTATAATCAGAACTGTTAAAAAAAAGTGATGAAGAAAGTGTACTTAAAAGAAAAAGAGTGTGAATATTTACAGAATTGAACAAGACAGGTAATAAAGGGTTGGCATTAGCTGAAGAGAAGGGGGGATATTGGGTTAGAAGTAGGGCTTTTTATGATGGGTCCTGAAGATGTACTGGATTGAAGAAATTTTTGATTCCATAAGAAATTTGGAATTACTTAAAATTCTTAAACAGTAGTGTTTAAGAATATTGTTAAAATATGCCCACTGGGGGCTGGAGCTGTGGCTCAGTGGTAGAGCACTTGCCTGGCATGTGTGAGGCACTGGATTTGATTCTCAGCACCACATATAAATAAATGAATAAAATAAATGTCCTTCAACATCTAAAAAAATATGCCCATGAGCTCCTCTTTTCAAGAGGTGAAGATCAATTCATCCTTTTACCCCCAATATTGGCTTTGATGACTTGTTTCTAATAAATAGAACACAACTGAAGGGATGAGATGTTATTTCTCATGTTGGATTATAAAAGGACTGTGGTTTCCATCTTTGTTGCCCCACCCCATCCCTGTTCTGAGGGAAGCCATGTTTTGGCCAGTGTCAGAGAGATGCCTGCCTGGTGAGGAACTGCGACCCCCTGCCTGTGCGAGTGAAGTTGGAGGGGGATCCTTCATCCACAGGCAAGTCTTGAGGGATGGCAGCTTTGTGAAAGATTTGGAGTCAGATTTTAATGTTAAAATAAATGAAAACGAAGGGGGGTGATTGTAGGAGTAATATTTTTAAGAAGGTTCAAGATAATCTAGTCACAGAGCATAGGATCTTCTGTTCTTCCCCTTCTAACAGAAATGGAGGCTGGCAGAATATTTGAGTACAGATACAGGATCATTGGAAGAGTTGATAGTTGAAGACTGAGGTGATTCTAAACTGATCACATCTGTTTTCTCCATGAAGCACCAGGCAAGGTCATTAACTAACAGTGGTGAGGAGAGAGAAAGAGTGTTAGAAGTTTGAGGAGAACAGAGGTATTGTCTCAGAAGTTGGGAAAACACATTCTCTAGGGAAGTGTGTTGTTTGGCAGTAGTGAGTTCTGCTTGGTATCTGTGATGATGCATTTGAAATCAAATGTTCTGTGATTTCTTCAGTGTCACTTAACTGCTTTGGTAGAAGTACAGACTAAGTGTGCTTTAACCAGGATTGGAGTTTTACCCAGTGAGGAGCAAGGGAGTTGTGGATGGTTGCAAAGGAGCATTTACAGTGTCATAGGTGAACAGATATTTAGTCTGTTTAAGACATAAGCAAGGATGTGAGAATATGTGATAGATAATAAGAAAAGCAATAGGGTCAGTTATTCTAGGTCAGAGTTGAGGCTTGAGGTCTTGCAGGGGTTGGAGAACTGGAGTAGTGAGAGTGGTGGAGTGCTGGCTTAAGTGTGCCAGGCTCTAGGCGACAGTGCTCAGAGAATGGGGTATTTGAAGGTGAGATGGTGGAGTGGACATTGTTTCTTGTATGATCGGGGTGAATGGGCACCAGAGGTAGGGCAGAAAATGACCTTTGCAACTTAGAAGGTTAAAGAATGGTAGGGACAAGACAGTAGATGGATTATCCGTGGCACTATTAATGTCAAGAGTGATGATTAAAGTAGAGTTGGGGGACCAAGCAGTGAGCCTGGTGCTGGAGCTTAGGAGGTCCCTGGTGCCAGCACTGTGGGTAAAGGTGACAAACACTGACATATGCTCCAGAAGGCTGTGGAAATAGAACTCCTCACTCACCTGCAAGTCAGACCTCTAGGATGCTCAGTTTTGTAAGACTGTGGGAAGGAAAGGGATAAAGGGTGGAGAAGAGAGCAGAAGATAAAAATAAGGAGAAAATAAATATGGAAAGGAAGTCAAAGAGTTGGAAGAACATGAATTTATTCTGCAGAGAAGTTCAAAGACTCCCCTTTTCAATATCCCATGAGGGGTGGGCTATTGTCCCAAGAGCTTCAGGATAGTAAGGAGATCAGGGGTACGTTCCATGAAAGGTTAGGCCCATGATTTTTACTGCCTTTATATGTCTAACTCAATCACAGTTAACAAGAAACAGCAGAGTTTGTTCAATATTCTGAACAAAATAATATTTGTAGATAATAAATGATTTTTTTCCAATATAAAAGCATATTTAAAATTTTAAGCCTTGGTTCCAAAGGGATCAAGCCTCAGTTATCTGAATGCTTTCCTTGTGAGGGCCAGTTCTATCCTGAGGTTGCCAGATACTTGAGATTTTCCAGTAGACGGATGACATCATAGGGAACAAATCTGATTATTGGAAGTGAGTTGAACTCAGCAGATAATTTCTCAGGATGTGAGCAGATAGATGTTCCTGAGAAGTAGATGTTTTTTGAGGAAAAAATCCAAATTCATAAAGGAAGGTTAGACTATTTCAAGCCACTTATGGTTTTGATGAGATGGGCTGTGAGAAGAATGTAGTTGGGGATAACTTTTATAGTTTCCAAAAGGCAGTACATTGCTTATATGTGGAAGGGACCTCATTTATAGATAGACTTGCCTGTGTTTTGTCTGAAGCTTTATTCTCCACACATTTGGGGAGCTACTTACATTTATTCAGGATCTGTTATCCTTTTGTTCTGTTCTGGAGAAGTGTTGTGGCCTTGCAGTAAGTTACTCTGGTGCTAGTGACTTGAGGTATCAGGGAAGTCAAGGGGGGCCAGGGAAAGGCCTAGGGCTGAAGACCTAGCTTGGCTAGGAGGGTGCAGAGTGTGGACTGCACACCACAACCCATGTTTATTAAGTCTTTACATTTAATCTTTGGTGTATGACATGTCCTGAACACACAGAGATGGGTCAGGTTCTGCAGATAGAAATCTCTCTTTGTTGATGGAAGAAAATGATATGAAAAACTAAGGTACAATGTGAGCTGCCTGCAAGTGCTGGGCCCTGGGAATAAAGAAGGTGAAATAAATTTTGTCCTTTTCTCAAGGACTGACCCCCTAAACTGAATGATCGTAGTGTAGTGAGGGACATGCCACTATGCAGGTACAAAGGGTGTGTGGCAAAGGGCCAGAGCAGAGCCAGCAAGGGTGGTGAGGGCTCCCTAGTGTTCCCAGGTGCATGAGATTTTCCGGTAGACAGATGAGCTCACAGGGAAGGAAGCCTGAGCACTGGAGCAAGTGATGACTCAGCAGATCATATGTCAGAAAGTGAGTAGATGGAAACGGTGTAATTAAAGAGTCATCAGAATTCAGAATAAAGAGTGGTTAATGTCCTCTGAAAGGTGTAGTAGAGGCTTCAGAAGGGATAATTCAGAAATGGTACAAATTTCTTAATCTTGTCAAGGAACTCTCCAAAATCATTTCCTCACCATTCATCACCCATTTGTGTCCTGGATGTGTCTGGATGACATGTTGCTTCCAGTGTCCTAGAGAAAAAAGGTCGATTACTCCACTTTCAGTGTGTGTGATTAAGAAAAGATGAACAATACTATTCAATTATCACATAACTTAATTACTTGTGAATGTGCACATTAAGGTACATAACCTTCCTAGGCTAACTGCATACTTGCAAAGACAATTTGAAGTGGACTACAGAATTAAATGGGAGAATTAAAAATATGGGTAAAACCAAAACCAATTAAAAGGAACAGAAAAATGTGTGTGCCAGGCATCTAAGTTTTGTTAATTTTAAAAGGTACATATGAACTTCACCTTTTAATATCTTAACTTCTAAGGAAAAAAAAACCTGAGAGAACCTTTATCATAGGATTAAGTTTGTTTCAGGGGAAAAAAGTGACCCCTTTTTCTGACCTCTAGAAGGAATTTATTGCTTAAAGGGACATGGAATGACATCATGAACAATGTTTTCACAATAGTTTTATCAAAGATACTGAAACATTCTTCAAAAGTTGTTACTTCAGTTCTATAAAACAGAAATTTTGGCAAGTAAGTAATAAGAAACTAGAAAATATAATGAAAAAAAATCTCATTCACCATAGTGACAAAGACATAAGATACTTAGGAGTAATCTTTGTTAGGGATGACTGTGACCAACATAAAGGAAGCTACAGCATTTCATTGGAGATATAATTGAGGCATGAATGAATCGACAATTGTTCCTGAGTGGAGGAGTGCACATTGTAAAGATTGTACATTTTTATCAAGCTCATTTATAAATCTAAGAATAAAAAATCTACCAGGCCTTTTCTTGACAAAAATCATTTTAAAGCATTTTGGAAAAAAAATCATAGGTTCTTAGAAGTATTACCAAAGAAGAAAAGTGGGAGGTAGATGCAGTCCCAGGTATAAACCATTTTAGAAACATTAATTAAAACTACCTCTATGGCTGGGAGTGATGGCGCGTGCCTATAATCCCAGCTGCTCAGGAGGCTGAGACAGGAGGATCATGAGTTCAAAGCCAGCCTCAGCAAAAGCAAGGCACTAAGCAACTCAGTGAGGCCCTGTCTCTAAATAAAATGCAAAATAGGGCTGGGGATGTGGCTCAGTGGTCAAGTGTCTCTGAGTTCAATATCTGGTACCAAAAATAAAACAAAACAAAACAGCAACAACAATGAAAACTACATGTGTGGATGCATAACTAGAAGCACACACAAATAGGACAAGAATCCTGGAAACGGATACAGTTGCATTTATGAATTGAATGTGCAATATGGTAGTTATTATATAATTATAGGGAAAGGAACACTCAATAAACAATTCCCAAACAATATTTAGAAACACAGCAAACTCTTTTAGATTCATATCAAACATCATATAACAAACTGTGTCCCAGATGCATTCACTAGTTGAACATAAAAAAAATCACACAAGCTTTGGGATAATGTAAAATTGGGATAATGTAAAATTCCCATTCATGTTGCTTAGCATGAATGATCCCTTCCAATGGATGAAGGGATAAAAGAAAATACAAAGGAAAACATGAAAGATTTATCTATATAAAAATATGAAACATGTAGTGAAGACAACATAAGTGACATAAAATGGGGAAGAAGAGGGCAGAGTTTCCATGGGCTTGCGTTGGCAGCAATGCCAGACTCCACTGTAAGATTAGATTAGTTCCTGATTTATGCAGCCAGGGGTGCAGGAGCGAAGAGGTCACACAGAGCAATGCAGCCCTCTTCTGTTCTGGGATCTTCTGGTGAGGTGGGAGTGTCAGGGCTTCTGCTGCTGGCCCAGTGCTCGCTGAGGAGAGGGTGCTCTTTCCTGATCTGAGGAATTCTTGCTGTGTCTCAGCCTCTCTATATTCAGGGCTAAAAATCACCATCCCAGGATGAATTACATAAAAATTGAATCACTTAAACTTAAGGAGCCATTTACAAATATCATGCTCTCTTGGTTCTTGAGCCAAACTCTGCTTCCTCAAGGTCACATCTTCATTCCAAAGGGCCAGAGCTGACTCAGAGCCCACATTTCTGTGAGCAGGATCTCCAAGGCTTGCTTTTCAGTACCATGGAAAGCTCACTCCTGTGTAAACAGGTTGAGGAAAAGCACACAAAGTATGGGAAGGATTAATGACTTTCTTAAAGGCATTCAAACTGGTAGAAAAACTATTACACTCTCAATAGATAATTGGGCAAACCTTATGTACAGAGAATTTTCTCATTAAGAACCTCAGTAAGTAAACAACTAGATAAACATTAACTTCATCAGTAAGCAATGGAAGTAAAATATAAATTAAAAAAACAGAACCCTTATACCTTCTAAATGAGTAGACATTAAAAAATAGATACAATAACTCAGTTCTCATGAAATTGTGGTGAAATGGGTTCATTTGCAAGTTTGCAACCTTTCATTGTTGACTTTTTAAAAGTAGTCTGACTATATATCAGGAATTTGGAAACTGCCCATTGACATTTCTACCAGGAAGCTCACCTCACCTCCCTGCCCTGAGAATTTATCCTGAGAAATACTTCAAGAGATGGAAAAAATTATACACTAATATATTCATTCAACCATTATTTAAAGTTGCAAAGACATAGAAAAACCAGGGAACAAGTCAGAATTTGAATAGCAGGGGAATAACTAAACTATGGCATGATAAATTTATGGAATATTATTCCCATTAAAATGATAATAATGAAGATCACTGTATTAAAAAATGTTTGAGACACTGTTAAAGAGGACACAAAATGGTATCTCCATTTATCACATTTGTATATCCCTTGGTTAAGTTCTGCCAAGGATCCTGATAAAATGAAAAAACCATGGAAGTGTAGATCATTTTAGTTTCATTCCTATCTTCTTTATTATTATTAAAAATAGTGTGAGTAGTGGTTAAGAATGGATTCTCAAATTACTGGGTTAGGTTAAATCCTAGTTCTGCTATTTACTAGCTGTGTGACTGGGGAAAGTTACCATTTTTGTGCTTTCATTAGCTTGTTTGTGAAATAGGTATACTAAGAGTCTACCATATAAAGATTCTAGGATTACATGAGATAGTATTTATAAAATGCTTAGAAAAGTGTCTGGCATGTAGAAAGCAATTTGTCAATATTATCTATTAGTGTGATGTGGTTTTTAATAACATATAAGTAGTTATAAAAACCCCAAATAAGCCAAATCATGTTCTCTCAAAGTGCCATTCCCCAAGGCCAAATTAATAGACCTTGATTTTTTCATAAATTTTTGTGTAAGCAGCAAAGCCTTTAACATTGGGTAGTGACTTCTTTCACACAAGGAATCTATTTTATCCATTTTTATAACATGCTGGTTTATGGTAGATAATCAATATGTTTTTGACTAGATTTCCAAGATATATGGATTTCTGAAGATTTGGGCAAATAGTCAAAGCTGAGGTAACCATAGAAATTGTTCCTTCTTGACCTTGTGCCTGCCTTTGACTTCATTTCCTTCCCTCGTCTCTCTGTTTCTCTGATTTTTTAGGAGTTGATCAGGGCATGCTCTATTGAGGCTGGGTCAGGAGCTTTTTCTAGTCCCAGTTATGGAACTCTATTGATGTGTCTTTTATATTTTTTGCCACATAATACTTACATTTTGCATTTATTGGTGTTCACCTACTTCTAAGTGATAGAAATCAGTCTAACTGGATCATACTAAAAGTGGTGTTTATTTTTAAGGATACTGTTGTAGACCACTGCAATGTCTCAAAGAAAAAAAAAACACCAGATAATAAACCAACAAGTGTTAGGAAGAGTCTTAAAAATTTTGTTAATTTTGGGGAGCTGGGCAGCAAAAACGTAGGCATGCTAACTCTCCTTCAATGACATGGGGACATATTCTCTTCATTTATTGACGTCTTTTACACTGCTACTTCTTGATTTGATTTTTATAGGCCCCATGATATGTTTTTGGCTGAGAAATGTGACTGGCCCATCTCATCTTTGTAAGGTCCTCTGATTGCCGTTCAGCCTATAGTCAGGTGTCTACCCTGATTCCCCTGGGGTTTGAGTGGCCGAAGAGAAAATAGCATTGATGTGGAATGCAGCTATCTCCTAATCAATAGATATGGGGCCTGAGGCAGGATCTTAAAAAGGGAAACTGTATGGCAAGCACCCCCAATACATGTTTATTGTGTAACAGTCTCCCCTCCTCAGTTGATTCCCAAACTGTAAGTTCCTTAATGACAGATGAGCTTCTTATTCATCTGTGTGTTCTAAGCAAACAGCATGGCGTCTAGCATGCAGAAAGTGCTTGACATACACGTATTGAGCCAAACTGAAAATTCTGATAGTTCATTCATGATAGCAAGTGCTAAATTGCAGTAAATTTTCCAATGAATGCCTGAACACAATTTTAAACTGTTGATGAAAGAGGACGGCTGTTCTCATGGCAGAACAACCATCCTGTCCTGATTATGTTGGCACCTGACTTGTGTTATCATCATTCCGAGAGGCTCTGGGAAACTTGAAAGAGGTAAAAATATATTTAAAGAGAGATGGGAGTTTATATGAAGTAACAGGCAAAGCTTGGGTTTTGGAACATGTAAATTTAATTTTACTCCCAGTTTTTTCATTTATTACACATTCAAACTTGAGAAAGTCACTAAGTTCTTTGAGCCTCAATTTACTCATCTGTAAAATGAGAAAAATAATTTAACTCAGTTTTTTAGACTGAGAGCTGAATGAGGTTGTGAAATAAAATTTTTAGCATGAAGTAGGGATGAGTGTTTATACCCTTCCTTTTTTCTCTCCTTGCTTCGTATCTCCTTAAATGCTTTGAGAATTATTTTGAATAAAGTCCTAAGAGTCTTGATTTCAGTAGCATGAAAGAGACTCATTTGGTCTGAATATTTCATAAGCGAAGGACTTTCCAGAAAATTCTAACGGAATTAACATTATATGGTGTGTCCTATGGTCTAAACATATTAAAATAGCAGAAAAATTCTAAAAATTGTAATAAATACCACGAAAGGAAAATAACTTTGAAAACAATAAATGAAAGTAAAATAAAGAAAACCAGATCGAATTGTTAAAAATATTTTAGTAACAAAAAGGAAGATTGTATTTGGAGGGTAACTGGTAGAGACTGAAAGCAGATATGAAGAACCACAAAGAGATAAGATTGAATGATGATATCACACGAAGATAGAAAAAACACAATGTCTATAAAAATATGCAGTGATGATGTATTACTGCAGCACATGGGAATGCTGCAGAAATACCAACAAACAAGGCAGGCTATGAAGGGTAGGCTTAGAGCACTGGAGTGAAGAGTTATATCAGTTGTAAACTATAATGTTATTGAATTAAAAATATGCAATAGATTGCATGAGGACAGAAAATACGTTAAGATTTATATGTTTGTAATAGGGACACTGTTATAGGCTGAATTATGTCCCCTTCCAAATCCTATGTCAAAGTCCTAATCCCTGTTGTGTCAGAATGCAAATATATTTGGAGCTAGAGCTTTTGCTGTGGTTGAAAAATGAAATATCCCCCAAAGACTCATGTGTTGAATGCTTGGTCCCCAGAGCAGGAATGTTCAGAGGTGGGGCTTTTGGGAAGTGACTGGATCATGAGGGCTTTGACCTCATCAGTGGATTAGTGTATTGATAGCTAACTAGACTACTGGGAGGTGGTACAAACTGTAGGCACGTGGAAACTGTAGGTCACTGGGGTATACTCTTGGGAGCTATATCTCATTCCTGTCCCTTTTCCCCACCTCTGCTTCTTGCTACCTTGAGTTGGGCAGCTTTCCTCTGCCACCCCCTCCTGCCATGATTTTTGCCTTACCTCAGGACCATAGCAATAGAACCAGGCAACCATGGTCTGAAACAGGGAGCCAAGATAAATCTTTCCTCAAGTTGTTTTTCTCAGTTGTTTATCACAGTAAGGAAAGGCTGACTAATATAGCCTTTACAGAGATAATTAAAGCTAAATGAGGTCTTAAGGTAAACCCTAAGATCAGGACAGAGACACACATGAAAACCACATGAAAATAAAGAGAGGAGGTGCCCACCTATAAGCCAAGGAGAAAAGCTTCAGAATGAAATCTACCTTGCCAACACCTTTTCTAGAACTGTGAGAAAATAAATTTTCTTTGTTTAAGCTACCAAGTTTGTGGTACTTTGTTCTGGCAGCTCTAGGAAACTAATATAGACACACACAAAGAAAAGTAATTGAATGGTCACCATGGAAACCATAGGAAGGATTTGAGACTTTCTCTAACTTGGAAAAGAAGAACTTATGAAAGGAGATATAGGAAAATTTTTGAGTTTTGAGCAGTTATCACAGTTTTTGATAACTGCTTTCCATCAGTTATCATAATTAACAGTATCAGAGGTGTTTGTCTCCAGGACTATGAGTGGAAGAAGTACAAAGGGCAAGATGAGACACTTTTATTACTAAATACATATATGACTGTGAACCTAAAAAGCCTAAGAAATCAACTAAAAACTGTTAGAGTAATAAGAGTTCAATAAAATTATAGCATATAAATCTATGGTCTCAAATGCTCCATATATCTATAAAATATAATAAAATTAATCTCCTTATAAATGGCATAAGTAGCATTAAATAATTGCAATTAATTTCATGCAGAATGAAAGCTATTTGAGGGAATTTAAAGTAATGGAGATATTTTTTAAAAACTTGGAAAAAGAGAGTAATATTTTACTCCAGAATGATCTTATTAAGTATGCAGGCAACTGTAACATCTTTTTCTTAAGTAGAATTAAATATAACAATAGTGGTATATTTTGTAAAATTATGAAGTAATTTTGGGGCTGTTGGTGTAGCTCAGTTGTAGCATGCTTGCATAGCATATGTAAGACCCTGGGTTCAATCCCTAGGACAGCAAAAACAAACAAACAAAAAAGTAATATTTGGATGCCAGATATTGTCTTATCATTAGAGTTTAGGATACCAAAATAGACTCAGAATAAACCTTTGGGGAAGGTAGATTTTAAGATGGTTTAAAGTATTTCAGTGCTGAGAAAATAAAGAATGCCTGATGGATCAGTAATCAATTATTTTGTCCCCTTAGGTGAACTTTGCTTTGAATTTATCCCATTTTCTACTATAGAGTATGGTCAATCTCAGACTGTGAAGATGAGTGCTTGCATCTATTTTCTGAGTGTGAGTTGTTATTTAATATTTTTATTTTTCAGTTTTCACTCTGCACAATGGGAATGAGGTTGTTGTAAGGGCTAATGAGTTTGGAAATATTAGATTATGATGAAAATTACTTTCAAAGACTGTTTACAGCATGAAATATAATAGCGAAAAAAAGGGAAATATTTTCTACCATTGAAGAATGTTCAGGATAGAATTATGTACCCTCTTCCAGAAAATGTGTTGAATTAATAGCCTCTAGTACTTTACAATGTGACCTTGTTTGGAAATAAGGTGGTTGCAGATGTAATTTGGTGAAAATGAAAACATAGTTGAGTGAGACCCTCATCTAAGATAAGTGATGTCTATGTGGGAAGAGGAGAGACACACGGGAAGAAGGCACGTAGAATGATGGCAGAGATGGGAGGCCAAGGAGTGCCAGAGATTCCTGGCAACACCAGAGGCAAGCAAGAGACAAGGAGGTTTTCCCTTCCAGATGACAGAGGGAATATGGCCCT
Source organism: Glaucomys volans (assembly GCA_020662805.1). Lineage (NCBI taxonomy): Eukaryota > Metazoa > Chordata > Mammalia > Rodentia > Sciuridae > Glaucomys > Glaucomys volans. The sequence continues at coordinate 569,782 of JAJEJO010001082.1, forward strand.
CTGACACTGTGGTTTCTGATTCCTAGTTTCTAAAACTGGGAGACAATGCATTTTGTTGTTTTAAGGCACCAAGTACGTAGAACTAGGCAACCCTGGGAATCTACTGAAGGAACTGTGCAGTGTTTGTAGCCATTTAAAGCATATTCTTGAATACTGTAAGACTATAAAAAGGTTCTCACAACATATTAATAACTAAAAAGGTTATAAGATATTCAGTATGCTGTGACTCCTTTTAGCTATATTTCCATTCCTCCAATTTCTTTTCCATACACCATAGTGTTAAAATGGGTTTTCTCTGGGAATTTTAGACTTTATTTCCTTAATTATATTTTTCTGAAGTTTTCATGCTTATTAAGGAGATAAAAATCTATGAATGTTAAGTTTTACTTGCTATTATCCTCTGTGATTTAGGCAGCTATGCCCCTAGTAAAAAACACAATTATAAGCCTGTGTTTTCACTTTAAATTTCGGTGCATGGAGCTTGGTAGAACCATTACCAGCTCTGTTACATAAGAGGCCTAACATTGATGAATCAGTTAGAACGTATAAAATATGGGAGGCTGACTTTCTAAGGGCATGTATTGTAAAGCATTTGAAAGTTACACATTATAGCATAGCAGTTTGGTCTTTGGAATCTGGATAAGGTTTGGGATGAACTGAAGAGGTTCTGAAGCTAATGGAGATCTATGTGTCCCATTCTGGGTTGGATAGGAAAATTGACTAATAAAACTTGAGCACCCAGAGTTTCATTTTCCAAATCCCAGATCTCCTAATGCAGATACTATTAGAACTAGTCACAGAGGATTTAAATATGCTTGCATACCTAGCTGAAGAATATTTCAAGTTATTTATAAGTATATTCTTAACCACTCTAAGGTTTTAAAAATGCCTACATTTCTCTTCGGGCTTTTAAAAACACACAATTTCAGAGTTATAATTTACCAATACTTTGAATTTAGATGTTTTTAAGTTAGCTGAATTGAGCTATATCCAAACATGTTGGTTTTATTGACTTTTGGTGCAGTTAACTAGAGGCTTATTAAGGAGACTTATAAATGGAGAGTGAGGCTAGAATTCCTCCAGGTGAGTGTCACATGAGATGTGTGGATAAGTGATGTCTACAGAAAACACATGCTTTGCTCTAGCTCAGCTATAGTGTATGTTGAAGCATTGTGGCTATCCTCCGTCCCTAGGTGGTTAAGGTCTCTTTCACGCCTCCAAAGACTGCAGAGAGCAAATGAGGCAGTAGGTGGCCTCCATTGCTAATAGCCTAGGCTAGTTCATAACAGGCACCCAGGATGAGCCCACCTCTGCTTCAGTCCAAGGTCTCTTCTGGTAGCAATGATTGAGAGTAGGGTGTTACAGATTCATGAACACTTGGTTTATTTTTATTGACTGTGGTCACTCCATTCAGAGGAGCAACTGGCCTTGAATGTTTTCTAGCTGTTGGACTCCCTGAATCTGTTTATTTACTCCCTACTAAATCTTCCCCAGGTGAGTTCACTCTTTGTCCTATACTCCAGCATCCCTGAAACTCATCCCATTCTTGAAGAGGAACTCATAAGACTCCATATTACACCACATTGATTATTACTATTGCTGTAGATGCTGCAGTTTTTACCCAATATACTAGCCTTAGTGTGTCAAGAGAGCCTCATTATGATTATGGCAATGAGGAGTAATGTTTGTGCAACCCACTGTCACCCTAGACTTTGTTCCCTTAGGTCCTACTCTAATATTCATTCTTTTTTTTTCAATAGCTAAAAACTTTAAAAGCAATTCCTGTGAGCTGCTAGTGTAGGACATTCACATGCTAGTAATTCCTTAATCATCAGCATTACTGTTTCAGGTAGGTGCTATTATCTCAATTTTGCAGATAAGGAAATTAAGACATGGAGAGGTAATTGCCCAATGTCACAAAGATTGGCAGTATTGGAACCCAGGATTTGCTCTCAGGTGTTCTGACTCAAAAGAGGGACACTTAGTATACATAGTTGCTTCTTTCCGACTATTTATTTAATTCAATCATTTTCAGTTTTTACAAGACAATGCATAAAGACATGTTCTTCTAAATCATTAGTATAATGTATTATATTTTTAGTAACATAATCTCACAATTATTTTTGAAAAAAATATATGTTCATCTAAACCTATTATCATTCCCTATTAACATTGTCATCATAAATTGCAATGATTTGATAGAAACCTCCAGGTACACTACCAGAGACCACTGAATAGACTCACAGGCAAAATTATGACTCCAATTGCATTGTATATTAACTTAATTTAAAACATATGGAAATGAGGATGAAAAGATGAAGTAGGTTAATATACCAGTAATATGAAAGGTGAAAGGAACCCTACAACCTGAACGCTGAATACGATGTTCATACATCTCATTTCTGCTACATAAGCCTTCCAAACTGGTGTAAGTCTTATTCTTTTTGAATCTTCCAATCAAAGTGATACTCCTATTGGTTCCACCATACATTCCATTTATGTTGTACCTTTAATGGATCTTATAGGTTACTACCTTCCTATCTGTATTTAACACTCTATGATGTGCCTTGGTCTTACCAGCTACTTGTTATCTCTTTGTAATACACCCTGTGGATTTTGCCTCTTAAGCCATAAGCATACTTATCTGCATTTTATAATTCTTGAGTTCCATCCATTCTACAGTATTTGTTTTGCTTATCTTTCTTGGGAGAATTGGGTTTTTGTTTTTTTTTTTTTTTTTTTGGTACTGGGGATTGAACCCAGGGGCACTCCACCACTGAGCCACATCCCCAGCCCTATTCCTATTTTGTATTTTATTTAGAGACAGGGTCTCACTGAGCTGCTTAGCGCCTCGCTAAGTTGCTGAGGCTGACTTTGAGCTCGCGATCCTCCTGTCTCAGTCTCCCAAGTGCTGGGATTACAGGCGTGTGCCACCGTGCCTGGCAGGTATTCTTAAATAATGGAGCAAGCATGTTTTAGTCAAGTACAATAGATTTCCATTCTTATTCAGTATTCATATTGAATGGAATTTCAAACTCAGTACTCAAGTGAGCCTTGGAAAGTTTTTTGAATGGGTGAAGATAACAGAAAAGGTTTTGGAAAAGGAGAATTGGAGCCAATGCTCAGTCTCTTCATGCTGATTTGTTTTTGAACTAGTTCATGTCAACTAGTGAGGACTTTCTGTTACCCTTACAGAGAGCTAGTTTGCATTACTGAGGAAAATAGTACCTAGCGGTCTGACAATGACCACCACTAGAGTGCCCACCCAGTAAGATCTCTTTTATAGATGGGGTTTGAGATAGAGTTTATTCTCAAAGGAGTTTTGTCATCCTATTTATAAAAGGGCAAACCTGTTACACCCACAGGTGTCTTTATAACCTAGCTGTCCCTTAATTTTCACAATGAAAATGAAAAAATCCTTTTGAATTCTCTTCCAGAAAAACTGGTTATGAGTATTCAAAATAGTATAGTTAAGGAATCTCTATTGCATCTTCCTTCTGTAAACATAGAAAAAACCCACTTGGTTGTTTTTGCAACTTGAGAATGCAGAGCATATTGGAATGCTCATTGTGTATGCGGGCTGATTGGGAAGTTTGACCCATTCATAGCATTAGCTTAAGTCTGTTGAAGATCGTGGATTTAAGCTCACATATTTTTCATATGGGGGCTGAAACATCTCAGATATTAAAAAGAAAGGGAAGTAAAACACTCAGGATCTTTCCTTAATAGTTTTTAAAACTGGAGCTTATTGCTCTCTTGATGGCAATTTCTGTCCTGAATTGCCAGGAACAGCGATTTTAGGTGTGAAGTTATTAACCATCTCAAGAGGGTTATCCTTCAGGACAAGGACATCGCTGGGGACTTGAATGGGAGAACTGATTCCAGGCATTAAAAGTTCCTGTGGACAAAATCATTTAGCCAAGCAGACACCACCAGTCTGCCTTCTTACTTGGGGCTTCTCACTCCTTGCTTAATGGAATATATGCAAGATAAGATAAAGGGAAGAATAAAGTAGATATTGTTTAATTTTCCTTCAGTAATAGAATGTGCCAACAACTTTGACCTAAAAATCCTGTAAGCTTCTAACAGCAGTGAGTATGGATGATTCTTTAGGATGGTGTTTGGGGGTAGCCATGGATTTCAACTCTTAATTCGGACAGGTATGGAATTCTGAGGACATAATCAGGTAAAGACATATTATGTTGATGTAATGGGTCATTTGCATTATGGGATGGTTAAAATAAACAGTTTTCCTACCTAACCACACGTGGATTACTACCTGTTCTTAAAGATTCTTACTCTTGATGATAGGATACAAATAGGTAGCAGAAAGCAGGAGAGAGTGCTGATAAGCAATACATTTTATTACTGAAAATATACAGTATGCTACCAATGATATCCCACTCCTGAATGTAGGCTGATAAATGTACTGATAAGCCAGACTCAGGGAGGATATTTCACTGTGTAACATTCTGCCATATGTGAGAAAATAAGAAAAAAGATTTTAGAGTGGGATGACTGAAGAAATGATGTTTAGTGTGTGAAATTAAGTATGGAGCTAGCAATTTTAAGTAGAACATTGGTTATTTGAACTGCAATTAGGAATGAGATTTCTGAATATTTATTTTTAATTTATGTTGCACACACTCCAACAATGTTTGAGTTGGCATGCAATTCAAACCACTATAACTCCATTAAATAAAAGATAAAAGCAAGGTATAAGTAATGAAGCTAGGTATTAATTTAAATAGAAAAATCCAGGTTATGGGAGTGATTAACAATTGGAAGAAATATTTACTTCCAAGTTACCTGGAATCAAATCCAAATGGAAATGGAATGAGTTAAACAACTCTCTTTGTTTAATAGCAGGAAATGTGCTAGTATTATAGGAGAAAACTTCTATCTGGCACCAAATTCTAAGGAATTTATTGCACTGATCTAGAGTTAAGGAGCACTAAGCTTCATAAACCAACCTCATTTCCAGTTTTGTTTTATTTATTAATCTTATCTTATTTTAAACATGTTCTATCATGCTATATTTTCATATCCTTGTAAGCCACCCAAATCCTACATAGCATAAGGAGCTGTGTAAGCAAAATAAAAGCAACTCAATGGATAGGGTCTTCAATTTCAGGTTTTATAAAATATGAAGCATCATTTAATGTGGTCATTTACAATTGACACCTGATATGAAAGTTTCACAAGTTACCAGCATGTGGTCAAGATTCCGTTAGGAGCATTTTAGTCAGTGTCCATGGCTTTTTAATTTTAGTTCTATAAATCATGTGTTTCTTCCCATCCTGATCTCTTGTAGCTGCACTTTCATGCTGTCAGCTTGTTGATTTCCTGTAGGCCCTTAGTCCCATATGCGTCTCTGCATTTGCAGTAAGTTCCCTCTTGATCTCTGTTCTTTCCAACCCAGTAGGGGTCATGTGGTTCATCATCCAAACTATCCTTTCACCAGCATCTTTAACCAGGCTGCACTTATGCTTCTGCTGCACCTTGGAGTCAAGGCTGATGTTACAGTTCAGTTGCTCTTCTCCTGACTCTAGTTGCTGGAGAAAACCACAAAACTGTTTAACCTGTTGCCCTGACATTATCATGGAGTCCTCCTTAACATTGGTTCCTGTCTCTGAGGCTCCCTCTTCTCCCTCTTCCTTCTAATTCCCACCTCTCACTTTTAGCCTTTGTTTTCTGCTGCATCAAGAAAACTGGGTCTGCTAAGGTAATCCTCACTTCTCCCCACTTCCTCTAAAAGGATGGCTACCATTTCACCTGTCTTTAACCTGTTTTCTCCAAAAAAGTATCTAACTCTCAATTCATATCTATCACAGACTGAATATATGTGTCCCCTCTCCCTTCCAAATTCATATGTTGAAGTCCTACCCCACAATGTGATGGTGGTTGTAGTTGGGGCCTTTGGGAGATAATTGGGTTGGGATGAAGGTATGGGAGTAGAGTCCTCATGAATGGGGTTTGTCTCCTTACAAAAGCAACACTGGAAAGCTCTCACCCTCTTCCACTATGTGAAGACTGTGAGAAGATGATCATCTATGAAGTAGGAAATGGGTTCTCAACAGACACTGAATCTCCTGGTGCCTTGATCTTAGACTTCCCAGCCACCAGAACTGTGGAGAATAAGTTTCTGTTGTTTATAAGCCACTTAGTCTATCATACTTTGTTATAGTGCCCTGAACAAGCAAAGATATTACCAAACATCCATGATGCCCAAGCTCCAATCTTCTCCCTCCTCTAATGTAACTGACTCTATTAACTGCTACCTCTTCTGAATCCTCAGTATATCTTTCTTTGAAAGGATCTCAAGTGTCTCCTTTCCTTAAAATAAAAATATTAACAACAACCCTTGACTGAGCAGAAGTCTCACTCTGTTCCATCTCATTCCACTCATTGAATCTTCTGTGCTTGCTGACACCATCTCCTCTCTCTTCTTTCCTTAGTGACTGCAGTGGATTTCCACATTCACCACTCTTGTGAGATTGCTTTTGTTTAGGCCACTTGTGACATCCAGTATGTTAATTCCAAGGAATAGTTGGTATTCCTCTATGTTATTAACTCACTGAAGCTATCAGTTATCATACTTTACTTTTGTGATCCTCCTTCTATCTTTCTGTTGGCTTTTTATCTTTCTAAAGTTTCCTTTTCCTTCAGTTGTTCCTGTTATTTAAACAAATCTTTGGTTTTGCTTTTGTTCTAGGGAAGATCTCGCACAGTTTCATGGTGTCATCTCTCCCTTGTGTGCTTGTTGACTGGGAAGTAGAATGAGACTAACTAAACCCATAACATTCTGGTTATTAGACTTGTATTAGGGTTACAGCATAAAGAAGCAGGAGGAAGTGACTGCTCTCATACTCCTGGAGGTTTTGAAGAAAGATTCCCACAGTCATTGAAACAGAATCACTTAAATAAATCTACTTGAAACATCCCTGAAATTCCAAGTGAAATAATTGGGGTGGGGTGTGGGAATCTGTTTGGTCAAAGTATTACTGAGTTACTTCTGATGCACTGTTTGTCTATGTTAGAAACCAACTTTTTGTTAATGGAAATTTAAAATCCTTATATGTATTCTCCACTTAATATGGAAGCTTTCTGGTTGCTGGAGGATCCATAGGCAAGATCAGAACTTTCTTCTGAAAGCCCCTTTGTGAGTGTGCTTTTGGTAAGTAGAGTTGACCAAGTATTAGGTTCTATCTTACGAGGTGCTATCATTGTGGTAGCCCAGAATTATTTAGAGACAGGTATTTTCTGATGATCTGTCCCATTAGATGTCTTCTTATGCATAGTCATTGACTTTGGACAGTGCTGTATCAGGAGGTCCAGGGTGGTTAGACTTAAAGTAAATCCCATAATAACTGAATGGAAGAAAGTATTTCCTGTAACCCATGCCTAGCTGACTGCTCCAGGAGGGTGCTAAATTTTTTTGCCTTACCTTTCAAATTCTCAGAACACCTACTGCCACTGTGAGTTTACTAGAGATTTGGGGTTCATGTGGAAATTACTTCTGAAAGCTGCAGCCTCAATACACATCCCAGTCTGCCCCTTTCCTGGCTTTTCTCCCTTCTTTCTTTTCCCCTCACCTACCTACCTTCCCTCTCTCTGCCAAGAGCCACTCACATTTCCCTCCTTGCTTGATGTACAGAGTTTAGTAACTGTCACTTTAAAATTTGAATGTGCTTGGGATCTTTCTCTTCATTCCAAGAGATTTATCAAGTTGTTATTTTTTCCCCCTGTGTTTTTCCTAAGAGGAATTCTGGCAATAAAATTTCTCTGTCTCACTTTCTAAGATATCTCCTTCAAAGCTGTTTCTTAAAAATGACAGTGTTGGTGGTGATATAGGCAATATTGTGAGCCATTTATTTTGGCCATGGTTCTATTTCTGCAAGATCATTTTATACTTCTCAAGGAGAATGCTGTCGCTGGCAAGAATGCATCCAGATAGTCTGACAATTGGATTAGGGAATAAGTTACAGAGGGTGGAAGCTGTGACATAGCTTTGCTTCACATAATTTGGGATTGGAGTGTGGTTTACTGAAACATGGTCTCTTCTGATATTATGCTCATACTACAATAAGGTCATTTCAAGTTCGTAGGGGTCTGCACCTTGGCATGGTACCAACAGTGCATGGAAACCAAAAATTGAAGATAAATAATATGGAGCTCTTAGTCCTATCTTTAAAAATTCATCTGGATTATTATCTTAAGTAATAGTAATGCTCATATGTACAATAGTGTGTGGGATGGACTGAATTGTGTTACCCGCCAAATTCATATGTTGCAGTCCTAACACTCAGTACTATAGAATGTGGTCTTATTTGAAGATGGAGTCTTTACCAAGTTAAAATGAGGTTATTGGGGGCTGGGCCCTAGTCCAGTCTGACTAGTATGCTTATAGAAAGGTAAAATTTGGCCACAGATTCACATGCAGGGAAAAGGCAATGTGAACAAGAAGATGGCCCTCTGCGAGCCCAGGAGAGAGGACTGTAGGAAGCCCTCGGAGGGAACTAACCCTGCCAACACTGTGACCGTGGACTTGGGGCCTCTGGAACTGTGAGATAACACATTTCTGGGTTATCACACCATTTGTGGTTCTTTGTTATGGCAGCCCTACAAGGCAGATTACTCTAGTGTGCCTCGTTTCTTATGCAGGATCCTAAACTGAATAATCTAGCTCTGTCGTTTGAGAAGCAAAAATAATAACAAAGTTATTTGAAAGATATTCCCATTAAAAATAAGAATATATTATTTTTGGGAAAAGGATGGTAACCTTTTGGTAAACACAATAACTTCTCTTAGGGTTTTCACATTCCCTTTGGCATAGAGTCCCCTTTTTATTGGTACATTATAATTATGCATAGCAGTGGGATCCACTCTGCCATATCCGTACATGCACATAATTCAATCAATCTCATTCCCCAGTACCTCCTCTTTCCCTCCATTCCTTCCTTTCTCTCATTTGCTTGCTCTTCTCTACTGATCTCCCTTCTATTATTAATATTGTTTTTATAATTAGTGCATTGTAATTATATATAAAAGTGGAAATTACTGTGGCATCTTTGCACATGGATATAGCATAATTTGGTAGATTTTTGTTCCCCCCTACTTCCCAATGTCCTCCTCTCCTCTCTTCTTATTGATCTTCTTCCTCTACTCTCTTGGTCTCTCTTCTGTTTTTGTGAGATCCTTTTTCTTTTCTCTTTCACTTCATCATATAAGACATTCAACCTTTGACTTTGAGTCTGGCTTATTTCACTTAGCATGATGTTCTCCAGTTCCATCCATTTGTTAGCAAGTGACATAATTTAATTTTCCTAATGACTGAGTAAAACTCCATTGTGTATATATACGACATTTCTTTATCCATTTGTTAATTAATTAATTAATTAATTAATTTTTGGTAGTGGGGATTGAACTCAGGGGCCCTCAACCTCTGAGCCACATCCCCAGCCCTGTTTTTTATTTAGAGACAGGGTCTCACTGAGTTGCTTAGTGCCTTGCTTTTCTTGAGGCTGGCCTTGAACTCAAGATCCTCTTGCCTCAGCCTCCTGAGCTGCTGAGATTATAAGCGTGTCATTGTGCCCAGCTTATTCATTTGTTTTTAAAAAAGAATTTCAGAGGAGGCAACAGCAGAGCTGCTTTGCTTTGGTTGAAAGGGCACCTGTATGTGTTGGGAGGGAGCCTGTTGCTGTCCCCTCTCCACCTCATCCAAACCTTACTTGGCGGGGAAAGTTGGCCCTAAGAGACAGTGGGAATATTATTGGCAACTACTCTGAGTCAAAGAAGGAGCTGTGACTGAGGGGTTAATCAGACTCTGCATGGGTCAGGATTTGGTACCCTTACAATGTCTATAGGCAAAATATAATTCCTGGGAAAGGGATTATGTGACTATGATGTAATTTGGGATGGTGTACCAGATCCTAGTTGGGGAAGATTTTAGGGTCTACAGAACATGGGGTGAACACCATGGGGGAAGAATGACTTACCTAACTAATCATTGTGAACTTGTCTCTCCCTTTTCTTGAAGTAATGCCAGGAGCAACTATATCCCCAAATCTGCATTCATTATTGACCCTGTTGGTTAAGCTGTGGGCTTTTTAGTGAGCTCTGTAGTATTGCATTAAAAACTGCTTATAAAAGGATTTACATTTAATGAATTTTGGTACAGCTTTCTCTGAGCTCTTTATCCTATCCTATCTAGTCTGGAACTTCCTCCTTCAATTATCACTGCTCTCAGACTTTCAACCTCTTCCTCTCTGATGGCTTATTCTGTGTAGTTATTAGAAATGTTCAAGCCTTACTCATTTTGTGAAATCCTAAAATACCCTCGGATGGCTCTGCATCCCAGCTCAGCTTCCTACACTGTCGCCCTCCCTTCCTACCACCGGGCAGTTTGAGGGCCACTGGTGTCAGGACTGGGTGAGCATCTGCCATGGGAAGTGTGCTGCTTCTGATCTTCCCTGGCTTTCTTCAGCTCACTGCCCTCCGCTTCCCATTACAACCGTCTTGAAATGCTTTGCCAGAAATTCTAAGACTTGGAAGGTCAAATCTTCACATCTGCTGTCTTTGCATTGAACTCCAAACAAGTCCTTAACAGCATCTAAGAGAAGCTATTTCACTTCACTAGAATCTCTCATTTTGGTTGAAACTATTTGTATATATTCTACTTTAAAAGTATTTGTTTTAGTTTATTAATCCACTTAATGCTTAAGGTGTCTTTTCTTTATGAAAATCTTTTAAATTTTCCTGGTTTAACTTAAAACATCTCTTGCCACTTTTTCTTTTTTACTTAATTTTAAATTGGCAAAAAATAGTATGTATTTATGGTGTGCAATATAATGTTTCAAATTATAAATATATTGTGAAGTGGCTAAATCAGCTAATTGGCATATGTATTATCTCTATTCTTATCATTTATGGAGAGAATACTTAAAATCTACTCTCTTAGTAATATTGTTTGTACATTGACATTAATATTAGTCACCCTGTTAAGTCTCTTGAACTAATTCCTCCTGACTGAAAGTCTGTGCTCTTTGATCAACATCTCCTTAATCCTTTCCTAAGCCCCTTGTAACCACCATTCTACTCTTTACTTCTGAGTTTAACTTTTCTAGATTTTTGCATGTGAGTGAAATCATGTGGCAGTTGTCTTTCTGTGCTTTGCTTAATTCAGTTAACATAGCATTCTACAGGTTCATCCATGTTGTTGCAAAAAAAAGATTTTCTTCTTTATCAAGGCTAAATAGTATTCGTGTGTGTGTGTGTGTGTGTGTGTGTGTGTGACATTTTCTTTATCCATTCATCCACTTATGGATATTTAGGGCGATTCCACTTTTGACTACTGGGAAAAATGTTGCAAAGAACATGAGAGTGCAGATGTCTCTTTGACATACTGATTTCATTTCCTTTGGATTTGTACCCACTAGTAGTATTTCTGGGTCACATGACAGCTCCATTGGTAATACTTTGAAGAACTGCCATACTGTTTTCCATAAGGGGCATGCCAGTTTACATTCCCCAGCAGTGCACAGTCTTCCCTGTTTTCCACAGTCTCACCAACATTTGTTGTCATTCTTTTACTTGTTTTGGTAGTAGCCATTCTAACAGATGTGAGATGATATTGTGGTTTTATTTTTTATTTCTTTGATGATTAATGATGTTAAGCATTTTTTCCATATGCCTGTTGACATTTTTACATCTTCCTTTGAGAAATGTGTCTACAGATACTTTGCCTAGTCTTCATCAGGTTTTTGCTCTCTTGATACTGAGTTGTTTGAGTGTCTTAAATATTTTGAATATTAACCCCTCATCAGGTTTATGATTTGCAAATATTTTCTCACATTCCTAGGGTTATCCCTTTACTTGGTTGATTGTTTCTTTTACTATATGGAAGCCTTTAGGTTGCTGTAATCTAAAACATGTAATCCATTTGTCTAGTTTTGCTTTTATTGCTGTGCTTTTCATTTCCCCCCAAATAATTGCCCAATGGGGCTATTCCCCTGTGTTTCAGGACTTCCATTTGAGTCTTTAGTCTATTTTTCATTCACTTCATGTAGTGTGAGATAAAGGTCTAATTTAATTCTTAATATGGATATCCAGTGTTCCCACCATTATTTATTGAGGAGACTGTGCATTCCCCATTATATATGCTTGGCATATTTGTTGAAAATCAACTCACTATAAGTGCATAGACCCTTCTGGCGTCTCTTTTCCATTATGTTGGCTCAAGCATCTATTTTAAAAAATTTTCTTTAATTGTAGGTGGACACAATACCTTTATTTTGTATATTTATATTTTCTTATGTGGCACTGAGGATGGAACCCAGTGCCTCACACAAGGTAGGTGATCACTTTACATTGAACTACAACCCAAGCCCCCCATGTGTCTATTTTTATTGACAGTAGTTTGGTGTTTGATTGCTATTTACTTCTGATATTCTTCTATTTCTTTATATTCATCTTTTAATTGTTGAAATTTGTTTTATATTTGTCTTACCCTGGTTATATCCTTACATATCTCAGCTTATGGTTTTATGTTCTTTTCAACGTCTCTTTCTAATTCATTTAGTACTACATATAGTAATTTTTTTCATTTGTATCTTTTTAAAATTTATTTTGTTTTTTATTTTTATAGACTGCATTTTGATTCATTGTATACAAATGGGGTACAACTTTTTGTTTCTATGGTTGTGCATGATGTAGATTCACACCATTTGAATAATCATACATGTACAAAGGGGAATGATGTCTGCCTCAGTCCATCTTTCCTACCCCTGCCCCCTCCTCCCTCTCATTTCCCTCTATGTAATATAAGTATTTTTTAATCCCTCTTCTATGGTGTCATAATTTTACCTTTATTTTCCCTCTTTACTTTTCAGTCTTGAACAGTTTTTATTTTGCTCTTTTTTTCTGATTCTTAACAGTGTAATTTTTCTCTTCATGATAGTTCAGTTTTACCTGTTTTATGAGTTTTAATCTTTTTAGTTCTTTGTATTGTAACCATCAAAAGTCTTCCGTTATCTATCCATTTCTTATTTTCCCATTGTATTCTATTCCTTAATTTATTTTATTATTATTTTTTAAAAAATCATAGACACATAAACATTTTGACTGGTGAAAATTATGAGGGTGTTTTCAGTAGTCACAGGGAGTGAGATGTTCTTGTCTCTAGAATTTGCTTTTTTGGTTTGTAGAATATCTCTCCATTTTCCTGCTTCACTGATCCTTCATGAAAAGTAGTCACCATACCTCCAGTGTTGTATATTACATCTATTTTCTGACAGTGAGAATGATTTTCCTTATGGAAGGGGCACATTTTATATTAGATTTAGAAATTTTCCTTTTTTCTTTTTTTGCATCCCATATTGGGCAATTATTGATTAGGAGCCAGGTACTCCCACATCCATCCTGTCTGACACAAGCATTAGGACCAGAAAGTTGTTCAACACCATGTTGAGCATGGTAGAGAAGGCCAGAGGGGCAGCAACCCTTGGGGCCTGGCTTTGCATGAGAAACTTCTAGAAGACCATTCTGGAAGGAAGCTTTATAGTGAGACCATTGTCATGCTTCTGAAAGCTGCTGCAACTCAGCCTGCTTTGCTTGTGGAGTTTGACCTGCCACCCTTTTGGCAGGTTTATGAGACAATCCTGTTGTGAGGGTCTCCTTCCTGCACGGTCCCATGCCAAGGGACACCTGGGCTCTGACAATCACTACGGGATTCCTTTTCTTTCTTTTTTAAAATAGCAAATGAAAGTATAGACAAATGAAAGGAGAATTCAGTTGCTGTTTTGGTTAGACCACATAAAGAATCATAAGTCTGGGACACTGTCATTCTTTAAAAATAGAATGATGGGGTAACATAAAAGTCATGCTGTATGAGGACAAGATAAAGGAAAAATCTCTTTAATTATAAAAGGAATTTAAAGGAAATTTGAAAAAAAAATAAAGGAAATTTGCTTCCTCTTGGCACATATCCCTAGGGCTGTCATGGAGGAAGGGTTTGCTAACTAGGGCAGAACTAGATGCACTGGGTGGAATTTATAGGGAGCCATGTTTGGCTGTGTTTATGGAGAAAATTCAAAGATGAAAACTGTTGAACCACATAGGCTGCTGCTTCAGAGTAGCCAAGAGAGCTAGTGTTAACGGGAGGAGGAAGGTTCTGTGATTTTTTTCAGCCTTGTGCTTATTTTTACCTCTGGCTTTAAATTGGGTGTTTTGGAAAATAAATTTTATTTCATATATTTAAGTTATACAACATAATGGTTATATATATGTGTGAGTGTATATATGTGTATATATATATATATGTATATGTGTATATATATATACACATATACATGGTTACTATAGTGAAGCGAATTAACATATCGAAATGCTCTAATTAGCCTATTTTTAAAAAGGTATTTGCATTTAAAATGAGTTTCCTCATCTGCTTTTATTTCTTTTGATAGTGGAAAAGAAAGAATTTCCTTTCTTTTCCATATCATTTTTGGTTATATGCCATTAAGCACTGGTCATTGTCCTCATACCCAGTTTGACTCATTGGGTAGAAATTAGGGTCATGCTGAGCAAGAGGGGTGAGCATTGGATTGGATTCATTTTAGAGCCAAATATTAAAGTTTCCAGAGATTTATTTTATCTTTATTTTCTTCAATGAGTTATAAATAATATATAATAAAATGCATAATCTCAAACTTAGTGTGAGTCTCAGTAATTGTGCACACCCGTGCAGCCACTTCCTTGCCATTCCTTCCTGCCTTTGATTCCCTCATCCCCCATAAACCCACTGATAAATCATATTCTGACTTCTGTAGCCATTGATTAGATTTGCCTGTTCTTGGCCTTTGTATATATGGAACTGTCCAAATGTACTCATTGATGTTTGACTTTCTTAACTCACTGTAGTGGGAGTACATGCATGTTATCACAGATATCAGTAGTTTGTTATTTTATATTGCACTTTATTACAAGTGCTATATAAATACATAAATTGTCCATTTTACTTTCTGAAGATTTTATTTCTTGAAACCTAGAGAAACAATGCTGAATATTTTCAGAGGACTTTTTTTTTTTTGATTTTCTATTCTTTTTTTTTTATTTACTTATTGATTCATTGAACACAAATGGAGTACAGCTATTGTTTCAAGGGTTGTACACAAAGTAGAGTCACACCATCTGTGCTTTCTTGCATGTACACAGGGCAATGATATCTGTCATACACTCTGTTATTGATTTTACTCCCCACCCGCCCCCACCCCTCCCTTCCCTCTATGCTAGCTATCTTTCCTCCCTTCTTGCCATCTTTCCCCCCCACATTATGCATCATCATTCATTTATCAGAGAGACCATTCGGCTTTTGGATTTTGGGGATTGGCTGATCTCACTTAGCATAACAGTTTCCAACATCATCCATTTACCTACAAATGTCATAATTTTATTCTTCTTTATGGCTGAGTAATATTCCATCGTGTATTCATACCACAGTTTCTTTATCCATTCATCTACTGAAGGGCATCTAGGTTGATTCCACAATCTAGCTATTGTGAATTGAGCAGCTATGAACATTGATGTGGCTGCATCACTGAGGCAATCTGATTTTAAGTCCTTTGGGTATAAGCCAAGGAGTGGGATAGCAGGGTCAAATGGTGGATCCATTCCAAGTTTTCTAAGGAATCTCCACACTGCTTTCCAGAGTGGCTGCACCAACTTGCACTCCCACCAGCAATGTATGAGTGTACCCTTTTCCCCACATCCTCGCCAACACCTGTTGTTGCCTGTGTTCTTGATAAAAGACATTCTAATTGGGGTAAGATGAAATCTTAAGGTGGTTTTGATTTGCATTTCTCTTATAACGAGGGATGTTGAACATTTTTTCATAAATCTGTTGATTGCTTGTAGATCTTCCTCTGTAAAGTGTCTATTCATTTCCTTGGCCCATTTATTGATTGGGTTATTGGTGTTCATGGTGTAAAGATTTTTGAGTACTTGGTAGATTTTCAGAGGACTTTTAATTCTGCAGGGAAAGGTCTTTCTGATTGCATTACTTAGTATTGTCATATTTTGAGTTTATGATGCCTGTTTTTATTGAAAGAAACAAGGAGATAATTGATATGTAATGTAAACTGCTAATAAGTGTCTAGCTCATGGAAAGTCTTTAATTAATGTGAGAACTCTAATTAGAGCAATTAATTGTTTATCTAATTTTGCTCCAAATGTATTTTTTTGTCTTAAACTTAAGTGGGCTAATAGGATGCAATAAGATGCTCTAGAAATCTGTGAAAGTTTAGTAAACATCTTAGGAAAATGAGTTTCAGAACATCTTCAAGTGATTTCTAAAAATTTGTTGGGAATTGCACAGATTTTTAAATGTCTTTTTATTCATATCAGTTGATAAGTTTTAAATGTGCAAAGCTATATTACCTTTAAAATAAAATGGTAAAATCTATTTTTTACCACCTTATAATAGCTAAACTTTGGAAACAACTTACTATGAAATTATAAAAAATAATTTAACATTTTTCAACTTTATTGAGGTATGGTGTACAAACAATAACTAGGGATATTTATAGTTTATAAAATTTGAAACATTTTCACAAATGTTGATGTCACGAAACCCTCACCACAACCAAAATAATGAATACATTTTTTTCTCTAGAAATTTCTTTGTGTCTCTTGCAAATTTTTCTCTTCTGTCCTTTGCACCAAACTCCCAGCAATCCTTCCATGAGCTCTCTGTTACTGTAGATTATTTTGTTGTTTCTAGCGTTTTGATAAGGTGATGTTAAAACAAGTTATGGTACAACTAAAATAAGTTAAAATTAAAATGCTTTTGAAGACTTTTTAATTACATGAGAAGTACTCATAAAGTTAGGTGAGAAAATGATATAAAAATTTAAGTCCAGAATAATCTTAAATTCGCATACACGAAATCTTTTCAACATATAGAGAAAAAAGATGAAGGAAACATTGAAATGACATAGTTTTCTCTGGGCAAGATTATGGGTGATTTTATGTAATTAATACTATTCTCTTTTCTAGGTCTAGTATAATCAGAATAAATTATTTTACAATAGAAACGTCAATAATGAAAAAAAAATAAAGCAAGCTGTGAACTGGTTGATCTGAGTATAACATGAACTCTTCATAGTGCATTTCCATGTAGCTGAGGAAGTTTTTGTTTGAGGATTTTTTTTCCCTGTAAATAGTTAAGAATGTGTGCTCTGTGCTAAAGGAAAAATTGAGATAAAGAAGCATTTTTTTTCTGGAAGTGTTGGAGTGCCTTGGATATTAATATAATTTCTCTGAGTAATCATGTTAATAAGTATGGTGTGTAAAATAATTCTTACAGTACTGCTTATCCTCCTGGAACTGAACTGAAAGCATTATGTGAGCTCTAGGTAATGAAGGTCACAAATCAAAAGGAAGAATACATGAAAAAGGATTAGAACAAAAAGAACTAAAGCCATAACTCTACATCCCTGTTATAATGAATCCTATAATTTGACAAATGTAAGCGGGTAAAAAATGGTACTTAATGAATTAAGGATGAGCTGATCTTCCCTATAGCCAGTTGGGAATGAAATCTTTTTTCCTGAAATACTGAAAGATTCACGAAAAATCCATGTATAAATTAAAATAATTTGTTACATGGAAGGGTATTATAATTTTTTATAAACAATGTTCATAGAGAAGAGTGATTTTTCTTCTTGAGTGTTGCATAGGCTTACAGTATGTGCAACACAATGGTTACAAAGTTTATGTTTATTTTTACTTAACCAATTGCCTGCCATGTTAGTAGGCCCCTGAAAAACACACACAAAAAAAGGGGGAAAGAGTGATCTCTTCTCAAGACATACAGTAGTACACTATTTTGATGGGAACTTGTGTCTAAAACCAAGTACCTATTTTGAGTTTGAAAATTGGTATTTTCAATTCTTATTGTTATCCATTGGGATGATAGAAGGAATTGAAAATGACAGCATTGATCAATATAGTTATTAATTCCCATTAAAATTAGTGTTTGGGTCATTTACAAGAGAATATATTCTATAAAAAATACATGAAAACCAGGCTTGGTGGTGCACACCTGAAATCCCAGGAGGCTGAGGCAGGAGGATTGCAAGTTCAAAGCCAGCCTCAGCATCTTGGTAAAGCCCTAAGCAGCTGAGCAAGACCCTATCTCAAAATAAAAAATACAAAAGGGCTAGGGATGGAGTTCAGTGGTTAAACATCTCTTGGTTCAATCCCTGGTACCAAAAAGCAAACAAAATGAAACAAAAATACATGAAGATAATTACTTATTTTTCTTAACTGGTGTTTAGTAGTAGTGTCACCTCTCACACTGGGTAGGTCATTCTTCTAGAAACACTCTATCCAAGGAAGTAATCATTTATTATATTGCATCCTAATTCTAGGATTAGCAGAGGCAAAATGAGACTTAATTGAAAATCATCTGTTAATAAGTCAGTGACTCCAAAGACAGGTATTTCAGTCTTCAACCAAAGTGTAAATGGATGATATCATATATAATATAATCTTGGTGTGCTAGTCACAAGGAAATGAGTTATACTTTGCATTATCAGAAGGGTATACATTGTGCTTACCTTTCTTTGTGGCAAAAAGGTGTGTAAATTGTTGCTGTGGGCAATTCTGATGCACATGAACTTATCACAGGATTATTCTAGAAGTTTATAAATGTGGTTAATACATATGCCAGAGATAATGACCTATCATGAAAGGACAATTAATGCAATGAAATAATTTTATTTTTCTTTTGTGCTTGTGGTCGTTTTTTTTTTCCCCCACAAATCCTCCCACTTATTAAAGTGAACTCATTTTCAGGGATGCAATAGAAAATCAAATGACAGTAATATGATATTTCAGTAACGTTTTAAAAAAAGATATTTCAAAGTTAAAGTGCTGATGCTTTCCAAGAGCTTAATTGTATTTAAAAATAAATGAAATTCTGATGACTTAAATCTTTCACTTCCCCCAAACCTTTCTCTAATGTAAATGCTATTTCATATAAAACTCCTTAAGCAGAACTTGACATCTTTTAAAATCATTCACTATCATAACATAATGTAGTCTGCAAATGTTTTTCACTTCATTTGAAATGTCTCTGTGGATGAACACAAATCCTATTGATAGCAGCTATTGAATGCCTTACTATCATTGCATAATGAAGCTAATATCAGTGTGAAATAAGATAATGAGCTTTTAAAATTTAGTGAGCTTCCAAAAACTTATTTTACAGATCAAAATAAAAACTTGGAATAAAAATATTAATATGAAAATGTCCCTTAAACACTTTATATTTAGGCAAATGATCTGATGTATATTCTGATCTGATACATATTCAAAGAAAATACCTTCTCTGCTTTAAAAAATAAAAACCACCTAAATGTTTATGTGTATTTGTGTGTATATATATTTATATATATATATCAGATACTACAGGTATAAGAATTACATATATTTAAGTACTTAAATATATACTTAAAATATATATAAGTAGACAAGGTGGTTTCAAGAATCAGCTTAAATACCTATAAATAGATTATTGTAAATGATTACAATTAAAATTCTAAATTATCTAAATTGAGGACATTTAAGAATGGTAATTAGTATGACTTAAGAACTTGAGATAGGTTTTCATTTTTTAAATGATTACCATTTTTTGAAAAATCAATAAAAACTATTCCTTATCATTGCAAATTTTCTTCTCTTTCTAAATACACTCAACCAGCCATTGAATTTCCTGTTGAATGGTTGGGGATGGTTATTCTGAAGATATTTCAGGCTCTGCTTCCCTCCCTTCTCTGGCTGCTGCCTCCCTTCTGTCCATATCATTGCTTACCTTCAGTCCTCATGGTGGGGGGCAGTGGAGGGGAAGCAGAGGAAGAGACAGAGGTTAGGGGAGTCAATGTTTTTCTTATTAATGTTAAGAAAATGTTTTGCCCAAAATCTGTTAGTTAAAATTAGGTTTCCAATGTACTGTTGATTTTAATTTGTGGTGAATGTGTGTCTTTCATTAATTTAGGGAATCCTAAACTCAATTGAAAATAAAGGCAGACAGATATAGTGGAAAACCTCAAAATCAGACACAGTGAAGTTTGATGCCCAGCTCTGCTGTGGTGAGAGAGTTTAATTTATTAAGCCTTTGCCTTTTCATCACCTCCTGGAGAATAAGATATCTGTTTGGAAGAGTTGTTATGGAAATTAATAACAATTTATGTTAAGAAATCTATTCTATGTCATATTCACAATTCTTACCTGAGTGTGTCTAACAGGTTGTTAGAATGTATTTAGTATCCTTGGTTATATTAAGATTACTAAGTATACCATGAAAAATAATTATCAGTGACCGTACGTTTTAATACATGAATGTAATAACCAAAGGTTCACAGGGTTGGTGACCCCCATGCACAGAAAAGGCCTTATCACTTTTTCTTAATGCATAGAAGATTCCCAACAGAATCAGGAGAAAAATCTAGGAGAGCGGTTTGAAAGCACGGACCCTCCAGATCCCAATTTCCTTCAGGGTGTGGTGACTATCAAATCTTCCTGTATGAAAAGATTTCAATTTGTGTACTTTACAGACAATATGTGATCCTGAAGTCACATATAAATAAAATGCTTTAAAAACTACAATATTTAAATTAAATATCAGAAAAAAATTGAAAACCTGGATGTTCAAAGAAACTGGACAGAAACTTCTGATAGTTGCTTCTAACCCATATTTGGATTCCTTCAAAATACAGAGATGATCAGAAATGTTGTCCTATTCTTTTTCTAACTACCTGATCCTGGTTCCCAGAACTTTCATGCTAGCCCAAGATGAAAGCAATTTTATAAAGGAATTCATGCACAGGTATAGTTGAATTAATCTCTTGGAAAAGCAGTTTTTCAAGTACATTGTGGTTTATTTTAAAAAGTTATTTTGTAAATTCAGAGAACGCATGGATTAGTACTTTTAATAAGGAAACAATTGTATTAGCTCATGTTGAATTGTTAAACCACTGAGCCATGAACGAGGCGAAAGGTGGTGTTGATGGGAGACTTAAGCCACCGAGGAAATGCCTGCACCATCTACATCAGCAGCACAGGGAGACCTCCTTATGGTTTCCAGATAAGGAACTGAAATGCAGAGGAGTGAAGAAAAGCCCGTGGAGTGACTAAATGGTTGAGGAACCTTTTAAAGTCAAATTCTGTTTTCTCAAACTTCAGTACTTAGACATATTTTAATGGAAAAAAGGGGAAAACCTACTTTGCTATTCTCAGGAATGATCAACCGAGCACATAATGAATGATTAAGCTAATTCTTAATCACTATAGGGAGTATCATTCATACTAAATTCAATTTCATTAATAAATTAAGGCTGTATGCTTTTCTCATTTTACCCTGTATTTCTTCAAGTGACCTCAATCACTTAATCAAACCATACCTAACTAGCCCTTTAGCCAGTTTATTAAATGTCTCTTCTAGATGTTGCCAGGTTTCATCTGTGAAGAAAAGGAGTATAGAAAAGAAGAATAATGAGATTGAAGATTCATTCACCATCTTCTTAATGCACATTGGCCAAAACTACATGTTCAATGAAAGAATTATAGCATAGCAAAGATAGGAGGACTTACGTATCATGGTCAGGTGAAATACTTGTGGGTAGAGTCTGTGGAGAGAGAGAACAGTAGAGACAGAAAAAAAAGGGAGGTGAGATTGCATTGGTATTTAGCTACTTTTTGCTTTTGACGTGTGTACTAGTTATTTCTTGGACACTGGAGTTAAGAAAATCCACTTAAAGATCAAATTTTATACAAAAACCCCCAAAGAAATGAAAACAACAATCTAAAGAAAAGGAATTTCAGGAAAATAATCTTTGGAGAGCTTAAATAAATGACAGAAACATGACATGTAAGTGGAAATATCTATAAGCAGTAGATTACATCTCAAAGCAATAGTTCTTATGATAATAGCAAGAGGGGAGCTGGGGTTGGTAGCTCAGGGTAGAGCACTTGCTTAGCCTATGTGAGTTACTGGGTTTGATCCTCAACAGCACATAAAAAATAAATAAGTAAAATAAAGATATTGTGTCCATCTACAACTAAAACAAAACAAGAGGATGAAGAGAGCAGGATGAAATCTGGGCAGTTACACAGTGTGGCAGATTTGGAATGTCCAAGAATAAAGATTAGAAATGAGCATTAAACCAGGAATAAAGCATATCAATTGTGGCATGTAAGAATGTAACCAGGAAATGTCTGGTGGCTGGAAGGTGAAATGCACCCAAAATGGCAAAATATCCTGTAGGTAGGATGAGATGAGAGGAAGCCTGGGAAAAGATCCTTTTTATTAGGGGGGGGGGGGGGGGGGGGTGGGGGGGTGGAGAAGAGTTGGACTAAAACAAAAGTAAAATTTAGTTATTTGAGAAAATGTCACCTTCATGATTAAATGTAGTCTTTAATTTAGAAAAAGGAACAGAAAACAATGTGGTTTAAGGACAAGAAAACAAACTAGACTTGGCAGGAAATTGATCAAAGATCATTTAAATAAACAGGTCCTGATGACTTTTGAATTAGAATGCCAATTATTGATGATTCTGGCTCTGAGCTGCTAAAAATAATATCTTTTTGTTACAGTAGAAAACTATTCTTAAGTGATTTTTAGATCACTGTGAAGTGTTAGTGTCTCCTTCATTATGCTTTATGTTAAAGGACCCAAAGTGAAATTTGTTTTTTATTATGAGAGTAGTTCATGATTGTTTTTAAAGAAGTACCTACATTTTTATAGCTCTTTTCTTCTTTATTTATAGCCACTGTAGTGTGACTTCCCATTTTCCTGTTCTGGGAAAAAACACTTACCTCATATCAAAGTGACTTGTATTCACAATAAGAATTCTAATGCAGATCACTAAATGTAATTCATCACATAGAGTTAAGGACATGAATCACATGATTATCTCAATAGAAGCTTTTGCAAAGTCTAGCACTCATTTATATTTAAAACACAAGAGAAATTAGGGATAGAACCAACTTACCTCAATGTTGTAAAGGCTATATGTGACAAACCCAAGGTCAATATCATCCTAAATGAAGAAAAACTGAAAGCATTTCCTCTAAAAAAGGAACAAAATAAGGATGCCCATTCTTATTACTCCTATTCAATAGAGTCCTTGAAACTCTAGCCAGAGCAATCAGGCAAGAGAAGGAAATTAAATGGATACAAACAGAAAAAATAAGAAGTCAAATTATCTTTGTTTACAGTTGACATCATCTTGTATTTAGAGGACTCAGAAAATTCCACAAGAAGACCTCAAAAGCTGATAAGCAAATTAGTAAAGTAGCAGAATACAAGATTCACATACATAAATAAATAACTTTCTTATACTCCAATAATGAACCTGCTGAAAAATAAACTATGAAAACTATTCCGTTCACAATAATCTAAAAAAACAAAAAACTTGGGCATTAATTTAATGAATGAGGTCAAGAACCTGTAAAATGAAAACTATAAAACACTAAAGAAAGAAATTGAAGACCCTAGAAGATAGAAATACCTCTGGTGTTCTTGGATAGGCAGAATTAATATTGTCAAAATAGTCATATTACCAAAAGTATTATACAAATTCAGTACAATCCCTATCAAATGATCAATGACATTCCTCACAGAATTAGAAAAAGCAGTTCTAAAATTCATTTGGAAACATAAGAGACCTAGAATAGCCAAAGTAATCCAGAGCAAAAAGAGCAATGTTAGAGACATCACAATACTAGACCTCCAATTATGCTAACGAGCTATAGTAACAAAAGCAGGATGGTACTTGCACCAAAAGACATGAAGACCAATGGAATATGATGCAAGACACAGAGACAAATCCACATAAATACTCATACTAGACAAAGGTGCTAGAAACATACAATGGAGAAAAGCCTGTTCAACAAATGGTGCTGGGAAAACTGGAAATCCACATGTAGCAAAATGAAATCTAATCCCTATCTCTCATCTTGTACAAAACTCAACTCAATGTGGAGCAAAGACTAGATATTAGTTCAGGAACCCTGCACCTACTAGAACACTCTCAATATGTTGGCTTAGGAACCAACTTTCTTCACAAGACTCCTAAAGCACAAGAAGTAAAATAAAAAATCAATAAATGGGACAGCATCAAACAAAAGCTTCACAGCAAAGGAAACAATCAAGGGTGTGAAGAGAGCCTACAGATTTGGAGAAAATCTTTGCCACCTGCTCTCCAGATACAGCGTTATTATCCAGAATATATAAAGAACTCAAAAACTTAACACCAAAAAAACAAATAACCAAATCAATAAATGGGCAAAAGAACTATACAGACATTTCTCAAAAAAAGAAATACAAATGGTCAACAAATATATGAAAAAAGTTCAACCTCTCTAGTAATTAGGGAAATGCAAATTAAAACTACATTGAGATTTCATCTCACTCCAGTCAGAATAGCAATTATCAAGAATATAATTAACAAGAAGTATTGGTGAGCATGTGTGGAAAACGGTACACTCATACATTACTGGTGGGACTGCAAAGTAGTGCAACCACTCTGGAAAGAAGTATGGAAATTCCTCAAAACACTAGGAACAGAACACCATATGACTCACTTATCCCCCTCCTTGGTATATATACCAAAGATTTAAAATCAGTATATTACAGTGATGCAACCACATCAATGTTTATAGCAGCACAATTCACAATAACCAAGCTATGACACCAACCTAGGTACCCTTCAGCAGATGAAGGGGTAAAGAAAATGTGGTATAGGCCTGGGGTTTTGCAGTGGTGGAGCACTTGCCCAGCATGTGTGAGGTCCTGGATTTGATTCTCAGCACCACATAAACATAAATAAACAAAACAAAGTTATTGTATCCATCTACAACTAAAATATTTTTTAAAAAAGAAAATGTGATATATATATACATATATATGTATATATATGTATATATCCAATAGAGTATTAGTCATATAGAAACCAGGTATTTGCTGGTAAATGGGTGGAACTGGAGACCATGTTGGTGAGTGAAATAAGCCAGTCACAGAAAGTCAAAAGTCAAATGTTTCTCTGATATATGGAAGGTAGTCCAAAATAAGGGTTAAAAAAAAATAAAGAAAATTGGGGGGATTACATCAAAACACAAGAAAGATCAGTGGAATACATGCAGGGAATTTCAGGGAATTGAGATGAAGGGGATGGATGGGATACGGGAAGAACAGTGGAATGAATCTGACCTAACTTTCCTATGTCCATATATGAATGTACCACAGTGAATCTCACCATTATGTATGTCCACAGGCAATAGTTAAAACAAGCAAGCAAACAAAAGCCCTATAAGTAACTAGCAGAAAAATCAATAAGCAGAGGGAAGGGAAAGGGGAAGTCCTGGGGACTGTATTAGAACAAATTATAATCCATGCTTTTATAATTTTGTCAAAATGAATCCTAACGTTACATATAATTAAAAAGAAATAATAATAAAAAAAATTCTAGATCAGTCTAAAGTGAGAGAAGCCAGTCTGTGTGTCTCAAAGCCACCAGTGACTCAGGGCATCAGAAAAGATTGCACACACAAAAAAAGAACTCATGTTGACCCTGTCATCTTAAGTTCAAAATGTGTGCATTTTATTTGGATCAGCTAAAGAAAGTATATGCTGTTAAGCAAAATTACCTAATCCTCCTCCATAAAGGCCATTTTTTATGAGTCCATAAAATACAAGGTACAACATTATATTTAAAAAAATTACAGGAATTTGAAGGACCTGGAAAACTTCTATGAAAAAACTACAAAAGTTATTCATCCAGTAGCTAAAAAAATTCCTGTATTTGTAAATTAATATTTTTTCTTAAAAAGTCTGAGAACGACTCAATTCAATGGACAATAAGATGTTGTCTGAGGCTAGTTATTTAAAGACAACTAGCTTCACTAGCATTGGTGAAACTAGTAATGTTGGAGGTTTTTTTGTTGTTGTTTATTTTTTTTTGCAATACACATACTTGTTTACAAAATATACAAAGACTGGAAAACTCAACCATCCGCAAATAATGCAATTAAAAATTGAAAAAACACACGAACAGGTATTTCATTGAAGAGGATAATCTAATGGTAAATAAGCATATGGAAAAATACCCAGTATTATTTGTTGTTAGAGAATTTCACATTAAAACCATAAAGTAATATCTAAGAGATTGTCTATGGTAATATGTTTATATTATTTTTATTTGCAAAATAAAGTGTTAACAAGCAATAAAATAAATCTGTTGCTGTGTACCATATCATCAATGAGAGAATTAACAACTGCAACAAATGCATTCCAACAATATTCTCTCTAAGCCTGACAGCAGGACTATTCAACCCATTTTCCAAAATATTACAACATCAAACATTTCAATTACCCAATATTCCACTGACCTTCATGTCAGGTGTTCTTTTTTTCAACAACATCAATAATTAATTTAAATATAAATGATATAGATATTTTAATTAAAAGGTATAAATATTCAACATGTGTAAAAACAAACAATAACTATATGCTCTAAACATATGTCGTACTTTAAATATCAGTATACCAATAGGTTAAAAGCAAAAGAAGGGGAAAATAAGCCCAAGCAATCTGAAGTAGAGCTATTAATATAAAATAAATTTCAAGAAAAATATTTTCAGAGATAAAGGGGAATATTTCACAACCATAATAGGTTAACTTCTTCAAGAAAGTATAATAATCCTAAATGTGTATGTTACCTAATAACAAAATTTTAAAATACATGAAGTAAAAAATTATCATATTTGGAAATTTTAAGTCCCTCACTTTTCTGGAAGGAGTAATGATATAGAAGGCTTAACAACATTATCAGCCACTTGGACCTATTTGTTATTTATAGAGAACTGTACACAGAAATGACAAGTAAAAAATTAATAAGGATAGGCTATGTTCTGTCATAAAATAGGCTTTGAGAAATTTAAAAAATTTAAAATCATGCGACTGTGTTTCCTGTATGATTTATTACATTAGAAATAAATCACCTTGAGGTATATAGAACCTCACCCCCATGTCTCAACTACTTCAAAATTAAATGGCACACTAATAAATATCTCACAGATCAAAGAAGAAAACACACGAAAAGTTAATAAAAAGTGCTTTGAACTAAGTGATAATAAAAGCCTCAAATATCAGAATCTCTAGGATGAAATAGGACTCAGATGCATACTTATAACTTAAAAGTATTTGTATCAGAAAGAAGCCATATTAAAAATCAAATTATTTTAAAATTAGATAGTAGGAAGGAAAAAAATAAGAGTAGGAGCAGAAAAATGTGAAATAGAAAAGAAATAATACAGCTAAAAGTTGATAAAAATCTAGCAAGTCTAATCAAGAAAAAAGTAAGAGAAAATATCCATGGAAAGGGAGCTATCAAAACAATCCTACAGATGCTAAAAATGTATTATGGTAATATTATAATTGTATAATTACAATTATATGGCTTACATAACTTGCTATATTTTAGAGGATAGAAACCCCTGCTTGTTTACATGTTTCTTGTGAGTGATATATTTTTTCCATTCTTTCACCTTTAGTCTGTGAATGTCTTTGCCTATGAGGTGTGTCTCTTGGAGACAGCATGCTGTTGGGTCTTATTTTTTAATCCAATCTGCCAGTCTGTGTCTTTTGATTGATGAGTTTAGGACACTAATGTTCAAGGTTATTATTGAGATATGATTTGTGTTCCTGGTACTTTTGGTTTATTTCTAGTTTTTAATTTGTGCTAGTTTCTCCTTTGATTCTCTATTCCTTTAGTGTAGCTCCTCCCTTCACTGGTTTTCACTTTTTTTAAATTTCATCTTCATGGAATATTTTGTTGAGTATATTCTGAAGTGCAGGCTTTCTGGTTGTGAATTCCTTTAATTTTTATCATGGAAAGTTTTTATTTCATCTTCAAATCTGAAGCTTAATTTTGCTGGATATAGTATTCTTGGTTGGCATCCATTTCCTTTCAGAGCATGGTATATGTTATTCCAGGATCTCTTAGCTTTGAGGGTCTGGGTTGAGAAATCAGCTGAGATCCAAATTGGTTTCCCCCTGAAACCAAAATTTCCCCCTGAAATTTTTCTCTCACAGCTTTTACAATTTAATCCTTATTCTGTATGCCAGGCATTTCCATTATAATGTGCCTTCATGTACCTTAATATGGGTCTGTTGTCATTTTTCTCTTTTGGGGTACTGCAAGCCTCTTGTATTTGATTTTCCATTTCATTTGTTAGCTTTGGGAAATTTCCTGATATTATTTCATTGGAAAGATTGTGCATTCATTTGGCTTATATCTTTGTGCCTTCATCTACCCCAATAAATCTTACATTTTCATGTTATCCCATAATTTTTGGAAGTTCTGTTCATGGTTTCTTAACGTCTTCTCTCTGTAGTCAAATCTATCTTCAAGATTATATATTTCATCTTTATTGCCTGAGATTCTGTCTTCCATGTGATCTTGTCTGTTGGTGATGCTTTCTACTGAGTTTTAAATTTGGTTTATTGTTTCCTTCATTTCAAGGATTTCTGTTTGTTTGTTTTTTCATGATCTCTTTCTCTTTATTGAAGTTATCTTTTGCTACCTATATTTGCTCTTACGTCATTCTTTACTATGCAAATAGTTTAACTATGTACATCCTAAACTATTTCTTTGACATTTCTTCCACTGTGGTATTGACGGATTCTGTTATTGGAGTATCTTGGTTTGCTTGAGGAGATTTGTTCCCTTGCTTTTTCATGTTTTTTTTTTTTTGTGTGTGTTTACTCATCTAACACTTATGGATCTGAGGCAGTGGAGTTTCTACCATATGGACTTATAGTGTCCCTGAAGGTTTCTAGTACCTCACTGTTTAGGGGGAGACAAATAATAACAAAAACCAATGCAAACAATTTACAGCAGTAAACCAAATAGTTCTTACTATGATGTCTACAATGTTAATTATCACAATAAACAGATGATATGATGAGTTTTTCCTATAATAAAACCCACAAGTTTGCAAAAGTTTTACGTTTTCAAGTGGTGGACAGGAAGAGAACAGAAGTGATATAGTATGTGATGATTATGAGAGAGGAGGAGAGAAGACAGAAGTAAGAGATTAAAGGAAGAGAAGTAAGAGATTAAAGGAAGAGTGAAAGAGAATAATAGAGATTGGCTGTTAGCAGAAGAAAAGAGAAACAGGTGGGAGAAAAATATACATAAAGCAAAAATTTAAATAAAAAATAAAAAAAATACAAAACAAAATTAAAATATACTAATCAAATAGCCCAGTGCACAAAAAACTAATCCATGTAAAATAATTGGCTTCAAAAATGCTAGGAAGGAGAAGAAAAAATAAGGAAACTGTATAAATGTCCATGTACCATTAAGGTCACAATTAGTGAAAAAGAATTTAAAAATCTTAATGAAAAGTTAAAGAATTCTTTCTATTGGAGTTCAGAAGATTCTCTTCTCAGCAATTTTAGGTGGGGTCTTCTGGTGTGTGAGGCTCCACCCTCTGGATTGCTGGAGTGAGAGGGGTAATCCCATATGTAGAATTCCTGGAGGCAGGGTTTAGGCTTAGGTAGGCTCCAGGCTCTTTGTTGAATGCCAGTTGGAGATTTTAAATCAGTGCACCTCCAGCACCCAGTACTGGTCCATGCTGGAGGACTTTACCCCAGGGCTTCCCATTCATGGTGGGGGAGCCAACTCTTAGTTCTGTGTGACACCTGTAGACCCCCAGTTTCCTGGTCTCAGGTCCAGTCTCCAAATAATTTCTCCGGCCCCCACTCTTCCAAATTCCCAAGCAGATGAGTCTCTCCCAGCTGATCCTGCAAGCAGTTGGATTGGAGGGGAAGGAGTAGAGCCAGGTGGGTTTCTGTGAACAGTTGTCCCTTGTGTAAACCTCTCTTCACATTTAATTTTCTTCTGGTCACTTAAGTACACTCTACTTTGTGCAGTGTGTGTTTACTAGCCTGTGTTTCCGGCCAAACTCGGTTTTGCCAGGAATCAGATTCCTCAGTTGCCAGTCCCTGAGCTGTAGCTGCAAAATGGCTCCATCCTTTGTCCTCTGCCCAGCACCTGAAGAGATGGTGGCTTCTTTTCCCACACTCGGATATTGTGCAGTGGGTCCTTCAGGTTTGTTGGGCAATGTCCTTGGTCTCTAAATGCTCCATAACCAGACATGCCTCAGACCTCCCTAAAATGCTGGTCCCTTTAATTCTCTTATCCCTCTATTATGCTCACAGAGGGACCTCTCTGGCTGGAGCTTCTGGCCTGGCTATGGCTGGGGATTTTTTCCTTAATTTATTATACCCAACCTCCTGTGTCCCTGATCTGCTTTGAATATCCAGTTTTAGGTTCCAATAAGGACACCCCCCCTTTTTTTTGTCTACCCACCTTGTGGAGAAGCTGCCTGTATGCTTTCTTGGTTTCACTCCATGGAGCAGCTAGGAACACAACCTCCTCTATTCCACCATCTTGGATCACCTAATGTTGGCGTTTTGATGGAATATTTATAGTTGTTTTTTAAGTTAATTACACAGAAATAAATTTTCAATCTGTTTTTCACTCTAAAGATCTATGATTTACCTAGAATCTTGACAGAAAAGTCCACATAAATTTAAAAAATAGTTACTAGGTCATAAAAGCAGCACTTTGAATAGTGGTAGTATTGGAAACAAGACTGGTTCCTGTCCTAATGGTTCTCCTGTGACACTCTAACTTTCTGATTCTCATGTTGACCTAAGCTAGGTACCCTTAAAACACCATCTCAGGAATTCTGAATCTATGCTGTGTTTTGAATTTGAAGAAAATTTATGAGAAAGGATATAAGTGAAAATATACATGTACTGAACTATATATATATGTTCGTATTTTTATATTTAATTTAATCTATACATCTATATATCTATCCAAGTTCTTGAGAAGCACTTGAATGAGGAAATGTGTGTAGCAAGTTTATTTCTTTTTGAAATATATTTAATGAGTTGGAAACATTTCTAAGTGGATGCATCATAGACATCAAATATGGCCATCAATAAGGAATCAATTAAGTTGGCACATCCATGTGATATAGTACTAACCAGTCTGCTAAATAGTACTATGTAGATATAAAATAGTATGAACAATGTAAACTCCATTTTTAAAATCACACATATGCACAATTACACACACACACACACACACACACACACATACACACATGTCTAGATGGATTTACATCCTTTGTCACAGTGTTTATCCTGAAGTGGAGAGATTATAGATGAATCTTTTGTCAACAGAAAAAATCCAGTATTTATTAATATTATTTTTTAAATCATCATGTAAATTTCCTAGGACTATTGTAGCAAAGCGTGACAAGTTGGCTTGACACAACAGAAATTTATTGTCTCATAATTCTGGAACAGAAGTCCTAAATCAAAGTATTGGCAGGGACTTGCTCCTTCTGTAACCTCCTTGCCTCTTATAGCTTGTGGTGTTTGCCAGAAATTTTTGGAATTCTTCAGTTTTTCATGGCTGCACTTCAATTTCTGCCTCCACCATGCATGCTGTCTTCCCTCTGTATGTCTCTGTCCTCCTGTGGCACCCCTTTCCCTTGTGTCTCTTTTTTCTTATAAGGACACCACTCATATTGGACTAAGGTCCTGCTCTAATATGGTATAATCTCATTTTAACTAACTACATCTGTAACATGACACTATTTCCAAAAGGTCACCTTTTGAGCTACTGTGGATTAGGATTCCAACATATCATTTTTAGGTAGGAGGTGGGTATAGTTCAACCCATAGCATTCACATATTCAGAATTTATCTAGTCATCTATTTATTGTCAAAACATTCTGCTCTTGAATAGTTCTTTTTTTAAAAAAAATGGATCAATGATGCCCTTTATTAAGCAGTGGAGTCAAGCAGTCAGGCATTGGAGGGGCACATCTTCTGGGCCAAATGGCGGTGGTCTTGTATAGTTCTTTTTCTGTCTCTCAGTCATCAAGATGCACAGTTACTTGACTTTTCCTTTCCCCCTCTATTTAGGTAGCCCCATGTCATTGAGATTTTATGAGATAAAATGTTTCTCCAATCTCCCTTTTTCTATTATTGCCCTCCCAGTTCAGACTCCTGTTGTTTCAAGCTGAGATGCTGTAGCTGTAGTGTATTTCTAATTGGCCCACTCCCTCTTTTTTACACCGCCTAGCATCAGTCTGTTCTGAGCACTTCTACGCGATTCCTCATGCAGTCTGTCCCATTTCTAAGGTGCATTTCTCATTTAATTGCTCTCTTGCTCCAAAACCTCCAGTGCCCTCTCTGAATTAAATATCCAAAGCTCACCACTTTGGTAGTGAAGGTCACTGATGACTTGATGCTCCTTTCTCTATTTTAGTTCTCACAATTTTCATATACAATCTCTGTCCTCTAGCTTAGCCCAACTGTTGTGATTCTCCCCAAATGCCCTGCACTTTCCATCTCCTCAGTTTCACTCACACTGGTTGCTTTCATTGAAATACTTTTTCTGTTTCTCCTCCTACTGTAGTTTGGATGTTGAGTGTTCCCCAGTGGTTCATGTGTAAAGGCTTGGTCCCTATGGTGGTGGTACTGGGGGATTCTGTGGATCTTTAAGATGTGGGCATGGTGGGAGGTGTGCCCTTAAAGGGGATTGTGGGACCCCAGGCTCTCTTTCTCTCTCCTACTTGCATTGGAGATGTTGCTTCTTATCCAACATGTGTTTCCCACCACGGTGTGCCACTGTCCACAGCCTTCATCACAGGCCAAAACAACAGACCTGCCTGATCTTAGACTTTGAACCCAGCTTCCTCAGGTATTTCACGGTAGCTATGCAGAGCTGACTAATGTACCTCTCTGTTAAATTATCAACTGCTCATCAGTATCTTCTCTCAGGAATTTTCTCAGGTCCTCCATCCAGATGCTCTCTTACCTTCATTTGAACCCCAGGTACTTTAGAGATCTGACTCAAGGCATTTATCTTGCTTTGCCTTTGGTGATTGTACTCAAGTTTTTCTCTACTCATGTCCCAGTTAAGTGTGAGCATTGTAGACACACAGAGAAACACCTCTACCCCCTAATTTGTAAAGCTCTGGAAGGCAGAGAATATGTCTTGTTTGTCTCTATATTCTCCACAGTGGCCCAGGATGTTCCTTGAACCTGTTAGCCCTCTTTGCAGGCATTGAGTTGTTACTAATTAGAGAGGGTGATGTGGAGTTCAGAAGCACAAATTCAGTCAAGACAAGTCAGAGTATAGATAACCAAATGTAGAAAATAGCCTATTAAGTCTACTGGATACTAGGATATTTTCCCCAGGGAGGTGCTGTGGAGCCACTGTGGGGGACTGCACCCATTTTCACTCAGAGAGTCTTTGTGCGAGCTGGGCTGGGGTCTTTTACCCAGTTTCCCCCCTGCTATACAGGAGGGTTGTATTTCGTCTGTAATCGATTAGAAGATGCAGCGATTGGATCACTTTCCAGGACATGTAGTTTATCTGAATCAGCCTAATGTTCTGTATGCAAAATATATCAAAGTGAGCAGAGTATTTAATATGAAAATATATATAATATTTACATAAATGTCATTTCTGCTATGAAAACTACCAGTATGAAAAATTATGCCTTAAATTTTCGTAAGTTATATAGGCTAAACTTTAAAAATGTAATCAGTGATGTCACCCTTTATTAATGGAGGTATCAGTTGGTTTCTTTCCAACCAGAAAAAAAGACATATATCTGTATACACACACATACTATTCACACATATACATATTTACTGATGCACTTTCTGAAATGCCTGCTTCTAAATTTTATCATTATTAGTTAGTGTATAATACTGCTATGCTAGGGACTATTAGTATATAATACTGCTATGCTAGGGACTGCATTAATGTAAAGTTGATGCTCAGTGGTGAGAGACAGGGATTGTGAGTTTATCAATAGCTGACTAGCTCTAGTTAGTTACTCTGAACTCAAGTTTTCTCAGTTGTAAAGCATGGAAACTAAAATGCCCCAAAAGGTTTATTGTCAGAATAGGATAAGATAATTTATATAAAATGGCACATGATGATTTTTCAGTGAATGGAGATGCTGAATAATGTTAATAGTAAGTAATGTTAGATAATTTGATATTTAGTATAGCATCAGTTTTAGAGTGGCAGAATCATCACTTCTATTTTCATTCATTGAATTGTTTCCAAAATGCATTGAAAGGTTAGGGGAAAGACAAGGGATATGACAATTCATCTTTAGTTGACTGGCTTGCTAAATTTGAAAAGAAAAACTTTTAATTTCTAAAGAAAACTATAATAAGTCTCTAAGTTTCAGGGAAAGTAAAGACTTTCAAACCTCCAGATGGTCCCTAGAGTAATGTCAGAACTCAGTGGTGAAGGATTCTTATTATATTTCAATTTTCAACTATTAGAAATTGTGGTTTTACTGTTCAGCTCAGGATGCAACATTAGCAAAATGTCAAGGATTCTTCTAATATTCTTACTTTTAGAGTAAGAGACCTTATTTATAAAATAATTGGCCTCATACAAATCATTGGAAAAAACAAAACTCCAATGGATGAGCAGATAAAGATAATGAATAGATGACTCATGGAGGGAAAGGAAAACAGCCATGGGAAGAAAAATGTTCTTTGTACCAGGAAAGTAAAGATTAATACAACAAAGTAGTTTTTTGTTTTCTAGCCTATTGTGACAGGAAATCTTTTTGATACAGAAAGTCCAGATCTAGTGACATTGATTACTCACTCGCCTAGCATATTGGTGGTCACAAAGTTGGTTCAACCCTTCCATAGGCATTTGGAGTATATGTAACAAGAACTATATATAAGTACACCTGCAGACCTTCAATTTTACTTGTGGAAATTAAACCTGAAAAAATAAAATGATAAAAAAAGATAGAAGCAGCAAAATGTTCATCACAATGTTATTTAAAATTATGAAGACTGGAAGCAATATTGATGCTCACTACCATGGAAGTGGCTAAGGCAATCAGTTACACAATGTGCTGTCAATACACATGTATTACAATGCATGTAAAACTATGTACCAAGTTGAAAAATGCTGGTAGTAGTATTGATGGAGAAACAAAAGACTATAAAATTATTTGTACAGTAAAATAGGTTCTGTAAACATATGCATGGAAAAAATTAAAGAAGCAACCCAAATAATAGTAGTCACTACCTAAAAGAGGTGGTATCGTGCTTTTCTCCCTTCATACAGTCTGTGAATTTTCTTTGCAATAGTTTTATGTTCTGCAAAAATTTTAATAAAATAATGATAATAAAAAAGCAATTTTCTCCTCATTGAGGTTTACTGTTGGGCAAATATATTCTTGCCTTGTGGACAAGTTTATCTTGGCCTCCAGGGCAGAAGCTGAATGCTTAAACAGATATTAATTAGCCCCAGGTTTAGCACTAGGGGACGATGAAGATGTCAGAGGTTAAAACAAATTTTGATTGGGATAATTTATACAATGAAAATTCATGTCCATGCTGTTCTGGTGAGTTTTCCTTTAAAACAAGGTTAAGGATTTTTTTTTAAAGGCTAAGAATGGCAGTGATTTTTAATAACCAAAACCTGATAACAGAAAAATGATTTCAGTGTATACCAAGTACTTCTGGTTTCCATGGCCAACAACATAAGTGAAATTACTTTATCTCAATCTGTAATTTATCATACTATTTTCCTGTCAAAATATGTGAAATTTAGGATTGCATTTAATCTTCCAAAAATGTTTCTCTGAATAAATAGAGAGGATCATAAACGTGCTGCATTATTGGGTGAGTCATAGTTACACAAACCCTTTTTAAATGCTCATGGAGGGCCTCCTCTTAGCCAAACCCAAAAGTCACCTTTTCAGTAAGCTTTGACTAGATCAAGCAACTGACCTTTCCATCCTTTAATCCCAGGTCAGGTACCCCTGACCCCCAAGCTACATTTGTGATTTTTCTTCTGTTTTCTCACAATGTAGGGACATTTAACAGTCTATAAAATGCTGAGCCTATAGTTACTGAATTTTACCATGTAGTACACACTATTCTAATTACTTTGAAGGTGTTAATTTGCACCATTGTCGCAGAAATCCTTGGAGGTAGATGGGACCAGGCCCATTTCATAGGTGAGTTAACTGAGACACAGAGAGGGTAAGTGACTTAGTAAATGGCAGGCCTGGGACAGGGACCCAGCAATCTGATTCTCAACATGGGTGCTTTACCACTGCACCTTAGTATTTCTCACAGTGTCTCTCAGTGCAAATAAGTGGCACTGAGAACCCTCAAAACCCAGACATGGTTTAGTGATGGCGGGCAACTCTATGAGAAATCCAGAGAGTGGAAGATACCCTGTTCTCTAATTGGGGAGCATGGTAGGAGAATGTTTTAGGATGTCTAGAAGACCAGTAGGATTGAATGTGACTTTCCATCATCAATGGCAGAATGGGAGAGCTGAGTTCCTGGTGATGTTCTTAGGCAAGATCCTGCTGCTTTAGAGAAACAATGGCCCAGTTGACAGCAAAAGAGGCCACAGGGTTGGCTTTGAGGATGTGAACTTTGTGTTTGGAGCACGGTTGGTTTGTCAGCTCCACTAACTGGGGGACTCTGGGTTTGTTTCTGAACTTCAGATCCCGAGGTTCATTTCCTTATCCGTAGGGTTAATATCACCCCATTGATAAATCCTACTGCCTATTCATAAGTCATTCAATAATTAAATGAAAAAAATGCATTATAGGCTTGTAACATAGTGCATAGCATAAATGCAGGCAGAGACTAGGATGGATGCTCTCTCACAAGTGTAATCATGCTGGATCAGGAAGGCATGTCAATGAGCTGCAGGAGCACTTTCAGGAAGGCCATTTTTTCCTTGGAAAATTCTGTCGGGTCAGTCCAGCATGTGGCAGGGGGCTACCACTTATTATCTGGGTAACCTGGGGCAATTACTAAACCTCTCTGAGTCTCTGCTATTAATCTTTTCAACAAGGATAATGACATTTACCTTGCAGGGCTTTGATGGGGATTAAAATTAGTTAATAAGGTCTTTAATCGCTTTCTTATTACTCCAGTATTTGATGCCATTTAGTAAATGTTACCTTTGGAAAAAACTTTACCTGTGGTTTCTCTCGGTTCCATTTTTATTGCTATCCTTGGAAGTTCACTTCTTCTCCCTGCCATTCAATAGGACAATGAAATTATAGAGATTTTAATTCCTCAAGGTTTAGAAATGAAGAGTAGCTCATTCAAGGAAATAAATCTTGGAAAACAAGAAAAAGGAGAAGGTTTTATAAAACAAAGTATAAGGTGGCAGGAGGAGCTATTTCTATTGGTTTAAAATGAGGCAAAACTAGGCATCAGCACTGACATTTCAGAGGGCACTGAAGAACTTGCCCAGGTACTGGTGAGACAATTTGTCATTTTGGACTTTTAAAGCAGAAGTCGAGAAAACAGCAGTAAGCAGTTGGACGACTTGGAAAGCCGATCACTGTTCTCAAGAGAATCTGTTGTATTTGTTCGGCACAGGTAACCTTCTCTGGATAAGAACCTTAAAGGGTCAGATGCTTCCTAAAAGCATCTATTTCAGGAAGGAAAAAAAGTGTTATATTAATTACCTCTTGAAGTTTTTCTTTTGCATGTGTATCTTACAGAATGCATTATTAGAGTTAAAAGGGGCTTAAAAATCATGTAATATAAGCTCTTACCTCTAACCTGGATTACATATAAACCTCACCAGACAGGTGGATTAGGTCGATGCCACCGACATCTTTGAAGCCTGTGGTGTGCCGGTTGCTTGCTCCTGAGCACAGACGGGAGCGCAACGCAATCCTTCCCTTCAAGGAATCATGAGGACAGAGGCAGGAATGAAGGGGCACAGGACTCTGCATGTTACCATGGGTACCAAGATGACAGATGCTGCAGTCCTAGTGCACATGAAGTACATTGGGAGCACTGAGGAGGAAATGGGTATTCTTAGGAAGATTGGAGAAAGACAAAGAACATGACACTTTGAGAGAAATCTGAAAGCTAAGTGCTGAATGGAGTGAAGGAAACAGTTGTGTACTGGCGGAAAGCCCTGGGCCATTCAGGATGTGTGGATAGATGATTGCTTGGCTCTTATCACTGTGAGCAGTGATAAGAAGTGAAGAAGGAAGCATGTGGAGAATAGTCATGGAGGTAGGAGGAGAGCCAGGAAAGTTTAGTATCCATCCCAGATAAGAGTGCTAGAAGAGGGAGCAGATGACACTAACACAGAGGTAGGGAGAGGTCAGGCAGCAGGAGATGAGAGTTGAGTTGTTAGGAGGTCCCTGGGATGATCCTGGAAAGGTGAGGAAGCATTCACAGGCAGCACCACTTGTTTCTCCTCTTGGCAGGAGAGAGAAGGGAAATAGTTTGGAGGAAGGTATTGCACGTGTGTATGCCAGATGCAGAAGAATACCAGAGTGTGTGCTGAGAGTCAGACCAGGAATTGGGTGTGGTTGAGGATGCAGAGAGGGGAAAATTCATGGAGGAAGGGTCCAGAGGAGGTGACAGAGGCTGGGATAAACAGCACAAATGGGAGGATTCATTCTTGATGAAGCAGAACACGTTTCCCTCTGGGCAGAAAGGACACGGGGATCAAGGCAGGTGAAAAGGAGGAGAGTGGGTGGCATGGACTTCTGCAGGGGAAGCAGCAGTAGCAGTTATTTTATTTTATTCTCTTTTCTTGGAATTACTTAGTCTTTGTTTGCATTTTAAAAGAAATGTAGATATTGTTGTAGTAAATCATTGCAGGTTTTCAGGAACACAGCATCATCCATAGCTCTCTCATGTGCTGATCTGGAAGCAGATTTTTTTTAGAGAAAGAATTTCTGATCAGATCTTTACAATGTTTTTCCCACATAATCAATATCTAAATAAATCTGAGGTCAGAATTAGGTAACTACTTAAAGGACTGACTAGTGTTTTCATCTTAATGTTTGTACTGTAATTTGTAATAATAACTTCAGTAGTCATTTAACAAATGTATTATTCAAAATAGAAATAAAATAATACATTGGCTTAAAAAGCTGCAGATTTTAATATCTAAAGGTTATTGTATTAGGCTGAACCATTTGACCATTTTATATCTTTAAAGACAGGAATTTTTGAATTGCTGAATTTGGCAATGATGTCACACATGAGTGTATGAGACTGAATATATCCTTCCAATGGACACTAAGAGGTAGTGTCCGCAGTGGGAAGTAGGGGTCTGAACTGGGGCCCAAAATGGCCAGGGAATAAGTCCCAGCTCTATCACTTATTTGCTGCATGGTCTTTGACATCCTGCTTCATTGCTGTGAGCACTGATGTCTCATTTTAAAAACGTAGTAATCATAGTACCTACTTCATAATATTTTTATGAGGATTAAATGAGATACTTTATGAAGTTCTTAGCAATATGCCTGGCACATAGTAAGCACTCAATAACAACTAGTAAAATGAATGATGATGGCAATATGAACTTAAAATCGATGTAGTATATGACGTTTTCATAGGTGCATCTTGTTTGTAGTAGATGCATTGTGGGTAATGAAAAATGCTAGAAATGGGAGAACTTAATATACACTAAATCTGGTAATGACTGTAGCTTTTTAGAGTCCTTCTGAGGAGGTTAGCTTCATATGGCTTTCCTGGGCATCTAGAGGTCATTATGCTGTGCTAATTGGTGTTACTCTGTTGATAACATTAGTTATGTCCTGGAAGTTCTTGAATGGAGTGGAAGAACTCTGGATTGTTCAAAGGCCAGTTTTATTCCTTAAGCTAGTGGGAGGGTTATTTTCTTTGTGTAAAGAGGTCCAAGATGTCCCATTGCTATGTTGCTGCTCACAGATGCTTCCTATTATGCAGAAGTGTCTAGAAGTGGCAACTGATTTTAAGAAGATTTCAATTTTGCTACCAGTTTCCTTTCTTCTGGACCATGAGTTCCTTTAACTTTAATTTACTTTATCTTTTAAGAACAACAGCAGCTTTCCTTGTAGCTCAGGGCAATTCTGAGGACATATGAGGGAAATTTTGGTATTTAAGCATTTATTGAGTCAACATATTTTATATTTTCTCTGCTCCCAGAAGGTGTGGCACCTAGTAGCGCAGATGGAGACATAGTTACATGGCAGGGAAGTAGATGCAGGTAGAAGAAGAAGTATACAGGTAGGAAACAGAACCCAGGGGGCTGGGCCATCACCAGGGGCTTCTCGGACAAGGAGATGGTACTTGAGGCTGGTACAGGTTCAGAATTTCAAGAAGAAATTTGTCTTACAGTCAAACTGTAATATTGAATCCTGGCTTGACTGTCTCCATTTCCCTAAAGTTCAATTATTTTTACTCCTTGAATTTAATTTTATAAATATATATATTTTCTGAATAGCATTTCTAGGCATTGGCGCAAGAGATATGTATATAAAAAAATTGTGGACTGCTGATTATTTGCTGGATATTGTGCTACATGCCACTTGAAATATGGAAAGAAATACTAACCTTTGCCCTCAAGATGCTAGGACCTAGTTGGGTATTGTAATGCATTCAGGCAGAATGAGATGCAAGCACACTAATAGGGATATGGTAGTACAGGTTGAGTGTCCCTTAGCTGA
This sequence comes from Glaucomys volans, assembly GCA_020662805.1. Taxonomy (NCBI): domain Eukaryota; kingdom Metazoa; phylum Chordata; class Mammalia; order Rodentia; family Sciuridae; genus Glaucomys; species Glaucomys volans. Next base: position 610,420 of record JAJEJO010001082.1, read on the forward strand.
AATGCCTGAGACCAGAAGTGTTTTGGATTTTTTTAAATTTTAGGATATTTACATATACTTAATGAGATGTCTTGGGAATGAGATCCAAGTCTAAACACAAACTTCCTTTATGTTTCATATACATCTTGTGCACATTGTCTGAAGGTAATTTATATAATATCCTTAGTTGTGCCTGAATTTTGGCTGCAACCTATCACACGAGGTCAGATGTAGAACTTTCCACATATGGCTTCATATTGGAAAAAAATTAGATTTTGGAGCATTTCAGATTTGGGGTCTTTGGAATAGGGGTGCTGAACAAGTCTTATGGAGACCCAGTTAAGGAAATGTCTATAATTTATGGAAGGTTTCATAGAAGATATAGTAGGATCTTATCTGTATCTTGACAAGTGAATGGGACATGGAAGTGAAATGAGTTGCTTCAGGGAAGGCAGTAAGTGTGAAATTGCATAGATTCTCTGAGTGGCTGGAATGGCCAGAGGGTGGGGTTGGTGAAGAGATGCAGTGGGAATAGGCTGGAACAGGAGGGGGGCTTTCGTCTCTGCTTAGATCTTTGCCATAGAGTTCTTTTTTCTCTTGTGAGCAGAGGCTGGAGGAATGTGTTTGAATGTTTTTTAGGTAAAAGCACAAGACTAAGCTCAATGACTAGGTCTTGGGAGAGAAAGCCTTTGAGGATAGCTTTGATTGCAGTGTGATTTGAGAAACAAAAAAAGAGGAGATGAGTTAGGAGGCTATTGCCAAAATGTCATGGATGGGGAGACCTCTAGTTCAAGATCCATGAAGAAAGTCTATTGTGAAATCTTTCCTTCCCACACAAAGCTCAGAGAAATATGTAAAAGGAAAGACTATAAAACCAACAAATACATATCTCTGCTAAAAGAAGAAAGCAAATGGGGTTAAGCAGAAGCATATATGATCACAGGGAAATTTTCTCACACAGAATTGGAAGTCAGCAGCATGAATGAGATCACCATTTAACACACGCAGGGGTCTGCTCTTGAGGAAATGAAGATAATAGAATAATCTGAAAAAGACTTCAAAAGGAAAGTAATATATTCAGGGCAGTAAATGTGTTCATGCTTATAAAAAATAAGTGTTCACAAAATAAGAGTGGGCAGTTATGAAGAATCCATTTGGAGATCTTTGAAATAAAAAAACCCCAAAATTATTAAAATAGAAAAATTAGCTAGCAGGCTATATCACAGCCTGGAACACAGTAATCTGAAAGGTCACCTGAAGGAGCTTTTCCAGAGTGCAGCACAGAAATAAAGACATTGAAAAATCATAGAAAATCTAAGAGACATGAAGGATGAACTTAGCAGTTCCAACATTCATCTAATAAGATGAAAAAACAGAAGGTGAAAAGACAAAAAGGGAGAGGAAGTGGCAGAGTAATAGGAATATAGGTTGAGTATTTGTTTAGTCAGTTTTTGTGTCACTATGACCACAAGACCTGACAAGAACAACTTGGAGGAGAAAAATTTATTTTGGTTCAGTTTCAGAGGTTCACTCTGTGGTCAGCTGATGTCATTGCTCTGGGCCCAAGATGAGACAGAGCACCATGGCTGAAGGGTATGGTGGAGGAAAGCAGCTGAGGGCATGGCAACAAAGAAGGAGGGGGGGGGGGAGGGGGGGAGGGAGAGAGAGAGAGAGAGAGAGAGAGAGAGAGAGAGAGAGAGAGAAGGGAGAGAGAGAGAGAGAGAGAGCGGGCACTTACTAGGGACACAATATAAACCCCACGGCATACCCCTAATGACCTGCTTCCTCCACCCACACCCTCCCTGCCTTCAATTACAACCAGTTAATCTATATTAGTGGATTAATCCACTGATTAGATTACAACTCTCAAAATCTAATCATTTAACTCTGAAAGTTCTTGCATTGTTTTTCACCTGAGCTTTTGGGGGGCTTATCACATTTAACCCTTAACTATATCCCTTATCTGAAATGTTTGGGATCAGAAGTGTTTCAAATTTCAGGTTGTTTTTTGATTTTTTTACATTTGCATATACATAACAAGATATCTTGAGGATGAGACCCCCAAGTCTGAACACAAAATTTATTTTTGTTTCAAATAAACCATATTCAAAGATAGTGAAGGTACTTTCACACAATATTTTTAGTGCACCTGTGTTTGATTGCAGCCTGTCACATGAGGTTGGATGTAGAATCTTTTACTAGTGGTATTATGGAGTCCAAAATGTTTCAAATTTATTTAGAGTAAAGCTTTTCATGTTAGGGATACGTAACCTGTATAGAAGAAAGAATCAAATATGTGAGAAACTTGGAACACTCATTAAATGTCTATATGTGGAGTGTAAAAATGAAAGCATTGAGGTCTTTCCAAGAGAGTAATAGGTAGGTGATGGTTCTACTGAATATAGGAAGAAGCAGAAAGTCATAGGCAAAATATTTCAGTTTGATTTTGGACCTTTCGACTTGGAGATGCTGGAGAAGCATCTACACTGATATTCCTACCCAGCAGTAGAAAATCCAAGTCAGAAGTGCAGAGGAGAGTTAGGGATTAAATGGCACCAAGGCAATAGTTGAAGCAACTCAAGAGCATGATATGATGGAAATATGGTGTGAAGAATCCTATTTGATACACACTTCTTGTACTAGCAGGCTTAACTTTATTAAATCTAAATTGGTACAAATAGGTCTATCTCATTAAAAGTCTATCATAGTTGAAGATGAAAGATGACACATTTTATGTTATCTAGCAGTTCTTTTTTATATTTTGTGTTTTATTATGTTGTTTAGTTTATGTTTGATATGTTAATTAGCCATTATATTTAGTTATTGTAAATGTTTTTCATATAAATAGCCATGTGCTTTTAAATGAAAAATTATTGTTATGCTACAATCTTCTTCTCTCCCAAAATGTATGACTAGATCATCATAGTTCCTAATTATGCAAATCAGAGGTTTTCCCAAATAATCTGGTGACAACATATGCACAACTTTATTTTTGGATCCAACCTCAAATTTCTAACAGGACTGGTCATCGTAGTCACCAATTCTTAAGAAAGGAGGGAAGTCCCTGATTTTATGGAGTTATTCTTCTTGGTGTGGAATAATGCTTTCATGGGGGCAGTGGGCATGTAAGTACATTTTTTTCAGTGTCATTTCAATACATTTCTGGTGTGTAAACCTGAGAAAGATTGAAAAGAAACTGGACAGCACACAGTGTTTTCTTTGGTGCCTGCCCCCGTGCTATGTGTTCAACTGCTGTGCCCTGTTCAGAAAATGCCATCAAAACAATATTACAGGATTAATATATAATGATATTTATAATGATTTTTAGCATATCCATAGCTTAATAAAGTTTTTTCCCCCTCTACCTTGGAAATATACCATTGTTGCTGTAGTACTGCCTGAAGTGATGCACTTAGATCATTCTGTTGTGGTAAATTCTTCCCAGCAGAAGTTCTGAATCTGCCAGTGTTGACAGTTCTTTATTCAAAAGTGTAGTTTCTAGCAGGGGTCTTTTTAGTAGAAGAGTTTAAATATATTACCCATGAGTTCTTAAATATGTATAAAACTGGGGAAACATTTTATGGTCTTGTTGGCATCCTACGATACATGATTGAGTTCTTGGAAATAGTTTTCAATCTTCAGAGATGCCCCAGGAGTGATTCCTGGCCCTTCCCTTGCTTGCTGCAGATGCTGCTGTGGTTTGGACTTGTCTAGGGGGCAGGTGAGGCTCTTGGTGTTGGGGAGACTCACCTCAAATGGAGTTAGGTTTTCTGCTCAAGCTTGTTTTATAAATCCAGAAAGCCCCCACACCATTTTTTAAAAATCGACTAATGGACTAGACTTTACCCATCTTAAGTAATATGCCACCTTAATATGCGACCTTTGCCCCAGGATTAGAATCTCCATTGAACCAAAGAAAGGGGTGATTAGAAGTATTCATTTTGGAGGAGAGCTCCTTTAATAATTGATCATGGAGACTTAAACCTGTGGGTTTCCTGTCTTTCTGATCTTACCTGTATTTCTGGTAAGGATAAAGCCAGGCCTTGCAAAGCTTGATTAGTAGTACTGATTATTCAAAAAAATAAGAGCCATGTATTTTTTTTCCAGGACTGACAGAGTTTTAAAGATGCATTAGACAGAACCACAAGTACATATTTCATGTGGTTTTAAGGAATCAGTGAAGTTCTTCAATCAGATAGTTAAAACCTATTTTATCAAAGTGAGTAATGAAATATTGATTTCAGCTAAAGTCAATCCTTGGGTTATTTTTGTCTTATAAAATATTCAATATTTTATACCTCCTATTAACAAAAATTAATTAAATTTCATCATAAGCTTTAAACTTATGATGAAAAAAATTGGTAATTTAGAAGTATACAAGGGGACACAAATTTTTCCCCTAAAATTCTTCTATTTTTAATTATTATTATTATTATTTGATTCATTGTACACAAATGGGTACAACTTTCATTTTTCTGGTTGTACATGATGTAAAGTCACACCGTTTGTGTAATCATGCATGTTCATAGGGTAATGATATTTGTCTCATTCCATTATCTTTCCTTCCCCCTGCCCCTTCCCCTCATTTCCCTCTACACAATCCATCCTTCCTCCATTCTTCCCTTCCTCTCACCCCCATTATGTAAGATCATCCACTTTTCAGAGAAAACATTTGGCCTTTGTTTTTTTGGATTTGGCTTATCTCACTTAGCATATTCTCCAGCTCCATCTATTTACCTGAAAATGGCATAATTTTATTCTTATGGCTGAATAATATTGCATTGTGTATAAATATTATAGTTTCTTTATCCATTCATCTATTGAAGGGCATCTAGGTTGGTTCCACAATCTAGCTATTGTGAATTGAGCTGCTATACAAATTGATGTGACTGCATCATTGTTTTGGGGAATATGAGCAGTGTATTTTGAAGAACACTGAAAAGAGACTTCTCTGAAGTATCACCTGGGGTTTTCCAGATGTGTCAGCTGGCCTCTTATTCCTATGGGCTTACCTCTCTTGGTGTAGCACACATGCTGCTTTTGTAGCTCCAGAGTTTATCCTTTATTCCTCTGGAGGGTCCTGTCCTGGCAGACTTATAAAGCCCTGGGAGACTCCTTAGTTTATGAAAGTCAGTGTCAGAAAGCAGGTTTCCTGGAAACAATGGCCTCATTCCAAAATTTCCCTTTTGGGTGTATTAGTTACTGCAACAAAATACCTGAGATAATCAACTGAAAAAGAGAAAAGGTTTATTTTGGCTCACAGTTGTGGAGGCCCCATTGCTTTTGGGCTTCTGGTGAGGCAGCACTTCATGGCAGGGAGTACATGGTGGAATAAACTACTCACCTCAGTGGCAGAGAAGTACAAAAAGAGAGGAAGGAAATGGCATCCTAGTACACCTTCAAGGACATCTCGTACACCCTCAAGGACACACCCCAGTGACCTAACTTCCTCTCATTAGCCCCAGCTCTTAAGGATTCCACCCTCTCCCAATTACTGCAGGCTAGGGAAAACAGCCTTTGGGAGACATTTCCAAACTGTAGCACAGTGCCAGATGCCAGAAAGGCTGTGTTACTGGTTATGCTGGGTTATGGTGACATGGAAATCCTAATGGTTTACTACTTCAGAGATGTATTTCTTGCTCATGCTATGCATGCACAAATGGGTCAGCTGTGGTTACACTCCAGTTGTCTTTGTTGATAATCCAGCTGGATGGATGAACTTCTCTCTGTGAAAGAGACCTGAGACTATAGGAAAGAGGCCATAAGACTATAGGCTAGGTCTCAGAGCTTTTTCCTGGTTTAAGTCCCTTCTGCTCATTTTTAAATGACCAGAGCAAGTACCTAAACCAAGCTGGGAGGTAGTGGGGGGAGGAATATGGTCTTCCCTCAGGGAGAGAAAATGAATATTGTCAAAGCAAAAATCGTACCAGAAAAGTTAAATAGGTTAGAAAGACCTAACAGGTTAGGTTATTGAAGGTTTTTGCAGTAGGAGAGAGAGACCAAAAACATGGTCTAAACTCAACTCTGCTGAAACAAAGGGTACTAGAATTTTTAAGAGCTGGAGTGGGAATCACAGGGCATATGTATTTGCTAATTGGCCTTACAGGAAAAGTCACTTTTCTCATATCTTCATGACAAAGGGCAGTCTTAAGATTTATTGCATGATGCCCACCTAAATTAGGTTTTTACCCTTTCTCAGAGACCGGGAGACAGGGGCTCTGTCGTTTTGGATGATTACATTTCAAAGAGATGACTCGTGGGTCTTGAGAAAGTCATTCTTGGGTGGCAAAACTGGCAAGAGCCTGGGATAAGACTTATATCTCAAAGGGGCAGAGAAAGAATGAAAAATGATGTTTTCTAAAGCAAGCACTTTTAAGAGACCAGAATCAAGAAGTCTGTGTAAAGTTTTGTCAAGTAAGGCTGTTCTAGTCAATAAATACGAACAAAAGAATAGTCTGCCACAGGACTGGGGAGCACATGATGTGTGTGCTTGTGAGAGGATGCCAGTTTTTTGCTCAATTACAGGCAACAGAAGGGAATACTGGTTGCCTTAAGCAGAAAAGTGCATTTTGAAGACCATTTGGAGCTCTTAGAGTTGATGGGAGCTGAACAAACAGACCTTAGAGAGCAGGGTCCTGGGAAGGGAGTCCCCCATGTTTGGCAGGTACAGTCCAGTCAGAGCTTTACCACTGTCAGACAAAGATGTGGCTGTCACCAGCACTTCTGTAGCTGCTGTGAGTAGATGCTGGCCACCCCGTTCATTTTGTTCCAGAGTTGTTTTTCTGGGCTGGACTGTCTTGATTGGCAGAGCCTTGGCCAATCAAGAGAGAGAATAAGCTCCAGTTTGGGCTTTGATAATGGGAGTTGTAGCAGTGAGTTCCACCAAGACTGAACCTTACTGGAGGTAACCCCTACTCCCTCCCTCAACCCAAGAGAAAGCTGTATAAACAAAGCACAACACAGAAGAAACACAAAAATACTGATGTCCTCAACCTGGTGCTGGGTAGATAGAGTGGTTGTGAAGAAAGTTCTCCCCTCTGAAGACAGTTTTTCACTTTCTTCTTTCCAATCTCTTCTGAGGATCCTTCAATGGACAGCAAACCACCGGATCGATCTGACCCCCTGATCTCTCTGGAAGGTGTCCTTTCCTGCTCTGACCCCTCTGTTTACTGGCCCAGCCTCACAGGTCTTCAGGTGTTCAGCCACATGGAGGACACTTTCTCTCCTCTAAGCTCTTTGCACAAAGTTGGGATGAATGGGTGTCTGGGCTCAGGAAATCTTGTGGTTATATGAATTAGGAATATGAAAATCTCTCTTAAGATAACAAGATTCCCTCACTTACTTCCTGAAAAGGAGAAGCAAGGTACAGTCGTTGAAGCTACAAAGACCAGGAGTTGGACCCCTGCCATTAGCTTAGTTCTAGATTTCTCATCAGAAAAAAAGGAGTTTTTCATGTTCACGTTGCAGGGTTTGGGAGAACGATCAGGAAAAGTCTGCAGGGGGTGCAGCACTGGCACATGGTAGGCACGAATAAATGCCAGTGATTATTAAGAAAGGAACTTCCTTAACTCTGTTTCTTTCCCCTCCGCCAGAGTTTTTTCTCAATAGCAATCACAATCCCAGCTTTTGTTTGAGAGGAAGGAAGGACATGAGTCTATTTTTGAATTGGCTTCTGGGGGCTGCAAAGTGCCACATGCTCTGGCTCTATCTTTCCTCATAGCCCGAGGATCTCCCATGTGACTCGTCTGGCCTAAATCGAACAGGGACGGAAGAAATCTTGTGCTGGAAAGATTAGAACATTATCTGCAAGACTGCTGGGTCATTTACTGAGCCATGGTGCTCTGCAAATATGAAGCATCCTGAGGAAAGGGTTATGGGACCGTCTTTACCATGTCCTCCCTCTCACGCCGCATTATCATGCCGGAGTGTGCAAGTACCCAAGTGTTTCATGAATAGGTAATTAATTAAAATGTTATATGCAAGTGTCATGCAGTATGTGAGGATTTTATGGAAATCATTACCCTTTCTATGAAAATTTCTCTTTGGATCTATCTATAAATATGTGCCCAAAGATGTGATATCTCTGGTATATAAATAAACTCTGTGTGTGTGTGTGTGTGTGTGTGTGCGTACACGCACATGTGTTGCTTGATGATTTAAGTTTTCTTTTTTTTTTAAATTGGTGCGGGCTTAGATTATAAAGCTGGAAGTTAATACTAATTTTTTTCCAAGTGTCATTAAAACTTAACACCATGGTTTTTTTTTCAGTTTTAAAGAATGACTGTCTTAGAAAATTGAACAAATCAGAAAGCTTTATTGGCAGTATTATTGAGTTTCTTAAATTCTAGTTGCCTTGGTTACTCTTGGAATATTAAAATAGTCTGGGCCTTGGACAGTGAGGATAGTCCCTCTTTATTTTGGGCCCATGAAAGTTCTGATTAGCCCCTCTGCAGGGCAGGCAGAGAGGAAATGTGCAGGCTGTCTAGAAGGAAAGGGGGCCACAGCAGCCAGGAGCATGGTTCATTTCTGAGTTCCCAAAGGAAATAGCATCATCACTACAGAGAGTCTTCATCTCTAAGACTCACATGATTCTTTCTCTGGATGATTCTGGTGCTCAAAGGCACATTCTTGACCAGGTGTTTAAAATCCCTATTTTCGCAGTGAGCAGAGAGCGCCTGTTGGTCCGGACACCTTTATAACACTATTTCTTTAATCATTGCTCTCCGTCCCACCCCTTCCTCAGAGACAACAAGTGCAGAGCGTTGCATGGTCATAGGACACTTCTGAAAAGGTGGTGCTCCCCATGTGCTTAGTTGTGGCCTACTGTTGGACCTAGCACTGAGCAGGACTGCAACCTTATCTGAGAATCAGAATTTCAGAGTGGAATTGAAACTGAAGAGTTTGCTGAGCTCAGCCCATGCTCTTCAGATCAAGTGACTGAGGGTTGGAGAGGTGGGATTTCAACTGAGAGTTCCTGATGCCCAGTGTAGTAGCATTTAGCTCTGATTCTTTTTTAGAGTGTGTGGGGGGGAATCCCACCGATTCCACATGAAACAAAGTCCTTGCTGTAGGAAAATTGTCTGGGAGTGCTGTAATTTTAGAAGTTGTCATGATAAAAGTTGTAAGGCACAGAATCACTGAGGGGTTTGGAATTGCAGAATGGAAAGGAACCTCAGGCAGGAATACAGTCCATGGTGCTGCTTTGAGGCCCCAGTAGATGTGCTTTTAATACTGCACCTGCTTGCTGCTGATCAGCCTATAAATGGCCTTCAGAAGGCACCGGGACACAGACGTGAGGAGAGAGGGCTCAGAGCAGGGCTTTCTGTCTAATCAGGCCTGTTTTGCTTATTTAACATATTCAGCCTACTTAGTATCAGCGCCTACCGTGTCGTTGAAGGATGGGAGTATGCTGGCTTATGATAAAGATAGAGCTACGGATCTGCACTTCAGTGTTTCCACTTGTCTTTTTTCATGACCGTCACGTAATCCATACTGATAACTTAAGTGGCTGACTGATTAGCAGTTAATTAACAGAACCAAGAATGAACAGTCCAAAGAAGAAGAGAGAAAAAGGACACTGCAGTAACCTACCTGCCAGGCACTGCATTCAGTCTGCACCTCGGGGTGAAGAAGGTATTGTTGTCACCTTATAGATGAGGACCCTGGGCATCTGGGAAGTTCTGTGTCCCTCTGAAGGAGACATGGTTGATAAGTAGTGGTGATGCTAGAATTTGAACCTGGGCTGCTACTTCCAAGCGAGGTAAAAACTTTAAATAGAGAATAGCAACTTGATAGTGGAGCTCAGCCTACTTCCATTTTCTTCCTCTTGCCTAAAAATAAAGTCATTTCATGTGATCCTGTTAGCAAGCGCTTCCTGCAGGGGCAGCCAGGCAGCCAAGGAATTTTCTTAAGTGTGCAGATCTCCTGAAGTTTAAAAATGGTGGGAGAGTGGATTTTTTTTTTTTTTTTAAAGCTAACAACTAGAGAAAAGCCGATGAGGTAAGGGAAAGCTTAAGACTCAGATTGATAAAAGCCTTGCTGGAACTGTCAGAGGGAACTGTGTTATGGAGAGAATAGGGACGAGGAAATAGAAATCCATTTAATTGCATACCTGATGGGCACAGGAAATGGTAGAAATGCAAACCAAAATTATTAATCAGGCAGTTGACAGCATGGGAGGTCTTGATGTAGTCTAGAACTTGGTGGGAAGCTGTACTGAATCTCTGAAAGTGGCAACAACAGACCAAGGGATTTATACCATTTAAATCAGATGCATGGGCCAATGAGATTGTAGTGAAATTATTAAAAAAGTGATTGGGAATGATATAAACTCAAATAATGCTGATAAGGGGGTACTGTAAGTATACTTACACTGAATATCTTTTAACGAAGAAATGTTTGTTATATTTTTTTCTGGTTAAGACCACAAAATCACAGCTTTGGAATAAACAACCATAGGAAATGCTCAGATGTCAAATTAAAAAGTGAATATTGTCTTATTAACATAAAACCTGTGGTGAGGGACAACCACTCCCACTGAAACCCTGATAGCTTCACAGTGTTATCCTCCCCTTCCCTCTTTCTTCATTTACCCCTTTGCCTTTCTCATCCTTTCATCTGCATGACATGAGTGGTTTTGCAGCTCAAAAATATCTTTTCTGTCACAGGGAAGGCTGGCCCAAGCTACAGGTGCTGTTCTTATGGGATGAGATATTTTCCCAAATTTTCGCTTTCCCACTCCCATGCAACATCTGAGGAGCTGGTGCAGGCCTCTCTGGTTACTTGAATGTCTTTTTTTTGACAACATGCTTTTCTCAGTGGGCCCCCAGCCAACCTCACACTGCACTTCTTGGCAAATTATGAGTTTTGTTTTCTGATCTCACATGTGATACTATGTTTTCTCTCTAACTCATACTATGGAGCTTCTCAAATACCCTCAGTTCATGGATCCCTAGTCTCTCAGTAATTTTTTTCCACGATGCCTATAGATATAACCAACCAAACACATTTAATGGTTCTTATTACATATTAGGTTTAAAAAACTTAAGTAGTGTGTCCTAACAATTTTGGTTGGTTGAAAATAATACATACAGTTTGAAAGAAAAATATTTTTGTTTAATCCATAAGTTCCTACAGCTCCTTAACTAGTGGTAGTCTTGAGCACTGTGCAGATTCACAGTCCTGAGGTCAGATTGAATACCCTTGCCCTGGTTTTCCATCCATATTCATCTTCACGTGATACTTGTCTTTATCACATCAACTGCCAAAACTCAGCTTTGCAGTTATGACATCATCCAAGGTATGCAATGCAGTCAACTGTTGAAATTGTGAACTCCCGGGAGCTGATAAGCTCTGCAGTGTCTGTCAGATGGTGCTGTGCTGCCTTCAAGAATTAAAAATACCTGAGATGCCCTGTGAGTTCATCCTGGTACCCTGGAATTCACAGTTTGAGTACCCCTGAGGACTTTGATTCACTAACCAATCTATTTAGCAGGGAGTCCATTTATTTCCTTTTGATTAACTGCTCTCAATAGTATATCAAAAAATACTGTACTTCAATTTATAACAGATATTTGCTATTGCTTTTTACTAGAAACATAGTTACACTTTTATCTGTATTTATAAATTATTATCTATGATAATTGTTATAAGCATTTAAAAAAATCTCTTAAAATGGTCTCTGTAGAGTTCAGTTATAAGTGGCTCAGATGCACCTTACTTCCAGTGTGAGAGATTTGATCCAGTTAGAAATGAAATTGTTCACCTTCTATTTATTATTAAGCAATATTATAGAAGAGCATAATAATTTCCCTAAGGACAAGTGAGACTTGGCTACTATACTTGATTTCTTTAGAGCCACATTTTGAGGCTTTCAAAAATGGGATGCAGAGAACAATAATATCTAAAGAAAGACAGATACCTTTTATTTTCATTGGTGGTTGGTAAATAAAATTTTATTTGGAATCACATTGCAAATTAAGGAATTTCATTTCTCTATGAAAGAAAAATAAACTATTTAAAAATGGGTTATATATACTCAAGATAACACATAGGGATAGTCATGTATTTGTATCCTTATTATAGCAAGTGAAAAGGAAAAGAGAGCAAGAGAGTGATGGACAGAGGAGGTGGGGGCAGGCTCCAAGGGGAATGTATTAGCTCTAGGTAAATCTTGCTTGTCACACTGTGTTTTGGGCATCAGAGTAAATTATCACCTGTTAATAAACCTTTGAAAGATTTTCAGCAGATAAGAATAGTCCTCAGTTCCTCAGTGCTCCAAAAAAGAGGTTGCAAATGCAAACAAAAACACCATCTCATCTTCACTTATATTTTTGCATTTTACTTTTACTTAAAATATCATGGAAAAAATGTAAGCATACAGGATGATATTAAATGAAGAATACATCGCTTCAGAATTTCAGTCTCACTCTCTGGAGACAACTTCTTCAGGATTTTTCTATATATACCTATATTTTTATAATATTATATATGTGTATATATGTTTTTCCTCTGATTTATCAACTTGAGATACTATTTACTGAATCTCAATGAAAGAGGAATTTTTCTCACATATCCTTTTCTCTCTCATGCAAAAATGTTAAATCTATTATTTTTGGATTTTCAGTTGGGTTTTTTTTTTTAACTTTAGTAAGAATTGATACCTCTGTGATTTTCTCTTCCCATTTTTAGTTCAATTACTTTTGTATCTTCAGGATTTAAATATTAACCTTCTCTTTAAACTATATTTAAGTAGTTAGAAGCTCAAAGCTAATAAACATATATAATATTCTGATCAAGCATATATTATCCATTATAGATTCCATTGTATGATTTGACCTTCACAGAAGCATGTAGTTCCACAGAACTCTTTCTCAAAGGAGAATGTGTAACAATTATAGTCCAAATGATCTATCTTGATCTCTCTTTATTAAAAATATATTCCTTAGAATCAAGCTAAAGCTTCATTTTGCCCCAAATTTGAACCCTGGTGTCCAGGTACAACCTTCTGTTTTCCTGGGTTTGCTAATGGTTTGCTTTGTGCTTATGATATGATGAACATAAACCCTCTCTACCATCCCATTACATCTTCCAGTTTAAAAGTGTTGGCTTTATGCAATGGAATCTATTCCCATCTTGGGAGCATTATTTTTGGTTTTGCACACCTGTCATCCTAGAATGTTTTTCGTGGTTGCTGAGTTAGTTTCACTTTCTTGGATCCCTGTACTTCTTTTTTTGGACTCCTTTGTGTAATTTTCTCCTAAGACACATGCCTATGTCCTTACATTACCATAAAAGTCTTTATTTGGCCTTCTTATTTAATATGTGATTTAAAATGAGGGCTTAGTAGGTGGAAATACAGAGACTTAGACTAATTTCCCCAGGTAGTTCCACATTTCTGGCCATCATGTCATGTTATCTGTGTGCACTCTGATTCCTGTCGGGTTCCTTTCCCTTCACAATAGCCTTCCCCATTTCTTTTGAAGACTTTAAAATATTTTCTTTATGTTTCACATTTGATGTTTCACAAGACTGGGTCAGGTTGTGGTTCTGTTTGACATTTAGGGGGTCCTTTGAGTCCAGAGTCATTGGATCTAGAAAGTTTGTCTATTTAAAAAAACTCTGTTTCCCTTCCCTCCCCTCCCCTTCCTTTCCCTTTCAGAGGAGGGTGGGGGAAATGCAATCATTCTCTTGGTTAGTTTGGCTCGGGAATTATCAATCTTATTTATTTTTCCAAGGAACCGACTCATTGTTTCTTTGATTCTCTGCTGTTCATTTGGTTTCTGTTTTGTTAATTTCATCTCTAATCTTTATTATTTCCTTCCTTCTATTAGTTTCAGGATTGGTTCATTCCTTTCTAAGACCTTAAGATGCATCAGGTTGTTTATTTGAGAACTGTTTTATTAATGTAGACACTCATGGCTCTAAATTTCCCTCCTAGAATTGCCTGCAGAGTATCCCAGAGATTCTGGTATATTATATTTCCATCTTCTTTTGTATCTAAAACATTTTAAATTTCCTGCTTACTTTCTTTAGTGACCCACTCACATTTGAAAGTGTACTGGTCAATCTTCATGTATTTGTACAGTTTCTGTTGTTTTCTTGTTTATTTCTAATTTTATTCCATTATGGTATAGAAAGATACAAGAGATTATTTCATTTCTTGTATTTCAGTAATAATATTGTTGATTATATTCTTGGTATCAGTATTCTGAGAATGTTTTTAATGTAATATATCATTAAAAAAACTACTGATTATATTGGTGTTATTGAGGACTGGGATTTTGTCATGTTAGAGATGTGCAGTATATGAGGGTAAGGTAAAGTTCTGATTCGGAAGTATCATTATGAACTTGTGGGGCATGTTCATACAAGTATGTATTACTATCTCTGTCCACTTAAAACCAAAGCGACAAGGACTGACCCCAGTAGCAGTGAACACCCTGGTTGTCTCTAAATACCATCTGTCACCAAAATGAAAGAACTTCTTCCTGGAAAGAGGTAAGAAAATATACAGGATGAACAAGAAAACTATCAAGGACTCTTAGGGTCATGTCAAAAGGATTATGAAACTACCTTGGATAGGCACCTGCTATACAAAACTTGGCCAGTTTTCATATAAAAAAGAATAGCTACAATGATTTCAAACATGTATGTTTAAATTGATGAATTCATAATACAGTAAACAACTCCTCCCACCTGCCCAAACAAACAAGAAGAACTCCACACTCATGGTCCTTTGTAAGAAATAAAACTCAAAGATTTAAGAAAATTGTTGACTAAAAGGAAGGACTATAGAATTTATCCTATGTTTTAATAATAACAGCACCTCAGGATAACCAAGTATTTGATGAAAAGAAACTAATCTTTATAGAAGTATTTCAGGTTACAAATAAAGAACAATGATTGATGAGAATATTATTTTGATGCAATCCTAATGAATGGTTTGTTCTAGCAGTGATTATCAATGGCTCTTAACTTCAGAAAGAGGGGCAACTCAACATTAGGTATTTTCTGGTAGAAATACACGCAATATCTTTGAGATGGTTTTTCCAACTTCAACAAAAAATTCAACCCAAACTGGATCATACTTTCAATAAACCTATCCATATATAAGAAATATGGAACAGCAGAGGAACATTGAGTGACATTGTGGAGAGTCTACCCACACAATCCAGACTTTGAGAAATTCCAGAGCAGAAACTGATTTCTTCAACAAATTTAAATTGCAGGGAAGATGAGGATGGAAAGGAAATCTATAGTGTGTAACAAACTAAAAAACTTCATCAACCACTCCTGCTGACACATGCTCCTTGATTTGGAACCTAATTCAATAAACAAACTGTTTTTAAAAAAGATAATTTATAGGACAGTTAAGAAATAGGGACAGTGAGTGATAGAATCAAGGAATTGTTGATTTTTTGTGGGACTGGGACTTAGATGTTGTGGCCAGGGGAAGCTTTGTCTTTTGGAGTTATACACCTGAATATTTACTGATGAAGTGTTATGATGTCTGGGAATCTATGAACAATTCTGTGAGTTGAAGAAACAGGTTGGGGTATGAGGGATACCAGATTGGTCATGAATTACTGCTTTTGAAATGGGTGTTGGGTATGTAGATATACATTAGACTATCATTTCTAGCTTTATATATTTGGAATTTTTGTAATTTTAAGTATGAAAGAATAAAGAAAAAAAATGAATTTGGGTTAAAATAAGGTAGCCAGCATGGGTGTTTTCAGTGATTCAATGGGACTTTTTAGCCATAAAACCTCTTCTCTGTGATGAGTGTTGACTCTGATCCCTCTATTGGTAGTTGGAACCTTTATACTGGCCTGTATCACTTGAGAGTATTGGGATATATACTGCTTGTTCATATGCCATAAGAAGCAGGGCTGCATTTGGGGGGCACCCACTTCTGCCCTGTTCCTCTCCTGTCCCATAGCTTGATGCCTTCCTTCATTTGTATTAGTTGGCTATTTCAGGAAGAGAGTGAAATTTCTTCCTCCCTTCTTTTCTAGAGCGAATCTCTTGCTTTCTCTTAGAGCTCATGTTCTGGTTGTCCATCTCCATAAGGGTGGGAGTGTTCTGATAAAGGTCTTCTAATAACCTGGTTACCATTCTTCAGCTGAGGTCTCTTGGTTTGGGATATCTGTGTTTCCAAGGATCATTCCCAGGAGATATTCATGAAATGGATCTGACCTTGCTCTTCTGGAGACCAGGAATACCTCTTCACAGGTAAGGAGAATAGGGAAAGTTGGAATCATACTCTATGGAAAGGCAGTGCTGCTTCAAATGAGTGCATGTCTGAAAAAGTTGGAGCTAAGACTGAGTTTTTCATTTGGGTTACTAAAATTACTGACCAAGTTTTACATAAAATAGTATTTTCACATGTTAAATTATATCAGCAATAGGCCAAATACTGAGAAAGAGAGAAACTTATACGCTAAGGAAATAAGTCTTCCAGTGGGTGAAGTCACTGGGTAAATAAAATAAAATTATGCCAGGACTCACAGAATTTTGCATAGGTAATCAAGAAACAAATTTGAACAATGAAATTTCTAGATTGGGAAATGACAAACTGGACTGAATAGTAATATGTTAAGATGGTAAAGCTAAAATGGTGAAACTCTTTCAAGGTAGGTGGTTGGAATAGAGTTCAGTAGAGAATTCCCTGGGCAAATCCCCTTTAATCCAGACCTATTTTTAATAGATTAAATCTCATTTACTCTGAGTTCTGTCACTACCCTAATTTGGACACTTCTGAAGATCACTTGTTACCTTCACATTCTGCAAAAACATCTACAGACTCACTGCATCAATAACTGAGCTCTTTATCCTTTCCATTCTCCCTGCAGCAAACAAGCATTGTCTTTCTGTTGCCCATGAAAGTTCTTGGAAATGCTGTCTTATTACTTACTGGACTCATCACCTGGTACCATTTCACTTTTGCGTTCATTCACTCAACACATGTTTATCAGTGTCTGCAGTCTGTAAAGCTCAGTGCACACTGAGGGAATGAGATATGGTTCTGCATTCGTGGTGTGGTGTTTAGAATCTTGCAGAGGTCATTCATGACCTCTTCTCCCTTGGGCCAACATATGGGAGACTATTACTAAGTCAGTCTCTCACACTATTATCACCTGTTACTAGGCATCTCTAAAATAGTATTTGCCATGATCTGTCCTGGATTATAGTTATGAGTGTATATCTACCATTAGATTTGTCCCAGAATCGTTGATTTTGGGCTATTCTTTTCCACTTTCCATACCTTTATTTTTATGTTATACATTTCTTGGTTTTTGGATGCAACTATTGTGACTTTCTAACAACGCAGACAGGATAAACTCCAAACCAGCCACCTAACAAGACTGCCTTCATCTGCTATGGTGAGGGACTCCAAAGCAGACGACCAGAAGCCTTCAGGTTCCTCTTCCAGCCTGCCTTGGTGCCTGCCTTCCTGTTAATGAGCTGTTCCTTCAGGAGAGTGAGAATTATGTTTGCTTCCCTTCTCTGATTCTGAGAATTATCATTAAAAGTCTTCCAACTCAATTACAAGAGTTTCATTGCTTTTGCTTCTGAAAAAACTTAGTAGCTTAATTCATTTAACTTCAGGGATTCCTGCCGGAAAGGCAGCAAAAGAAACAAGAAAGAGCTAATAAGTATTTATTAAACTTCAGCTATTCTTAATGATATCAATAGAATCTTGAAAACAAGATCAATTGTTGTATAGCAACATATTTGACATATAAACAATAAGAATGATTGAGCACTTACATGTGCTTGGCACTATGCCAAGTCTTTTCAATGAGTAACATTTAGCCCTTGCAACAATTCTGTGATACAGGTACTTTTATTTTTGTTTTATAGCAGATTAAGACTCTGAGACTAAAAACCACTAATAATTTGTTCATAGCTATGGAATGGTGAGTCTGAGATTTGAACCAAAGACAATAATTATATAAAGTAACACATGTCTTTCTTCTTTCTTCTCTCCCTCCTTTCCTTTTTTTATTTTTTAATGTGTATAACTTATAAACACGTATAGGAACCAAAAGGTATGACTACTTTTGCATGATGGTATCAAGTTAATTTACCAAGGCATAATTGCATAAAATAGCATTCTACTTAAGGTAATATTCTGTCATCACATACATTTGTTACTGAGTCAGTAGTTGCAGACTGAATTTTAGTTGTTGAAGTTTACTCTGCATGTAGAGAAATACTTTGCAATCTTATTATAAAAGTTACTCAACATAATCGAATACAGAAATTTTGCTTACTTTATTCTTTGGTACTAGATTAGAAAGGTGATTTCTGCTCAAAATTTGTGGTGCAGTATGGAACTTTTTGAAACTTGCAACCATGGGAAACTTTGGAGGTGTGTTTCCACAGAAAAGGAGCAATTGGTCTTTGAATGTATATTCATTAAAATATTTCCTATTGCAAGTCATTTACATGGATATATTTTAGCTATTGAGACATGCTCCTAAAATGTCAAGTGCAATTATCATAGTTAGCAGTGACTGGAAAAACTTCCAGATATTTTCCTTTGGAAAGAAGAGATTTTCTCTGCCTCCTTTGAGCTCAGTAGCCAGCTGTTGGGTTTTCTAGCTTCCTCCATCTCTGCATAGCCCTGCCCTGGTGGAGTTGCAGACCTCTGCTTCTCAGAATCTTGTGATGGTGAGCATTGAGTTTAAGCTGCCTGGTAGACTCTGGAAGGCTGATCTAGGACAGATGTTTGCTTTCATGGAAGAACTCTGATCACCCAGTACTCTCCGAAAACAATCCCTGCCCCTGAACTAGCCTTTGGGGAATCCTCAGACTGAACATGGCTGGGAGTTGGCTGGAACTGCTGCCCCCTTAAGCTCTTTTTTTAGAAAGAACCCTCGATGATCCCCACACCTCCGCCCTGGTTTGTTTCACAGTGCCTCTCTATCTCTTTAACTGCAGGCTATCATAGGATTTTTACTTGATGATTTTTATCTGGTAGTTATTTTTACTTAATAAAAACTTTCAGATCTGGTTATATTTTGGGTCTTAAAAGCACACCATGACCCTATTTTGTTTAATCTGCTTCATAACCCTAATAGGAGAAAAAATATTATTAGATGAGAAACAACAGCCTTGGAAAAGTTCTGTAACTCATGTAATAGCACAACTAGTTGGCAAAGAAATCAGAATATCAGCCTTAGAGATTGTGACTCTTGGTCCATGCCTCTTGAGAATAGACCCTGCTGCTCATATAAAGTGTTCTCAAAATAACATTTCCCATGAATTCATCCCTTACATTAATTTGAGTTTCTGAGACTTTGCTGTATTGCCAGTCTTGGACTTTCACTAAAATGATGTCGATCCCTGCAATTCAATTTGACTTCTGGGGCACAGTGATTCCAGCAGTTGCTGAAAGTATGCTGGGCCATAAAGGCAATGTCTTAATGATTTAAGACAAGAATTCTTTATTCCTAAAATAACTTTGCTCACTAATGTGATCAGGGAGCTCAATTTCAGTTTGACAGAGGTTTCAAAATAGAGCTTCATGAAGGAAAACTGCAATTAGATATTCACGGGTAATATTCTTAAGTTTATGAAGTGGAATGTTAATGAAGAGGAGTGTTGATTTTATTTTAGTTTAATTATACTACATTTAAGAATATACCTACTGCAGATTGTTAAGAACTCTTTTGTTCCTTTGCCTCTCCTTGCTCAGCACCTGTTGTGAATAAAGGCGTAGAATTCTTTGCAATCTGTAGCAGGCATCAGATCACATGTAATATACCTGTTGTGAGTAAGCAAATAAGATCCTTAACAAAATTCCTCCTGCTAGTACTCAGTTGCAAAATAATGTCATAGTCTCACCTTCTTATCTGTGAAGGCTCTCTTCTGATCTAAAGACCTCTGTGAGATTAGTAGTGAAGTAAGAGTGTATCAGAGAAATCGCCAGCCCAGTCACTCAAATCTAAATTATTAGCTTCCTTTTCAAAGTCTTCTGCAATTTCTTTCTTGATTCAAGCATTTGGAGATTAAGGATTTCTATTTTGTGCAGGACAGCTGCTGTCAGGAGACTCCTCCTGGGTGAATTAAAGACGTGATAGAAATGGCCTGAGAGCTGATTCTCAACGGCAATGGAAATGAGTGTAGGACATGGCCCTGTTGTTTTTCTCTTACCAAATGTTGTGGATAATAACAATCATTTTGATAACCTCCATTTTCTTGGAAAATGATTGAATTGAAAATATAAGCTTGGAAATTACAGAGTGCTATGTTCAGACCTTAGGGAAATCTCATATGAAAGTTGATGTTTCTCCACTTTTGCTCTTGTTTGGGTCCAGCTTCATGTTTGGTGAGACAGACCTAACTGAAATATGTTGACTTCCACTAGGGCCCATGTCAGTGCCAGTGACCCTGACTCACATACTTGCACTGAGGGGAACAGAAGTGGACAATGCCACTTGGCTCCATGTGCCAGGAACCTGGTGGTGCTTCTCAGCTGTCCTTCCCAGTACCTGAGTTATGTATGAGTCTTCATCCCCCTCTGAAACAAGGACACAGCTGACATGTCTCCTCTCTGTCCCTTTCAGTTTGAGGCCCAGATAGACTTTCCTTGAGGTTCCATTACCTTTTCCAATGGCTACATCATAAAAATAGCTCCTTCTAAAGGCCATTCTGACCCATGCTACAACATGGATGAACCTCCAGGGCATTATGCTAAGTGCAATCAGCTAGTCACAAAAAAGACCCATACTCCGTGACTCTACTTATCTGAGTGCTCAAGTTCATGGAGACAGAAAATGGATTGGCTCCTTGGCTTATACCCAAAGGACTTAAAATCAGATTGCCTCAGTGATGCAGCCACATCAATGTTCATAGCTGCTCAATTCACAATAGCTAGATTGTGGAATCAACCTAGATGCCCTTCAGTAGATGAATGGATAAAGAAACTGTGGTATATATACACGATGGAATATTACTCAGCCATAAAGAAGAATAAAATTATGACATTTGTAGGTAAATGGATGATGTTGGAAACTGTTATGCTAAGTTAGATCGGCTAATCCCAAAAATCCAAAAGCCGAATGGTCTCTCTGATAAATGAATGATGATGCATAATGTGGGGGGGGGGGAAGATGGTAAGAATGGAGGAAAGATAGCTAGCATAGAGGGAAAAGGGAGGGGTGGGGGCGGGTGGGGGGTAAAATTAATAACAGAGTGTGTGATAGATACCATTGCCCTGTGTACATGCATGAAAGCACAGATGGTGTGACTCTACTTTGTGTACAACCAGTGAAACAATAGCTGTACTCCATTTGTGTTCAATGAATCAATAAGTAAATAAAAAAAAATGTTAAAAAAAAAAAAAAGAAAGTGGATTGGTGTAGTCAGGGGCTGGGGCTGGGGAGGGAAATGGGTGCACAGTTTCAGTTCTGCCAGGTGAAGAGTTGTGGAATGGATGGTGGCGATGGTTACACAGTGGTGTGAATGGGCTTCATGCCACTGAACTGCACACTTGAGAATGGTGAGATGGCCAATTCACGTGAGCCTTACCACAGTTAAAATGGGCATTGACTTCCCTTCCATTGTGCCATTTGTGGTACCTGGGTTTTTCTCTCTCCAACTAGATAGTCTTGCTCTTTTTAATTATTAGCTATAAAATATTCATCCAGGAACTCAAATGCAAAATCCGTATCCTCCTTTTTTCTCATACCACACATCTAATCCATGAGTTTTGGTGATTCTACTCCTGAAGTGTCTCTTCACTCTTTCTACCACTCACTCTGCCACAGTGGCCCTAGGGCAGAATGCCATCCTTACTCCCCTGGACATCTGTGATGGCCTCCTAACTGGTCTCCAGCCACGTCGTTCCCAGCCATTGTTCTGGTCCTCCCTCTGCCTGAAATGTCCTTCCTCCAACAGTTCACTAAGTTGGCCTTTCCATCTTTCAGGTATTCCTGAAAAGGTCATGACTTGAAGAGGGCCTCTCACCCTTTGTTTTTATTTAAAAATTTTTAATTGGCACATAATATTTTTACATATGTATGGGATACAATATGATAATTTGATACATGTTTACAATATATTTAAATCAAATCAGGGTAATTTACTTTTCCATATTCTCATGCATTGATCAGTTGTATGTGTTAGGATGCTTTGGACTTTTCCCGGTATTTTGAAATATATCATACTTGTTTCACTTGGTAGTTTCCCTGTTGTGCTGAGAATGCTAGACCTGTTCCTCAATCTTATCCTTAATCTCAATGGATAAAGAAAATGTGTTATCTAGACAAGTGGAATATTATTCAATAATAAAAAGAATGAAACCCTGTCATTTGCGGCAATGTGAAGGGAACTGGAGGACATCATGTTAAGGGAAATAAGCCAGGCACAGAAGGAAATAGCATGTCTTCTCACTCATTTGTAGAAGCTAAAAAAGTAACTCTCATACAAGAGGTCAGATAACAGTCACCATCTGCTGTGCTATCTTCCCTCCCCTATTTCACCTCTCCTCAGCTCTCCTCCAGCTCACCCCCTTTTTATTTTCCACAGCACACTTTTCACACGGTGCCTTCTTCCTGTGTGCTTGGTTGGTTGTTGACTCTTTTCTGCAGGAAAAAACAAACTCCTAGAGTCCAGGGACCTCCTCATCTGCTGTGTCCCCAGAGCCTCAGGACAGAGTAGAGAACATGGTAAGTATTAAGTAAAATTTATCAAATAAATGAACAAAATTCTACATTTGTATTACTTTCCTTATTTTAAAATAACTTCCATTAACTTTTCCAATATGTTACATAGTTCATTATGATATTGCAAAAAACATGGATCTGAAGAAATTATGTATTTGTGGTTTCAAAGATTTTTTTTAAATATGTGATCTTAGTAGCTAATAATAAACATGAGAAGTTGTGCTCTAAGAGGAGCTACCTGTCCACCGTCTCCTTTGCCTGCTGCGTGACCACACCGAATTTCCTGTCTATGAAGATGAGTTGGTAATGCTTGTGCATCCACTTTGGAGTAGTTATAAACACTATGTTTTTCTCCTTATTATTTGTAGAGTGCTTTAACATTTACAAAGTGTTTTCTTATTTATGCCTCATAGCAACCTGGTGAAGTAGGTATGATTATCTGACTTTTTATAGAAGAGGAACCTCATTTCCAACATCCCAGAGTGAGTAAATGGCAAAGCTGAGCCGTAAACTGCTTGCTGCGTGTTTTTATTCTATCTTTGGCACGGTGCTGCCTCCTCACTGTACCACAACTGAGGGGCAGACAACCATCCAAACATTCTAAACTGTATGAAAGCAAACACTGTTAGCATCATGATTTTTAATCATGGTAAGTTTTACCGTATTAATTTGCTGCATTTTCTTACATGTTGATTGATTAAGCACCTGGGTGGTATAAAAACACACAAATATACATATTCCACCTCATTTTTTTCAGTAGGGATCATTCAATTCCGAAATTGTATATTTTGCTTGAATTTAGAGATGGAGGAAATAAAGGTGCTTGAAATGATCTAGCTTCTGAATTTCAATCCGTCTCTCTTGAACATGCTTTTGGTCATAGAGAATATTTACCATGTGGTATTTGCAATTGGAAACAGTTATTCACAAGTACAAATCCCATCTGCTCTTCCCAAATTGGGTACAGTAGACGTAAATAAAGGTATATACTGTATGTGTATGTTTATGTATATGTGTGTGGATATACACCTACTTGTGCGTGTATTTTATCTCTATACATACATATATGTGTAAATAGTACATGAATGTACATCTAATGTGTATATATGCACACACATGTATTTGTATGTATATGCTTATGTGTACATCCATCACACACACACACACACACACACACACACAATTATTCCTCCTGACAATGAACAATTTAAACTATTTTCCTTGAGGCATCACCTTTCATGTATGCATGAGAGCTGAAAGGTCCTTCAAAGTGCCTTCCTTTTGTGAAAAATGAAAGGAGAAAGGAGAGATGGCTCAGGGCAAAGAGGACACTTGCTCCATCATCATTGGTTCACAGTCCAAGAGAGGTGGTGCTCTTGGGATGTGATTAGAATTTGCCCTCCCCGTACTCCTCTGCAGCAGGAGTTCTGGACGTTGCTTGGCCTGCCTCTGGTACCCTTCCTCTTGCTAAGACTTATAGCATACGTATTTAAGTTTGAACCTGGCCTTTACATTATTATGCACTTGGTGTTTGTTCTGTGGATGGGTCTTGAAAGTTTGATGTGATTCAAAGTAACATCCGAGCGTCTTTTCACCAACGAGACCTTCATTGTGTGGGTAGAAAGCACCTGAGGACTTATAGCCTTCTCTAAAATATCCATGTCTACAAAGATATTTGAAAATCCAAATAAATTGTGTACATTGGGGTCACTATTTTTTCTGTTGTTTTTGACTCTGTGAGCAAATGTATCAGACACGTCTCAGAGGAAGCTACAATTTTCTTCCCATGACTGTTCCTTTGATATCTTTTTCTAATCAAGCTCTCAGATAGATAAGTCTCCTCTCCTGCTTTTCGGTCTGTGAGTGCTTACAACTCTCAGCACATCTTCTTCGCTTTTGTTCACAATGGACCATTGGAGCATTTTTTTGCTTTATTGTCCTGTGGGTTCCAAGTTGATGCTGCCTGTGACCATGCAGGCTGTGAGGGTGGACGTGATCGAAGATGCCACTGTGTGATTAACAGTTTCTGTGGTGTAATTTGCCATGAAAACTGGTCTGGGGCATGTGGCACAGGACTCTCTTAACTATGATCCCATCTGACATTCTGGGGCCCAGGCTCTCATTCTTAAGCCTCTGCAGCACTGCAGCTGCCAGGGAGGCTCCCTGGCACAGGGCCTGTCGCTTGGTGGTGGAGGTGGGTGCGTCTCAGCCTTTTGCCAGGACAGGTGTACTTTTTGATGTTGTGTGTCAGTGTGCCTTCACAAAAGTTTTCTTCTGTTTTTTAAAGTTGTCTGAATTCTGTCCATCTTGCAGCAAATTTGTGATATCCCATTTCTACCCTATGCAATTGAGAGTCAATATACTGCTCAAAACTGTATTTGCTAGTGGATTGGATAATTAATAACACAAACAGCTGTTATTTTCTGAGCGCCTTCTGAGTGCCAGTTATCTTACCTCTGCTGTTTCAGTTTTTTTTTTTTCCCAGAAAGGCAAGATTTGTAATTTTACAGGTAAAGACATTGAGACCAGAATTTCAAACAATTTGCCCAAGATTTCCTAGGTAGTAAGAGGCAGAGCAGTTCAGGATTCAGGGCTCGCTGACTCCAAGGCCCACGTTTTTTGTGATGTGACCACAGTGGCCCATGGCTTCATATTTGGCTATACAATTGGTTCTGGCATGTGATTGTTGGCACTTTGATTCTTCTTAGTGAAGCCCAACTCAGTGATTCTATGGCCAATTTCCAAACTGTAAATGTATTATTGATGACAGATTCAAGCCTCTTTAATGCATTGTGGAGCTGACACTTTCACTGGACGATCACATACTGGTGTTCTGTCTGCTGTCCTGCTGAAGGAGGTGTTCACTTTTCTGATTTGACTGTCAGATTGCTACTCAGCTAGCAGAATTATAATTTTTTCTTCCTATTTTACCTGTGAATGAGTTTATATTCTCCCAAGTAAACATCCATATCCAAATTAATTCTATTCTGGAATCTCTAAATTTTATCTATCGAAGTTCTAATCATTTCATTTCTGGAGTGGTGCTGGTTATGCACATAACTACTTGTGGCATATTGGCATAAAGAATGGGCATATGCCTATTTCCCATAGTACTGAGTCATTGGAGGCTAGCATGTGAACCATACCTGGGGTGATCACTTATAATTGATGCTTACCATAAAATGTTTTGCCTCTTTAAAAATATTTTTTGATTTGTTTTATTAGTTATATATGAGAGTAGGATGTATTTTGACATATATATTGAGTACAACTTCTCATTCTTCTGGTTGTACATGATGTAGAATTACATTGGTCATCATATGTACAATTGGTCATTACATTGGTCAATCATATATGCACATAGGACAGTAATGTCAGATTCATTCCACTCTTTTTCCTATTCCCATTCCCCCTACCTTCCCTTTATTCCCCTTTGTCTAATCCAAAGTACTTCTATTCTTCCCCACCCCACACCCTTATTGTGAATAGGCATCACATATCAGAGACAACATTCAGCCTTTTATTTGGGATTGGCTTATTTCACTTAGCACTGAAGTCTCCAGTTCCATCCATTTACCAACAAATGCCATAATTTCATTCTTCTTTTTGGATGAGTAATATTCCATTGTGTATATATACCACATTGTCTTTATCCATTCATCTGTTGAAGGGCACCTAGGTTGGTTCAGTAACTTAGCTATTGTGAGTTGAGCAGCTATAAACATTGATGTGACTGTGTTACTGTTATATGCTGAATTTAAGTCCTTTGTATATAAACCAAGGAGTGGGATAACTGGATCAAATGGTGGTTCCATTCCAAGTGTTCCAAAGAATCTCCATACTACTTTTCCAAGTGATTGCTCCAATTTGCAGTCCCACCAGTAATGTATGAGTGTACCTTTTCCCCCACATCCTTGCCAAAATTTATTGTTGCTTATATACTTGCTAATTGCCATTCTGACAGGAGTGAGAGGAAATCTCAGTGTAGGTGTAATTTGCATTTCTCTAATTGCTAGAGATGTTGAACATTTTTTTCTAATTGCTGGAGATGTTGACCATTTGTACTTCCTCTTCTGTAAAATGTCTGATCAATTCCTTTACCCGTTTATTGATTGGATTATTTGTTTTTGGTGTTAAATGTTTTAGTTCTTTATATATCCAGGAGATTAATGCTCTATCTGAGGTACAGATGGCAAAGATTTCTCCCTTTCTGTAGGCTCTCTGCTCATGTTCTTGATTGTTTTCTTTGCCATGAAGAAGCTTTATTGTTTGTTTCCATCACATTTCTTGATTCTTGATTTTACTTCTTGTGTCTTAGGACATGATGGAGATTTGGGCATAATTTTTCTTCTGGTAGGCACAGGGTCTCTGGTCTAATGCCTAGGTCCTTGATCCACTTTGAGTTGAGTTTTATGCAGGGTGAGAGATACGGGTTCAATTTATTCTACTACATATGGATTTCCCAGCTCCATTTGTTGAGGAGGCTATTGTCTCTCAAATGTATGTTTATGGTGCCTTTGTCTATCATGAGGTAACTATATTTATGTAAGTTTGTCTCTGTGTCTTCTATTCTCTACCATTGGTCTTCATGTCTGTTTTGTTACCAGTACCATGCCATTTTTATTACTATAGCTCTGTAGTATAGTTTGAGTCTGGTACTGTAATGCTTCCTGCTTCACTTTTCTTGTTGAGTATTGCTTTGGCTATTATGGGTCTCTTATTTTTCCAAATGAATTTCATGATTGCTTTTTTCTAGTTCTATGAAGAATATCATTGGGATTTTAGTAGGAATTGCATTAAATTTGTATAATGCTTTTGGTAGTATGGTCATTTTGACAATATTAATTCTACCTATCCAGGAGCACGGGAGATCTTTCCATCTTCTAAGGTCTTCAGTTTCTTTCTTTAGTGTTCTATAGTTTTCATTGTAGAGTTCTTTCGCCTCTTTTGTTAGATTGATTTACAATTACTTTATTTTATTTTTTTTTTTTTGAGGCTATGGGGTAGTTTTCTTTATTTCTCTTTCAGTGCATTCATTTCTGATGTATAGGAATTCAGTGATTGATGGTGTTAATTTTATATTCTGGCACTTGGATGAATTCATTTATGAGTTCTAGAAGTTTTCTGGTGGAATTTTGGGGTCTTCTAAATACAGAATCATGTCATCAGCAAATAGGGATAGTTTGAGTTCTCCTTTTCCTATTCATATTCCTTTGATTTATTTCTTCTAATTGCTCTGGCTAGAGGTTCCAGGACTATGGTGAATAGAAGTGGTGAAAGAGGGCATCCCTGTCTTGTTCCAGTTTTTAAAGGGAATGCTTCCAATTTTTCTCCATTTAGAATGGTGTTGACCTTGGGTTTAATGTATGCAGCTTTTACAATGTTGAGATATATTTTTATTATCCCTAGTTTTTTTAGTGTTTTGAGAATGAAGAGGTGGTATATTTTGTCAAATGCTTCTGCTGCATCTGTTGAGATAATCATGATTCTTCTCTTTAAGTCTATTGATGTGATGAGTTGCATTTACTGATTTCAATATGTTAAACCAACCTTGAATCACTGGGATGAACCCCACATGATCATGGTGCACTATGTTTTTAATATGTTTTTGTATGAATTTGCCAGAATTTTATTGAGAATTTTTGCATCTGTATTCATTAGGGATATTGGTCTGAAGTTTTCTTTCCTCAATATGTCTTTGTCTGGTTTTGTATCAGACTGATACTAGCTTCATAGAATGAGTTTGAAAGGGTTCCCTCTTTTTCAATTTCATGAAATAATTTGAGGAGGACTGGCGTTAGTTCTTCTTTTTGTAGGTCTTGTAGAATTTGGTTTAGAATCCATCTGGTCCTGGGCTTTTCTTAGTTGGTACATTTTTGATGGCATCTTCTATTTCATTGCTTGAAACTGTTTAAATTGTGCATGTCCTCCTGATTTGGTTTGGGTAGGTCATATGTCTCTAGATATTTGTCGATGTCTTCAAGATTTTCTATTTTATTGGAGTATAAATTTTCAAAATAGTTTCTGATTGTTGTCTATATTTCAGTAGTGTCTGTTATGATATTTCCCTTTTCATCATGAATTTTAGTAATTTCAGTTTTCTTTTTTCTTTTTCTCTTTATTAGCTTGGCTAAGGGTTTATGAATTTTATTGATTTTTCCAAAAAAAAAACAAGTTTTTTTTTCCAGTTTTTGATTTATTTCTTTTGTTTCAATTTCATTGATTTCAGCTCTGATTTTAATTATTTCTTGTCTTCTACTGCTTTTGGTGTTGATTCGTTCTTTTTTTCTAGGGCTCTGAGATGTAATGTTAGGTCATTTATTTGTTGACTTTTTATTCTTTTAATAAATGAGCTCCATTATTTTGCTGAGAATGTTCTGTAGTGCAGGCTTTCTAGTTGCATATTCTTTTAACTTTTTTTTTTTTATCAGAGAAGGTTTTTATTTCACCCCCTCCTGGATATAGTATTCTTTGTTGGCATGCATTTTCTTTCAGAGCTTAGCATATATTATTCCAAGACTTCCCAACTTGTATGTTCTGGGTTGAGAAATCAGCTGACATTCAAATTGGTTCCCTCTAAATGTAATCTAACATTTTTCTCTGGCAGCCTTTAAAATTCTATCCTTATTCTGTTTGTTAGGCATTTTCATAATAATGTGCCTTGGGTGTGGGTCTGTTATAATTTTGTATATTTGGGGTCCTATAAGCCTTCTATTTTCCATTTCATTCTTTAGATTTGGGAAATTTTCTGATATTATTTCATTGAAAAGTTTGTGAATTCCTTCAAGTTGTACCTCTGCACCTTGATCTATCCCAATAAATCTTAAATTTGGTCTTTTCCTGTTTTCCCATATTTCTTGGAAGTTCTGTTCTTGGTCTCTTAACATCTTTTCTCCATGTTCAACTTTATTTTGAAGACTATATATTTTGTTTTCATTGCCTGAAGCTCTATCTTCCAAATGATCTCGTCTGTTGGTCATGCTTTCCATTGAATTTTTAATTTGGTTTATCAATTCCCTCATTTTTGAAGATTTCTGCTTGATTTCTTCTCAGAATCTCTATCTTTTTATTGAAGTGATCTTTTACCTCTTGAATTTTCTCTCAGGTTTCAATCCTTACATCATTCTTTATCTCACTGATATGTTTAACTATGTACAGTCTAAGCTCCTTCTCTGAACTTTTTTTCATTGTGGTGTCAATGAATCTATTATTGGAGCATCTTGGTTTATTTGGGGCATTTGTTTCCTTGATTTTTAATGTTGTTTGTGTTTCTGTCTATCTAACAGTGTGGATCTGAGGCAGTAGAGTTTCTACCCTGTAGACTTATAGTGTCTCTGAAGGTTTCTTGTACCTTGCCAGTTAGGGGGAGACAAATAATAACAGCAACCAATGCAAACAATATACATCCTTAAACCCAATAACTCCCACTAACATGTCTACAGTTTGGCACAATAAACAGAAATGAATGTTTAGTTATTACCTATGATAAAAACAGGAAGTTTTCAA
Source organism: Glaucomys volans (assembly GCA_020662805.1). Taxonomy (NCBI): domain Eukaryota; kingdom Metazoa; phylum Chordata; class Mammalia; order Rodentia; family Sciuridae; genus Glaucomys; species Glaucomys volans. The sequence continues at coordinate 640,584 of JAJEJO010001082.1, forward strand.
AAGGGTTTATAATTTCAAATGGCAGGCAAAGAGAGAACAGAAGTGGTGTAGGATGTGATGTTTATGAGGAAGGAGGAGAGAAGATATAAGTAAAATGTTAAAGGAAGGGTAAAAGAGGGAATAAAAGAGGTTGGCTCTTAGCAGGAGAAAAAAGAGAAAGAGAATTGAGGGAAACAGAGAAGTGAGGGAAAAAATATAAAGTAAAAATAAAAAATCTAAAGCAAAAAGTAAAATAAAATAATACAAAACAAAACTGAAACATACTAGTCAGACATTCTATGCCTCTATAAATTAATGCATGAAAAATAATTGGTTTCAAAAATGATAGAAATGTGAGAGAAAAAAAGAAAGTAAAGAACTTGATGAAAAGATCTCCCATGCTCTTGGATAGGCAGAATTAATATTGTCAAAATGGCCATACTACCAAAAGCGCTATACAAATTCAATGCAATTTCAATTAAAATTCTAATGACATACCTCATAGAAATAGAGCAAGCACTCATGAAATTCATTTGGAAGAATAAGAGACCCAGACTAACTTAAGCAGTCCTTAACAGGAAGAGTGAAGCAGGTGGTATCACAATACCAGTCCTTCAACTGTACTACAGAGCAATAGTAACAAAAATGGCATGTTATCAGCACCAAAATAGACAGGTAGACCAATGGCATACAATACAGGACACAGATACAAACCCACATAAATACAGGTATCTCATACTAGACAAAGGTGCCAAAAACATTCAATGGAGAAAAGACAGCCTCTTCAACAAATGGTGCTGGGAAAACTGGAAATCCATACGCAACAAAATGAAAATAAACCCCTATCTCTCACCCTGGTCCAAATCTTCATCATGATGACTTAGGAAAGACTTCCTTAACATGACTCCCAAAGCACAAGAAATAAAAGCAGGAATCAATAATTGGGATAGATTCAAACTAAAAAGCTTTTTCTCAGCAAAGGAAACAATCAGCAATGTAAAGAGAGAGCCTACAGAGTGGGAGAAAATCTTTGCCACATACATGTCAGATAGAGCACTAATCTCCAGAATTTATAAAGAACTCAAAAAACTTTATACCAAGAATATAAATAACCCAATAAATAAATGGGCTAAGGAAATGAGCAGACACTTCACAGAAAAAGATCTACAAGCAATCAACAGATATATGGAAAAATGTTCAACATCTCTAGTAATAAGAGAAATGCAAATAAAAACTAACTTAATATTTCATCTCACCCCAATTAGAATGTCTATTATCAAGAATACAAGCAACAGTAGGTGTTGGGGAGGATGTGGGGAAAAAGGTACATTCATACTTTGTTGGTGGGGTTGCAAATTGTGCAGCCACTCTGGAAAGCAGTATGGAGATTCCTTAGAAAATGTGGAATGGAACCACCATTTAACCCAGCTATCCCTCTCCATGGGCTATACCCAAAGGACTTAAAATCAGCATCCTACAGTGATGCAGCCACATCAATGTTTATAGCAGCTCAATTCATAATAGCTAGATTGTGGAACCAACCTAGATGCCCTTCAATAGATGAATGGATAAAGAAACTGGTATATATACACACTGGAATATTATTCAGCCATAAATAAGAATAAAATTATGGTATTTGCAGGTAAATGGATGTAGTTGGAGAATATCATGCTAAGTGAAATAAGCCAAACCCCCAAAACAACAGCTGAATGATTTCTCTGATAAGTGGTTTACATAATGCGGGGTGGGAGGGGGACAAGAATGGAGGAAGAATGGATTGCATAGAGGAAAATGATGGGTGAGGAGGGGGTGGAGGGAAGGAAAAATAATAGAATGAGACAAACATGATTACTCTATGTACATGTATGATCACTCAAATGGTGTGACACTGCTTCATGTATGACCAGAGAAACGATAGTTGTATATTTGTGTACAATGAATCAAAATAAAGCAATAATAATAATAAAAAAGAAACATCGAACCAGTGTTGGAGTTCTTAGCTTTCCTTCTTGGCTCTTAGGTGGGGTTGTCTGAAGTATGATGCTTTCTTTACTTCAGGGTGGGGTTGCTAGGGTGAGAGTGTTAATTCTGGAGGTGGAACTCCTGGAGGTGGGGTTTAGGCTTATGTATGCTCCAGTCTCTTTGCTAAATGCCAATTCGTCTGGAGATTTTAAATCACCACACCTCCATGCTGGAAGACTGCGTCCCAGGAGTCTCCTTTGGGTTCCACTTATGTGATTTAGGAACCGGGTCTTAGTCCACTGAGTTGCCTGTGGACCCCATGATTCCTGGTCTCTGATTTACTCTTCTGCTCCCACCCTTTTGAATTCTTGGTCAGGCATTTTTCTCTTGGCTGGTCCTTCAAGCAGCCTTATTGAAGGGTGTGGGGGATGCCGGGTGGATTTCCATGACCAGTGTCTCCCTTTGTAAACCTCTTTCCACCCTTGATTTTCTCCTGGTCACTTAGGCACATGCTCTGTCCCACAGCATGGGTTTGCCTGGCTTGTTTTTAAAACCAGACTCAGGTCTGTCAGAAATGGGCTCCTCCAGCTGCTGGCCCCTGCCCTGCAGCTGCTAAATGATTCCTTCTCATGCCACCAGGAGAGAGAGTGGCTTTTCCCATACAAGGGTATTGTGCAGTGCACCTTTTAGTCGGGTAGCGATTCTGATCTCTAAACGCTCCATAGCCTGACATGCCTCAGTCCTTCTGAGAATGGGGGCTCCTTTAATCCCCTTATTGCTTTACTGTGTTTATAGAGGGACCATTCTGGCTTGTGCCTCCAGCTGGTGTCGTGGCTGTGACTCTGGGGATTTCTTCCTCATTTTATTATATTCCATCTCCTGAGTCCCCCATCTGTTTTGAGTGTCCAGTATTAAGTTCCAGTAAAGTTCCCCTTAATTTTTGCTCATTCACCCACCTTGCTGAAAAGCTGTGTGTCTGCTTTTCTTGGTTTCATGCCACAGAGCCCCCAGGGAAGTGACCTCTCTGTTCTTCCATCTTCCTGGCTCCCCAAATGTTCTGTCTTGTGTAACAAACCTTACGGGACTTGATATAGTATGATATCTAGACATATAGGCTACAGTTTAGTAAGTATAATGTTTGCAGTAATTTTTAGGTAAAGTTGAATGTTATTCTTCATTATAATTTATACTTAATATTGTTTTTGTTCCAGGATCTGTGTCAAATTTCTAGAAAATTAAGTAAAACCTTGGTAAAATTTCTTGATCTTTTGAGTCATTTGCCTCATCAGAGCTAATATACATGTTTCCTCATTTAGAATTGTTAATGAAAGGGAATATGTCTGTCTGTCTGTCTATCTATCTATCTATCTATCTATCTATCTATCTATCTACCTACCTACCTATCTACACTCATATGCATATGCACACATGCACACATATGCTCAAATTGATTTGGATGGTGCCTAGCATGTTGGTCTTCAAAATAATATTTCTCTTCTCCCCATCAAGTGTGAATCATAGCAAAGTAATTTTCACCCATTTTCTTTATCTTGATAGTCATAAATATATAATTGTTGTATTGTTATCAGATGACTGCACTTGGGATATTTTTTATCCATAATTGAAAGAGTTGGCTAAAGGATATGAATATGACTGTCTGGGTTTCTTGAATGCTAATTTAAAAACTTTCTCCCAATATACTATTTCATATTCATTTACTTCTTGGCAAATATTAAGGCCAAAGTGGTCACATAAAAATATGTAAGAGTAGCCAGCAACAAGCTTTTTAATCCAGGTATTTATACTGTCTTATTTGAGGGAATAATTTCAATTGAGTAAGAATGGGAAATGCATTTCAGTTCATTTTATCTATAATTTTCTATAAATAAAATTTCATGACTTGATTAAATCTATAGAAATCATAGACTGTAAAAGAAATGAAAACTGATTATTTTTATTATCATTAGTTTAATTTGAATGCTCCTTTATGTTTATAGTTTTATTGAGTTTTCTGCATGGAAGTCTATGGACTGTAGGCTTGGAAATGGCAACACTCAAGTCAGAGGGGGTCGGTAGGGGCCAAATACAAGGTGGGGGAGTAGGCATGGAGGTAGTATGAGTCACATGAGTTGGCAACAGTGGATTCAAATGGAATGCTCTTTAACAATGGATATAAGTTCTTGGATTATTTCAGTTCAGCCCACTCTACTAGGTTAAATAAAAATTATATTCTTTTGTCTTTTCTTCTTGGAAAGGAAGCAAGACTCTCTCCCAACGTGTGTTGATATGGAGAGTGCCCATGAGGACATTGTCTTGAGGTCTGCTCTCCCTTATTCCCATCTCAGAGGCATTCAGTGCCTTCTGGGGGTGCAAGAATCAATCAACTTTTGCTGCAGTAATAACCCGCAAATCCCAGTGGCTTATACCAGCAAATATTTGCTTCTTGCTCATGTTCGTTATGGCTGTGGTTGGGATGTGGAATTTGTCCAGACTGCTGGATGACTATGGGTCTATTTTATGTGTGTTATCATTCTGGAACCCAAAATAAAAGAAATGGTTTCCATACTGGGACAATGCATTGGCTACACAATGCAATTTAAAGCCAGGACATGATGTGACTTCATGTCTGCTCAGAGGCCATTGGCTGAAACAAATCACATTGTCAACCCCACAGGAGGGGCAAGTGGCTATTTGTGAGTGATCTTGTAATCTGGCCCACATTAACTCAGCTTTTCTGTATACTGCTGGATGTTAGGGGAGAAATGAGATGAGAAAAAATTCACAACATATTATGAATTCCCACAGCTGGCATTTCTTGAACAATGTAAGAGACTATAAGTGTTGAAAAGATAAATGGTTCAAAGTTGATGTTCAAATGAAATTTATAGAAATGTTTTATAGGATCAGATGTGTTTTCTTTTGGGGGGTTTTTAAAATTTTTTCATTGTTTTGTTCGTTTTTTATTTTTACAGACTGCATTTTGATTCATTGTACACAAATGGAGTACAACTTTTCATTTCTATGGTTGTGCACCATGTAGATTCACACCATCCATGTAATCATATGTGTACATAGGGTAATGATGTCTGTCTCATTCCAACATCTTTCATACCTCTGTCCCCTCCTCCCTCTCATTTTCCTCTTCATAGTCTAAAGTTCCTCCATTCTTCTCTCACCTTCCACCCCCATTATATATCATCATCCACTTATCAGGGAAAACATTCAGCCTTTGTTTTTTTGGGGGGATTGGCTTATTTCACCGAGCATGATATTCTCCAATTTCATCCATTTATCTGCAAATGGCATAATATTATTCTTCTTTATGGCTAAATGATATTCCATTGTGTGTATATACCACAATTTCTTTATCCATTTATCTGTTGAAGGGCATCTAGGTTGGTTCCACATTCTAGTTATTGTGAATTGAACTGCTATAAATATTGATGTGGCTGCTTTACTATAGTACGCTGATTTTAAGTACTTTGAGTATAAACTGAGGAGTGATGTGTTTTCAAGTAACTATGACATTCATTTGCTAATTTGTGTAATGAATTTCTGTCAAGCATTTACTGGGACTAGACTGCCGTAGGTACTAGCTCCTTCCCTTGCCTTCCTACATGCTTTCTCTGCCCAGGCATTCTCCTCCATCCAGGGCTTCCGTTGCCATTTGTATGGTCCTGACTGGACCTGTTCATAGCTCAGGCTCTGTGCAGACCTGCATGTTAACTGTCTTTCAGATGGACACCTGCACTTTGGTCAGTTTCTACCCTTGTAGTACCTCATGTCAAAATTGAATTCCCTGTACCTCCAAAACCTCGTCTCTCCATGAGTTGCCCTCTCATTTCTGCACTCAATGATTAATTGATTATGTGTTCAACAGCTATTTACTGAGTACTTATATGCTAGGTGCTGCTTAAGGTGTTGAAGATTCAGCAATGAACAAAACAAGCTTCTTACTTTCATAAACTTGTACTACAAAAGTGATGAGACAGCAGAAAGCAGTTACCAAATAGAAAAGAAACTAAGTACAGATAGTGAGAAGACGATAACATTAAATTAAAATAATAAGCAGGTGGTCAGGGAAGACCTGTTAGGAGGTGGCATTTCTTGAGAATCTGAAAGACAGGAAGCAACCAGTGATGTAAAGATCTGAGAAACTCAATTGTATGCCCAGGAAGCAGCTAGTGAAAAGTCCGGAAGGTGGGGACAAACTTGAGAGGTTCAGGGACACAGAGAAGGCCATCCTGGCAAGTGACACAAAGCTAGGCAGGGGGTGGTGGATAGGGCCCTGGCATGACAGGCTTTGAAGGCTGCAGCAAATGTGGTCTAAGTGGGATGAGAAGCCAATAATGGCGCCCACCATCAAGCCAGAAGCCCAGGCATTATCTTGATTCCTCTTCATTCCTGATTCCTATATCCCATCAATCTCTATGACTTTCTCTTTTTGCTTTCCACAAAATTCTCAGTTCCACTCACCTCACTACATCCCTGCTGCTTCCCTGGTCCACGCCATCACCATTCAGGGCATCTTCTCTCTGGCCTTTCAGCCTCTAGATTTGCCCATTTCAGCCAGGCCTCCACCTCCCTGCAAGAGTGATCTTTTAAAATGCAGCTTTGATCAAGCCAACTCCAGTGTAAAGACCTCCATTGTTTCCAGCCACCTTGTTCAACCACTTCCAGCCCCGCCCCCATCACATGGCACATGCACATAGGAGCCCAGTCTTGCATTCTCCTGCTGCTTACTTGCAAATGTCTGAATGTACTGTGGTAACTTGCACCTCTGTGACTGGGCATGCTTGGTCCCTGTGCATTCTGTTCCTTCCCATTCTCACACCTGAATGACTTCAATTCCTCCTCCAAGTCCGAGCATAAGTAGAGGTTTCCTTCCCTCACGATCCAGTCTGGGCTAATCACCTCTCTTATGTACACTTATTGGCTCTGGTGTCATTTCTCCTCATTTAAGCATCATTTCATATTTTCCTCATCTGTCTTCCTCATCATGGAATGAGCTCTGTCTATCTCATTTGCTCTTGTATATCCAGAGCCTGGCCAGGGTCTGGCACTAGTGAATGCTTAAGAATATCTGTTGATTGAATGGATAATGTATGTGTATTCAAGTGGCCAAAGATATGAGGAGAAATGGTTTCCTTTATGGGTCAATGAGTGTTTTGTAAACAAAAGATGTGCTGTATAAGCTGCTGAAATGAATGAAGTGCGTGTGCGTGCGTGTGTGTGTGTGTGTGTGTGTGTGTGTATGTGTGATATAAACTGTTCCTTAAATTAGAAGTAGGGTTGGGCAAATGGAAAGAAAAAGGGAGCATCACTCCATAACAGAGAACAAATCAGCTCCATGCAGAGGAGGGAATAGAGACCCCCAGAGCACCAGGGTTTGGCTCTTACTACTCACTGCCTGACTTGGACCACATACCTTGCCTAGCACATGCTCCAGAGTTACAGACCTGAGTACGTATCTGGTTGTAGCATTGTAGCATTGACTGATTATAGCCTTGGGTAAGTTACTTATCTTCTATCTGATGACCAGTAGCATCCACTTTTTAGGATTGATGTAAGGATTTAATGGGATAATGAAATCACTGAGAAAATTGCCTGACAAATATTACTGTTATTACTAGAACTAAAATACAAATATAGATATTTTTTATCAAGGGTTAGTATTAGTACTAAAATAAAAATATGAATTTTTTATTAGAGGTTACAGTGTCAACCAGATATGATAACTTAAAAAAGGCAATATTGGTGGTAAGTTAGTTTAGAAAGATATTCAATTAGAATGAACATAAGGTTGGGAAAATGGCAAATATGAGAATCGGTTGCAGGACCCAGATTCTCTGGGCTTTCTCAGAAGCATTGTGCCACTCAAGGCTTCAGAGGGTCTCGGAGTGTCTCTCAGCCTCCCTCAGTGCAGTTTACCCCTCTCAGCAGATTGCAGAAGTGGCAAACCCATTCCTTCCTCCACCCCAGCCCTCCCTCTGGTACATCCCTGGTCCTTCTAATGTCTTTACCTCCAACTTTCTGTTCACAGCCCAATGAGAGAAATCAAGGCTTTATGGCTTAGAGGTCTCTCTCCTTCATTTTTGGGCGGGATCCTATGAACCCAGTGGATTTTCATATCTCTCTTTCATTCCTAACAAAATTGCTAATGTTTTTATTGCTGGAGTGGAATCATCTATGAAAAGCTTAAAGAAATTGGAAGGAACTGTGCTCGACAGTTCAATTCCATTCAACCAGCACTTTCAGCTCCCACAGGATGCTTGATTCTGTATTACTTGGAGATGTCATTAAGGTAGTGTAAATAACTAAAACACAGGGGATAAATGGTTGACTAAAGGCAGAGGGCAGGAAAAGTGAAAGGAGCTTTGGTGCAAGATTTCTAAGAGAGCTGTGAAGCAGGCGATGGGGCAGACTAAGGGCTGAGCTCTCAGGATGTCAATCCGTTTAAAGAGGTCAGAGGCTGTGTGGCAGATATGTGGTAAGCATTTAGGGTCATACTGATTATAGGCACCCTCTCAAAAACTGGAGAAGATCTTCCATATTTTAAAAAGAAATCAGAGCCCTATGTCTTGGAGTTGGCAGTTGCTTGGGTAATATTTGAGTATAGATGGTATAAGTGCACAGGGCATTCAGAAAGAAGAGCAGTGATGTTTCTTATGGGATTTCATTAAGCCCTTTTCTTGCCATCTTATTATTTTGGAAATTGAATAAATTCTTTCAGGCCACCAGAGCTAATTAATACATTTGGTAATCTGCTACTTCATTAAGTGGAATTCCTTGAGGAGCCCATGAAGCTTTAAGATGTGCATTCTAGGGATAATTCCATTGCTTTTCAGCAGTAATAACAATAGACACGAGTTATTGGACATTTACAATGTGCTAGGCACTTTGCTCAGAGCTTTTAGTAATCCTCCTTTAATCTGTACGACAATTCTGTGAGTAGGAGCTTCCCCAGCCCATTCCCACAGCCTTCATCTCCCTTATTTGTTGCAATTTCCCAAATTACAGCTGTTCTCTGGCATCGTCATCTCATTATGTATATAATATTGTAGAACCAAGAGGACACGAAAATCTGCTTGCAGAGAATGTATTCTGTCTGTGGAAATCTGATTGCCACGAAGCCAAACCAAAACAGTGATATATAAAAGAGAGAGCATTGGAAGTTGTGCGGTCTTAGTTTCTTTTTTTTTTTTTTTTAACTTATAACATTATATTAACTATCATCATATGCTATATATTAGATCCAGTTCTTTTGGGTGAATATTGTTAATTTTAAACCCAGGGAAGTATGAAGGTCTCCATTTTCTAGACTTATTCTTTGTACCTAGAAAATTCATCTTTAAAATTTAAAATAAAATTATTGATTGCTCCCAGTTTTATTGAGGTAATTGACAAATAAAAATCATATATATTTAAGATGTACAGCATGATGCTTTGATAAATGTATAGATCATTAAGTGATTGCCATCAGAAGCTAGTTAACACATCCATCACTTCAGAGTTACCATCTGTGTGTGGGCACGGGGTGGGAATTTTTAAGATCTACCCTGTTAGCCAAATTCAAGCATAAAATGCATTATATTAACTATCATCATATGCTATATATTAGATCACTAGAACTTATTCATTTCATAACTGAAAGTTTGTACCCTTTTGACCAAAATTTTTCCACTTCCCCCACCCCTAATCCCCAACAATCACCTTTATACTCTGTCTCTGTAAGTTCAACTTCTGTAGATTCATCATATTATGTTCCTTTTAGTTTTTCTAAAAATTCCTTTTAGCCTTTCTTATAACTGGTATCTATCATTTCTGTTAGGTGATTTGGTCCCATTTCCAAATTTTAATTAACATTTTGCTATTGATTAGACTTTGGGGTCATGTGCTACTCATGGAATTAATGAGAATATTATGTTTAATGGTTATTTTAAAATGCAATTTTATTGATTTCAGATATAAACTCCTTATTTCTTTCAAGAGAGCAATATGTTGGAGGAAAAAATGATGCTTTCACTGTTAGTAGTTCAAGATTTGTCTGTTAGTTGCAAGGATTTTCTTTTTCGAAATGTCAAAACTAAAAAGGGAAACAAAAATAACATTAACAGACCCACGTAGGAAATTATATTATTTGAAGATGTCAAATTGGAAGATGGAACATTTTTTTTTTGCAGACTTCCCTGCTTCCTGAAAATAGCAGTGAATAACAGAGAAAATCTTTAATGCCATCTTTGAGCTTTTGCTTGCTAAAAGGAACTACTGTATAGCTCTGAAGATTTAAAAAAAAAAAACACTTTGCAGAAATATTTTATCCTTTGCAGAGCATCTTCCCATCTCTGTGCATAAGTGCACTCCCAGTGGCATGCTTACTCCATCTTCATAGCCCTACATATCTTCATGCATTTGCATAAATTCTGTCAGGAAGGAGCTACGACCTCATCTTAAATAAGAGCAAGCAGTGCTGTGCATGGGGCTCTGTCACTTCATGCAAGACCTGTCCCTAGGTGATCACTCTGTACTCTGTCTCTTAGGGCTATAAGGGTTGGATGTGAGCTCCTTGCCTTGGTGGTCAATGTCACACATTCGGGATCCTGCATTGCTTGTGAAACCAGTACCTGAGAAGCATGGCTTGGCCATTTCAGCAAATTGTCATCCCCCTTTCACTCCAGATGTTCACAAAAGGCCTACAGTACTTTGACTCCTTTGTGCCTCAGTTGCCTCATTTGCCAGACAGGGACATAGTGCATCTCTCATATAAAGGAGTTCTGATAGTTAATAAAATAAAATGCCTGGTGTATCTTGAGCAGTGTACTGTTCATAAAAAAAATATGCTCTGGATAAATGTTGGTTTAAGACCAATTTTTTTTTTCTGCTCTTAAGAGTAGGCCTGAATTTATCAATTCCAGGGACCAAGTGATTTCTTTTATTTTAGATCTGTTTTTAGTTGTGTGCTTTTTCCTAAAGTATAAGGCATAATTTCATACTTTTCCAGTATGTTCCTGAGAGCATAGATGTGAGTGAAAAGAAAGAGTGATTTGCCTGAGTGTCACACTGGGTCAGCACATTGGCCACTTCCTCTCTGCAGTAACTATATATGGAGGCAGCTGCTGCTGGTGGGCCACAGTATTCCTGGGAGCCTGCCTCCCACCTTCACATTCAAATCTGATCTGGTCTCAACCATCCTTGTCACTTTGGTGTCTTGGCTGGTAGGTCTGTCTTGGTCTTGCTTATTGAAACTGTGACCCACATGTTCAGTCTATGGGGTTTTTGACTGACATCTCCCTAACTGCCCTACCTCAGAGTATGTCCTCTGCTCTCAACTGCAAGGTAAATCAGACAAGAAAGAGAAAGGTATGTGTTGGCTAAAATCCCCACAACAGACCTCAACCATTGTGAGTATTTAGGATTCTCCTGAGCAGTCGATGCCAAACAGCACAGACAGAGTAACTTCCCAAGGTCACATGACTGATGAATGATTTGCTCGGTGTTGACAACCATGTTGCTGATGGTTGGTGACTTTGGTGACTGTGCAGCTCAGAGCAGGAACTTAAGAAGACATTTTGTGCCATTCCCACCCTGCAGCATGCTCGTGCCTGTGGAGGGAGAATTGTTCTGGGGAGCATCAGAGATCAACAAGGGACCTTTCTCCAGAGGATCGTGAATGAAATATCTGGCTTTGATGTAGTCACCATTGGCTCTCTTTCTGTTCCGGGACCCTAGTACTTAGCTCCACGGTGCACTTCCCACCCAGTGTTTCTGCACCATCCTGAGGCTCATGTTGTGGCTCTGTTGCTCTTTCTTTGGGCAACCTCCAAAAGGATCTGTGTGGTTCACTGAGGACTGGTTCAGTGCCAATGACAGGATGTGTAATCTGAATATATTTGATAGGTAGATAATAGAAACTTTCTCTAGCTTTTAGGGCTAAAGTACATCTGAACACTAACAGCATATAAATGAATGTGCCTTATAGATTTAAAATAAGGCTTTGGTGCCATGAAATTGTATTCTTTGAGTGTTGCTGAAACAATAATTGTGGAGGAGAGATTTTACATACATAGCATAGATTACTTAAAAAAAAGAACAACCACAGGGAATTTCTTCATAGTTATTTATTTTCCCCTGGGATCTTAATTACATTATTTAAAAATTTGATTATAAGCTCACTGGATAGAAATTAGCAGACTATCAGGTAACCAAGTGCCTACTCAGCATTAAATTCATTTTAATAACTGAGTATTAGCTACCAAGAAATGAAAACCATTAAACATTTATTGATTTTAGGGGTTCTTATTTCTGCATTGCCTCTATGTATTTCATTTCATTTTTAATTTTAAAAGGTATTCTGTAACTTGTTCGAAGATAAGACTGAGGTTCTGGCAAATTGTAATATACCTTATTTTTCAGTTTGACCTGAATTGTGGAAGGTCAACCTACGAGAAAGCAACCCATTTACAATCTTATTCATTTTCTGACTAGAAATAAACCTGGGGATGCCTCTTAGTCAGTGTCATAATTAAGGGATTTACAGATTATGGTTTCCTATGATTTTTTAATAGCCTGCCAGTAGGTCAAATGATAATAAGATTAAAATTAAACTTTCTCATAGTAGTCAACAACCTTGGTAGCTGACTTTTATGCTCTTTTTAGGAATGGAAAAAATATTTCTCACACTGACAATGGATGACATCTATGTGTTTCAAGTCCCCAGATAGAATGCCTTAGGAGCTATAGACCAGGCTTATTCTACACTCCCACTTAAAATACACTTCCCTTGAGATAATTAGAACAGAAGTAGTTCAATTCTGTGCCTCAGTGTACCCAAAATATCCCTCATAGTTGGAGGTGGAACCCAAAAGTGAAATTAAACATTGGAGCACTAATAGCTGATCTGGTGATGGCTGCCATTTCCCTCATAGTAAAATCCCATACCCTCCAGTGGTTTTCATGGCCCACATGATGTGGGTCCTCTTGCCTTTTGGATCTCATCTCTTGTCCCTCTCCCTGCTTACATTCTTGACTTGAGCCACATAGTCCTATTTGATGTTTTGACAGGTCTGGCATAGTCCTGCCTTAGCACTTTGCCCTGGAAATTTCATCTAGATGGAAGTTTCCTTCCTTGGACAGTCAGTCATGTGGCTAATTCCCTTAAGTCTGCTCAAATGTCACACTCTTGGTGGGGCCTACCTTGACCTTCTACATGAAGTTGCAGTTTACCATCAATGCTCCTTTTCCCCCACACTTTTGCATATCTAGACCTCTTCACTCACATTACCTATCATTTTATAACTATATTATTTTCTCATTTGTTTTGCTAAATAATACATCTCAAGGACTTAGACCAGTGTCTGGCCATGTTTATTGAATGGGTGATATAGGATATATCTTACATTAGATCCAGAATACCTCCCTTTTGGAATTCCTCACAAGTTTTTGTTTTGTTCAATACGTGATCTGACTTTGCTTTGGACAATAGCTTCCATTCATTCCTATCCTGATCCCAACATTCCATTTTTTTTGGTGTGTTCCAGGACTACCCATGGACCTGTTAGGACAAAGCCCAGGCTCGAAAACTTATGGCTATGAATTCATGGCAGGTGGCCACGGTATTCTGCCTGGTTATCTCTGAGATTAGAGACTCAGTTGATAAATGACAGCCTGCCAAGCATGCATTACTACATCCCAGCTGTGCATGGGCCTGGGTGTGCATCCCTCATTCGGCTGTGTGCAGATGCACCTGTTTCACTCTGAGCTCTGGCATGTCTCAGAATTTCTGATGATGGGGACTAAATAGATGGAGCGATTTGGGACCTGATGTAAGGGGTGAAATTCCTCGCCTAAAAGGAAGCTTGGCCTACAAAATGGCATCATCAGAATTTCAGATGAGAGCTGATCTGCTTTCCAATTAGCTTCCATTTCAAATTTCTAAAGTCTTTTTGTGAGAAAGCCATCCTAGATTAGGCAGGTTGGAATAATGATATCTTCCACTCCAGGTTTCTGTGACTAATAGTGGTCTTTCCTTCGGAAATCCACAAGAAATTTAACCAAATAGGGAAGTTTAAAATTTTATATGGAAAGCAAAAATCCATAATTTTTTATGGCAAGGTATGTTTTGGTGCCATTGCATGAATGATGCTACATTAAAATTTAATTCCTGTTGAGCCAGATTCCTTCCAGTGCTCAAGATAACATGGCTCTATGAACCATATAATATGTTAGTGTTAGCACTCTTTTTAGGGAGTAAGTTTTAGATCTGAATTGAAAAATTCTAAATAATGAGCTGGAAACTCTCTGTATCACTTACATTTATAATGTTCTGCCAGCACCATGTGAGCATTATATGAATACTTTTTCATGAAATTGATGAGGGTGGATATTTAATATTTATTAGGTAATAAGAGTAGCACAGTTTCATTGCACTTTTCAATATAAAATAGATTTCCATCTATATATTTGTTGAACTTATTCAGTCTTGTAAATGCATGCAAATATTTGCATATTATGTATGTTTCTGAAATAGATTATTTTTGCCAAATACATGCTTGTATCAAAGGAATTGTGAACTTAAAAATTAAGAATTTGCATATTGTGAAACAAAATGAAATGTTTAGTTAAAATTAAAATTGAAATAAATTTGAACATTCAAATCATCTCAACATAGATGCTCTAATATAAGTACTCTAAGATTAACACCTGCATATTGCTGACTACCATGATACATTGCAGTGACTATAAAAGATTATTTCATCTCCTAAATCCTTTTTTAAAATGTCTTTTAAAAAACGAATTGATCTGACACCAATGAAACTTTTTATAATGAATCATAGCAGAGAACTGCATTTTAATGCCTGGTGCCCCATGAAATGATTAGAGGGGGTGGAGGGGAAGTGTATTTTCCTTATTCAGGTACCGCTCACGTCCATTTGAAATTCCTGATCAAAGGCATTAATGCTTTCTAGTTACTGTCCCTTCTGCAATCCACTTTCTTTTTATGTAACTGTACTGATATCATCCGTGCCTCAGTCCTTGTTCCCTGCCCTGATTATCTGCAGCCATCAGCACCACTGTCCAGTCTCTCAAGGATTTTGCAGGTCCCATCCTCCATCCCATCATGCTAGGACATCCTGCTCACTGCCCAGTGATAACTTACACTTCAGTATCTCTGATGTAATTCTAAGAAGCTGAACTGGAACAGCCGCTCACCTCCCTCTGCAGCTGCTCCTGGCCAGGATTCCCCTAGGAAGGTGGAACAGTTGTTGGACCTGTGTTACTTTCTCTTTATTCTCCTCACCATCCTAGGACCTCTCGGGGAATTTTCACCTCTTAATTTCTTTTCTCAGTGCTGGGAATGGAACCCAAAGCCTTGCACTCGCTAAGCACACACTTCACCAGTGAACTACATCCCTAGCCCTCACCTCTCAAAGTTTTAGGAAACAATCTTAAAGGTTAGATAGCCCAATTTTGCCTTGATTTGTTGGGGATTTAGGACTGCCTTGCCTTTTGTAGAAATTACTCAGGTTGCCAGAATGGAAAGTCTGGAACTAGTTTCTTGAAATTCTCAGTTCTGTGTTTTATTCTCATGCCACTGACTTTTCAAAGATGTCTTTTGCAAACCCACATAAATACAGGTATCTCATACTTGACAGAGGAGCCAAAAACATACAATGGAGAGAAGATAGCCTCTTCAACAAATGGTGCTGGGAAAACTGGAAATACATATGCGGCAAAATGAAACTAAACCCCTATCTCTCACCCTGTACAAAACTCAACTCAAAATGGATCAAGGACCTAGGAATTAGACCAGAGACCCTGCACCTAATAGAAGAGAAAATAGGTCCAAATCTCCATCATGTTGGCCTAGGACCAGATTTCCTTAACATGACTCCCAAAGCACAAGAAATAAAAGTAGGAATCAATGATTGGGATAGAGTCAAACTAAAAGCTTTTTATCAGAAAAGGAAGCAATCAGCAATGTGAAGAGAGAGCCTCAGAGTGGGAGAAAATCTTTGCCACACACACTTCAGATAGAGCACTATCTCCAGAATCTACAAAGTACTCAAAAATCTTTACACCAAGAATACTAATAACCCAATCAGTAAATGGGCCAAGGAAATGAACAGACACTTTACAGAGGAAGATCTACAAGCAATCAACAGATTTTTGAAAAAATGTTCAACATCCCTCGTTATAAGAGAAATGCAAATCAAAACTACTTTAAGATTTCATCTTAGCCCAATTAGAATGTCTTTTTTTTTTTTTGCATTTGTGTTCAATGAATCAGTAAGTAAATAAAAAAAAAAGAAATTAAAAAAAAAAAGAATGAAGTAACATACAAAGATGGAAGAGGGCTGAGACACAAGGTCATCTTATGGTACTGTCTCAGGTTTTTTAACTTTAAAGTAATTCATTTTATCATGAAAATATCTTCTATTGTAATAAAATGGAAACATATGTCATAAAAAAAATAGAATGTCTTTTATTAAGAATACAGGCAACAACAGGTGTTGGCGAGGATGTGGGGAAAAGGGTACACTCATACATTGCTGGTGGGAGTGCAAGTTGGTGCAGCCACTCTGGAAAGCAGTGTGGAGGTTCCTTAGAAAACTTGGAATGGATCCACCATTTGACCCCGCTATCCCACTCCTTGGCCTATACCCAAAGGACTTAACATCAGATTACTACAGTGATGCAGCCACATCAATGTTCATAGCTGCCCAATTCACAATAGCTAGATTGTGGAACCACGCTACATGCCCTTCAATAGAGGAATGGATAAAGAAACTGTGGTATATATACACAATGGAATATTACTCAGTCATAAAGAAGAATAAAATTATGGCATTTGCAGGTTAAATGGATGATGTTGGAGACTGTCATGCTAGGTGAGATTAGCCAATCCAAAATCCAAAGGCCGAATGATCTCTCTGATAAGTGAATGACGATGTATAATGCGGGGTGGAAGGGAGGCAAGAATGGAGGAAAGATAGCATAGAGGGAAGGGATGGGTGGGGGTGGGGTGGGGGGTAAGAATAATAACAGAATAACATCATTGCCCTGTGTACATGTATGAATGCACAGATGGTGTGACTCTATGTACAACCAGAGAAACAACAGCTGTACTCCATTTGTGTACAATGAATCAAAATTAAATGAATAAAAAAAGAACTCACTAGGAGAAGTTGGCATTTCAAGTCAAGGTTCTGATTTATTCATTTAGCCAACTATGAACACAATATGTATTTTAAAATGATGTTTTAAGAAAACTCCTTACTTCATATTTATCTCTCCCAGGGACTCCATGTCCAGTATACCAATTTTGCACAGAATGAGAACCTAACCAAATTCCTTCCTTTCTTCTTATCTATTACTCAGTCGGGTTTCCCTGTGGTCTTATGTTGATTATGCACTAAGCAGATACAGGAAGGCCATTCTTTGTGGAAATCAAGTGTGAGCAGCTATGCAATGCCTGAGCTACATGACCATACGTGGCAGCTATGTAAACCCAACCATGTCAAACCACGGTTAGGTGGCCATTATGTCTTGTCTGTATATTTCATGTTTGTGTATATCTGTTTCCATCCAAGATAGATTTGAAGCATTACTCAAATTTAGTGGTTACAGCATAAGTGGAAGAAATAAAAACTCTGATTAAAAAAAAAATGTCTTTTGTTGTATGATAAACCCCTAAATGAAAATGAGGAGAAAAATGGAGTTCTCAGTAATGGAGAAGGATTCAAGAGGATAGTCAATAATAAAAGCCTCTTTCCATTTATCCAATTTATCAATTCATTCACTATTCGTATACTCATTTATGTTTTCCCTTTACTATTTCTCACGGTGCCAGCCACATTTTCCCTTAAAGAGGTATTTTGGGTTTGATGTTTATAAATATAGACTCTTAGTCCATTTCAGCTACTATAACACAATACCATAGACTGGGTGGCTTTTAACGGTAGATTTTATTGCTCACAGTTCTGGAGACTGAGAAGTCCAAGATCAAGACACGGCTAAACACAATGTCTAATGAGACCCTGGTCTTGGTTCACAGACTTTTGTTTCCTTTTTGTGTTCTCACATGGTGATCATGGTGAAGGGACTTTCTGGGTTTCCTTTTAGAGGTTCTAGCTCTATTCAAGGAAGCTGTACCCTCAAGGTCTGATCCAGAAAGCCCCACCTGTAAACACTATCAGAGTGAAAGCTAGATTTCAGCATATGAATAGAGGGGACACAAGCATTCAGTTAGCACATCTCATACTGTCAAGTCATTCTAGGCTAGTTCTGTTCTGTTTTAAATTTTATTTATTTCTACCATTTTCTGTGTATCTTTCTAGTTGGAGCCTCATAGTCCCTTCTTACTAGACTCCTTTTTGTTGACAGACCTGTTCACATGGGAAGGATGCTAGGAGCAATATTAAAGGATGCTGTTTGCCAAATGCCTTGAGAGAAGCTTAAAGGGAACTACAGGTGCTGGATTTTATATTGCACACTGTCTAGTGATGGTGAGTCCAAAGTGGGGCTCAAAGTTTAAAGTATCTGAAAAGGACAGAAAGTAAGAAATGGCACTCAAAATTCCACCTTCATTTTGGTATTATATAAAGAAATCAAATAAGCCAGAGTCTCTGCACATCCTTCTACCCTCAAAGAGACTGCTATCTGTGTGGTCCTTCTGTTCACCTCATGCCTTAATATTACACACGATTATAAACATAAAGAAAGGGAGCAATGGATAGATATCCATTGAAAGAAATATAGTTGAATAAATTTTGGTACATTGA
Organism: Glaucomys volans; assembly: GCA_020662805.1. Taxonomy (NCBI): domain Eukaryota; kingdom Metazoa; phylum Chordata; class Mammalia; order Rodentia; family Sciuridae; genus Glaucomys; species Glaucomys volans. The sequence continues at coordinate 659,306 of JAJEJO010001082.1, forward strand.
GACTCTAATGTATAATACTATTTTATGTGACTGTTAAAAGAGGGTGGTATTAAGGGTTAAAGGCAGATATCAGATCAATATGTGATAAAATGTAATTTTGCTTAAAATGTGCACATATCTGCAAATCATTCAAGAATAGATGACACAAAACCATTGCCATATTTTTATTTGTTGCAAAAATATCTACTTTTTAAATTCTAAGGTAATATATTAAAACACCTCACCCCTTCTACATATCCATTTTTATTTCTTTCTAACACTGTCATGTAAATTACATTGCTCTTCACCTTGCATTTTCCATTAAATATATCATAGATACTTCTCAGAACATATCATTCTTTTCATGGCTACAAAGGATCCTATATGTGTATGCCATACCTTATTAGGTTATTTCACCACTGATGGACTTTTAGACTGTGTCTGGTTTTTTGCTATTACTATCAATGCTTTGCTGAGCATATTATCTCTACACATGTACATATGTAAACAATTTTTCATTTTTCTCTTTGGAACTAGGGGTTGAATGCAGGGCCTTGTGCATGTTAGGCAAGAGCTCTACCAACTGAGCTACATCCTCAGCCCAGCAATTATCTTTGTATGATGAATTTTTAGAAGTGGGATTGTCAGACATGTGCACTTAACATTTTAATACTCTAATTTCCTAGGGTTCAAATGATTCTTCAGAGAATTGCCAGTTGTGATCTGAGGATTAGTAACTATGTTTTTTATCTAATGTGGCTGAGTGTGGAAGGAACCACTATATAAGGCTGATATGCAATTTTCATTTGATATTTTACTCAAAACACAACATTAGCCCATGTTAAACAGAACAGTCCTTTTATTTGCAATTATGTAAATAACATACTTTGATATCCTCAGCTAAAAGGGCACTGGGTGAACTGAGAATTTCTATTGTTCTTTGTTTACTACCATTACCTTGGGAGTAGTTATATTATAGATAATAAGGCAGACTTTTTCCATGTACAGCCATCTTCTTGGAAATATAGAATATTTGAGGAAATTAGCAGGAAACCTTTTAGGAAAGTGAAACTACTGTTTTTTGAATTACTACTTCATTCAGCCTGCTATTAACCCCGTGAGTATGTGTGCTCTTCAAAGCTATGTAACAGGTAACTTCTGGTTTCTCAACTTGGTTTGGGACACAATGCTACCATAGACTTTTCAACTGCAAATAAGTTTGGGGTATGAATTTGACTATAGCAATTAGGTGGTATGTAGAGGTCTATGTAGTAATATAACTGGAAGGATGGATTATCTATACAACCCCTTGATCTTACAGGTGAGGGAATTGAGAAAATGGGATGTTAAACAATTTACAGAAAGTGTGAGTTAGCGGTGGCGCATCATACGATAATGATGTCTCTCGATTTCTAGGCCAGTTTCCTTGTCACCCAACCAGGCTAGATTTTGTAGGCAAGTTCAGAGGTCATGGAATAAATGCTATATAATAAAGACTAAAATTTCAAACATTGAATGCCCTTCACCCAGTTAGTGATAACTAGAGGAAGAAGAGATTTTTCCTATAACCTTCTGGGTTAGTGCTCTTCCCTGTATGAAGGGGGTGTCACGGTCAACTTTGTCTTTTCTTGGCATGTCCTAAAATGTGAGCTGGATTATTCAGCAGTCCCCTGCTCACCTATCCACAGTCTTTGTAGGTCAAGAAATACAAACGTTATTTTCCTGTATTCTTTCTCTGTGATACTGACTAAATTACTTGCTTATGGCATTATCCACAAAAGTATGACTTCTATTTTTAGTGTTAGAATTTGGTTGGTGAGATAAATTGTCTGGTCCAGAGGCTTCTGAACACCTGACCGCTGTTGGGCCTCTGCCAGTCTTTCCTTGCCCACTTACAACACCATGGTCACTGCCCCTCTGAGCATGAATCACCATCATCCTCTCCAATGACTGCATCATGTTTACATGTTCAGCTTGCTCTGTTTGCATAATAGTTGTATCCTAGGCTTGTTGAATTTCAGGACAGTACTTGACAGGACTGAATTAGCTGCTCCAGTTTCAGAGAACAAAGCTATGGATCCTCTAAGTGTCTTTTAGATTGTGAAACTATCCAAACCTTTTAAATTTATTGTTTTCTATTATTTTACTAGATACCTTCTTATTCCAAAGATCTTTATTTTCTTTCCCTCTAGGAAAAAAAAAGAGAACTAATAAAGAGGATGCTGTTTTCCTGTGGATGCACAGGGCTGTGGGTACTTGTCTTTTATATTGTGTTTCTGGGAAACTTAAAATTTTACATTCCGGTTGCACAGAACTCACCCAAATGTCTGCACATTGTGATGATATACTGCTGCTTTTCTCTCACTTACCCTCTTTTTGGCAAGAAAACACAAAACCTTTTATAGATATTAACTCTCAACAACCCCAGAGGATGAGATAAATGGGAACCGGAAAGAAAGTTACAGAAAGGATAGGCAATTTCCTTGACAACACAGAGAATACCAGTAGGAGGAAAGTTCTGTTAATTTCACAATTTCTCAAACCAGAGCATTTCCTGATTTAAGATGGTTCATCCAATTTGGATATACCCTACTAACTTAAAAAGTCACATCAAAGGAGATTTTATTCAACTGGCCAATTGCAGGCATATGAATGGGAAAATATATCTCTAGGGCAAAAAAATTTTAAGTGCTTTTTGTAGAACTTTTGATATATTTTAAAAGAGGGATTGAAATACCAGCACCAGTTTTAATGCCTGGGTATGATTATGTAACAGCACTTTTAAAAATATATGAAATCATCCTACATACAAGGCACCTGAGAGGTACTCAGTATTTATTCCTTTGTTTTGATATTGAAAATTTCTACAAAAACCTATTTCCATTGTGGATTATTTGCCTGGGTCTAAATATTGAAGTCATATTTAACTCATTTTCTTCAAAAGATGAGTATTAGCAGGTTATGCTGAACTTCAGCATCTCTTTCAATAACAATGTTTTCCTACAAAATTAGATAAAATTAGGAAAATTCCTTTGAATTTTTAGTGTTTTGTGTATCTAGTATGTGTGTGTTCAAGTTATATAAATATAGTAATTTTCTATTTTTAGTGAGAAACAAAATGCATTCAGTTTTCAAAATGAGTCTCAAATGCTAAGTTCCTTTTTGAGCTTTGGACTATTTTATCTTTTTGATTGACTGGAACCCTTTCTAGGGGTAAAGAGGGCAAGAAGTTCTGAAGCAATAAGACTGAGGACAGAGTGCACTGAATCCTAGATGTCACACTGGGTTGGTATTTCAGAGGTGAAGAATTCTATTACCGTACATGGCAAGCTCACATGCTCAAATAATAGTATTTCATTTTTCATTCCTCTATATAGTGAGCGACTAGATTAACTATTGAAAATATATTTTCTTTCTCCAGAATCCAAAGAGGAGAAAATTTCACCTGCTAAATTTATTAACTTGTACTGCTAAAGCAGATGGTATGATAGGAAAATATTGATTTTTTTATACTGACAGAGCAGCTGATAAGTTATTTTTGGTTTGACTTAATGTATAAACTGTGAGTTAGGTCAAGGGATTTTTATGCTATTTTGTACTGGCTTATCTGGGACTTTACAAACCCAAATATTGACTTGTCCAGAGGAAAGAAAAAGCTACAATGAATTTAACCCGTTGAGGTTTTCATAAGACAGCCATGATTTTTCCTTAAAGATTTGTTCCCCTTGTATATATACTGTTGTATCATCCCCATTACGTAGCCATGAAAAGGGAATGAGGTGGAATGTGCTACTGCGGCGTCCACACATATTACTCTTTTCTTTTTTTCTTTCTCATCAATCAAGACAAATAATTTTGTGGGTGCCTGTGTCCCTTTGTTCTTCTCTCTGAATTGGCTGGTGATATATTCTTAATTATTCTGTCATGTCGTCATGATCCTGCATTGTACTTTTGTGAGGTCTCCTTTTTCCTATCTGTGCTGTGACAGCCAAGGTGAAGACCAGGGTAAGTAGGGTCAGTAGGGGCCTGTGTCTAGAACCTACTCCTTTCTTAGTGCAGGACACTTTGACACCAGGGAATGATGAACCTCAATGTATATCTGTCTTGATCAGAAACAGTGACCCTCTACCAAAGGAATGAAAGTTAGGAAAATTCCTGGAAGCACTCTGGTATGTCCCTGGGTCTTCCCACTTTTGACAAACTTCTTTCTTCTGGAGGCAATCACTCGCTTGAATTCGGTGTAATCATTTTCTGCAATTTTTACAGCTTTCCTACAGACACATGCAAGTTGAAGCAAAAAAAAAAAAAATGGGATCACTTTTGCATATTTAAAAACTTCATATAAAAGGCATCATGATGCATGCTGGACTTGCACAATCTGCTTTTTAGCTTAACATTGTGTTTTGGAGATTGATTGCATTTAATACATATAAATAGAGTTAGTTTTTAATTGCACTACAATTTTGCATTATGTGATATTACTAGATTTAATTCATCTTTTCTCTTGTTGATGGGCTTTTAGATTTTCCTCATATGAGCTGTAATGCAGAACCCATTCCCATGTGCACACATGTGAGAGTTTTCTCTAGGGCATTCACCTAGGAGTGGAATTGCTGAGCGTTTACCTCTTATTATTATTTAGATATTGCCAAATTGTTCTCTGATTAATAATTCCATCAGCAATGTGTAAGAATTTAGTTGCTCCAAGTCTTTGCTAGAAGTGGTATTGTCAGACTTGTAATTTTTAACTGTAAATTTGGTGCATATAAAATTGTATCTTATTGTAATTTCATTCACAGTTCCTTGATAACTAATAAGCAACTTTTCATATGATTATTTGTCATTAAAATTTTTTCTTCAGTGAATTATTTTTCATAGCTTTTGCCATTTTTTGTAGTGATCTTTTTCTCACTGGTTTGTAAGAATGCTTGATGTATTCTGGGTTCTAACCCTTTGTTATATGTCTGGTGGAAATCTCTTCCCTAGTCTGTGTTTTCTCTTCACTTTTTTTAAGTGCAATTTTTATTCTTACTCTATTTCATCAGTTTAGTTTCCTGTTTAAAATCTTATGCACCAACCCAAAGTGGCTAAGAAACTCTCCAAGGATTTTACTCCCTGCTCCTCATTTCTGTAGGTTTTTTTTTTTTTGTAGCCACTTCATTGTCAGATCCCCTGTCATGATATCACAGTGTTTGTGTCCAGATAATACTTATTTTACTTAATAATTGCCTCCAACTGCAAAACTAGTAATGCTAGCAGTTCACACATGCCAAAGAGAAGCTTCAAGTTTCTTCCTTTAAATGAAAAGGTGGGTATTCTATACTGTTTTAAGGAAAGAAAAAATTTGTGTGCTTATGTTGCTAACATTTAGGATAAGAAGCAATTTTCTGTCCATGAAATTGTGAAGCGGGAACAAGAAATTTGTGCTGCTTTGTTGTCTCACCTCAAACTGCAAAAGTTATGGCCATGGTGTGTGATAAGTGCCTAATTAAGATGAAACAGGCATTGCATTTGAAAGACACGATCAGAAAATGCATTCCAATTAATGATAACATGTAATGCCCCAAAGACTGTGTGAAGACTTCAGCAAGGGATGAATCCCCTCAAATGGGGACATCAAGCCATTTACTTCTTAAGAGATGGTTCCATTGATTCAGGAATAGATTTGGATGGAAAAATATAAAAAGGACTGGGTAAGATTGTTGAAGAAGTGGAAGAGCATAACAAAGACCATTGAGAAGGGTTAGCAAATGAGGAATTGGAAGAACTTGAGGAGTTGTCAACAGAGGAAGAGGAAGAAGAAGAAACTGAACCAGTGGACATTACCAAAATCTGCTGGAGTATTTCAAATTGCACAGATATGAAAAGACAAAATTATGGAGTACAGTTCTCAGATGGAATGCAGCATTATAGTCACTGGAAGATGAGAGCCTCTGCAGCAACACTTTGTGGAGTTAAAAAGAAAGCAACAACAACTTCCAATTACAGTGTTATTGTACAAGTTTGTACCACTAAACCTTGAACTCTGGAGGATCCCCAACCATCAACATTGTCTGCTTCTGACACCCAACCACCCAAATCATCATGGTGCTGTGATCCAAATCACCCAAAGCAGATGGCCTTCTTTAACCATGTCATCAGAAGGGCAAGTTGTAGCCCAACATCTTATGATATAGCTGTTGTGTTTCTCACATCATTTTTCCAAAAAAGTGTGAGAACAGTACAATAAGATATTTTGAGGCATAGATCACATTCACACAACTTTTACAATAGCATATTGTTATAATTGTTTTATTTTCTTGTTATTAATCTCTGACTGTGACTAATTTATAAATTAAACTTTATTATAGGTATATATGTATAGGAAAGGACATAGTATACATAGGGCTCAGTACTGTTTTCCGGCATCCACTGGGAGTCATGGACATTTCCCCTGTGGAAAGGGAGGATGATCGCACATATTGAGGGTCTAGAACTGGCAGAAATTTGATGAAGCCCAACCTGTGAGCAGGTGACCCTGTTGCAACTTGAATCTCTGCAGTTACCACAATTCGGAAACTTACAAATTGTAGAAATAGCTGTCTTTACATTTTGTAAAAGGAAATCAAGCCAAGAGATGTTATTTGAAAGTAAACAAAGATATCATTATAATGTTAAGAGGAAAAGAAAGAATTTGAGATTCAAACCATTCAAATACAACTGAATTCTGAGAATGGGAGAGCATGAGCTGAGAGTGGCAGGAATTTGGTGCCAGCCTCTGTGTATTTTGTCTGATAAATTGTATCCAGTCCCTGCCTCTTCCCTGACCTTTCTACCATGAGACCCGTTTACTGGAGTGGACAGAGGGGGTTTGACGGTGAGGGTGTTTAGAAATGAAGCAGGGTTTCTTGATGGGATGAAGAGGGTGGCAAAGGCAGCTTGCTTTTCAGAACTTTCTTCTCTTTTCCCTAGTGTCTGCATCACAACAGCAGCTTCAAAATATGGGGCTGTTTTGTCCAATCTGTGAGGCCGCATATCAGCAATGTGCTCAGAGGGAGCAGGGACTCTGCTCCTGTGATATGTTATGTGCCTCAGGATGGTTTTCAGCTCACCCGGTGATTAGTAATTCCTGGTGGTTAATGGTAATGAGACACAACTTGGATAGCTTGGAGAGAAAATCATTGGTCATTCCATTAAATTGAATTCTAGATGTGAGCTGCCGATGGCAGTGAGTTTATCCAGCCAATCAGATGGGGAAATGTTGCCTTTCCCAAGCACTACCAGTCAAAATTATTTCTTGGTGACATAAAATTGTATGTTCTCTTGTACAGTGCTGAAAAATAAATGTTAAAAAAGACTGAAAGGGAAGCCCTGAAATGGAAGTTTAAATTTTTTTTTCTCAATCTAAAATGTTTTATTACTTTGTACATCACATTTCTTTGTTGTTTAAAGAAACCATTTGGATTTTATCTTTTTCCTTTTTTAATTTAGATCTTATGATCATAAATACACTCTTAGAGATCATATGATTTCTACTCACGTTAGATGATTTAGCAAATAATGCAAAGGAGAATTGATATGGTAGTGTCAAGATTAGGATCTGGGCTGTGCAATGAGATTTGGATTCTCCCTTTTAGTGTTGCATCCTCAGGCAAATTACTTAGCCCCCTCTAAATGCTTCATCTTTTTAATGGGGTTAATCATATCAACACTCAGGGTTGTTGGGAGGATTAACCGAGGTGATTACTGCCCTTGACAATTGGTAGCTATTGTCATTGTCGGTGTATTTATGGGCAGTGGTGTAGCATGATAGTTAAGACCAGGCTTCCAGAGCTGCCTGCTGGGCTCTAATCCCTTTTGTGCCACTTGCTGACTCTATAAACTTAGTCATGTTCTTTAATGTCTCAGTTTCTCATCCATAAAATGAGGCTAAATAATAGCATTTAATCACAGAGTTGTTTTGAGAATTATAAACGTATGCGTGTGTAAACAACATAAAGTAATACCTACTACATAGAAAGTAAGCGTTAACTATTAGAATACAATTTCTGGGCAATCAGTGCCCACCGTCTGGCATATTTCAGTTTGCATTGTGTATGCGTTATTGGTTCTACCTTCTCAAATAACCCAGGCCCTTTTCTGTGAGCAAGCAGTCCTTGTAATGACTTCTTGCTTCCTCTATTGAATGGAGACACCTTGATTCGCTGAGCCATTGCTTTGGTATTAGCCACCAAAGGTTTCTTTTCCTTTTCTCTCAGTGATAAATGATGTTTAGACAAAATTATTGAACTTATACCTCTGTTTTAAATTCAGATTATTTCCTAAGGGTTGGATTGTATCTTAATTTTTATAATACTTATGTACAAAGTATAGCACAAGAAATATCTATGACCCAACAACTGGATGAGCATATTTATTTTAGAGTTTTCTTTTTCTAAGGAATATGTCATTGTGCAGAGGGATGGGGTGAGAGACGTGGTGGGAGGTAGATGTGATCAGCTGAACACTGATGCTTAGGAAGGATTGAAGGTTGCCTCCCATTTAGGCCTCTCTCTTGCCCTGGGGGTGACCACTGCTGCTGTTTGCTCTCTTGGCTGAAGCATGGATGGTTGGCCATTTAGTATTTTCTTTTTGTACACTAAGACAGGCTATTATTTTCCAATAAAATTTTACTAAAAATAAAGAGAAAGCACAGGGGAAGGAAAAGGAGACACAAGAGGCACAGTCTACATTTTTGCAAGCATGCACCTTTCTTTCTCTGCTCTCTGTGATCCTGCCCTGCACCCTTAATCTCCTGGTTCCCTCTGCTGACAAAACTCTGTCTCCACCATGCCTTTATCCCACATGGGCCCTGCTGTCAATGTTTCTAGAACTCTACTTCTCTGCTTCTGTTGACAGTTTCTCTTCTGACATAGTGGAGGCCTGGAATGTCAGAGGGCAAGGTGGAGGCCAGCAGTTTTCCAGGGATCCAGTCAGCTTCTCACTGATTTTGAACATCATGTTTAGTCTAAGAAGTGAGGTCTTGGAATTCAGAAGTAAAGGACAAAAGACTTAATTGTACTAGTTTTTTCCCATATGCAGTCTAGTTTAATTCTTCCCATGCAAGATGATTAATTTTTCTCATTTAACAGGTGACAAAATTGAATCTCAGATACTTAAATTACTGTATTCAGGGTCATGATGGCATGGTCATGGTATAACCAAGACTGGTTTTATTCTATCCCTTCCATTGGAATGAAAGCTCTCATAAGGTAATACTAAATATTTGTGTTCATTCAGGGTTTATTGGGTGCCTATCACTGTTTCACTTGTATTATCTCAATCCTCTCAACAAATAATGAAGTAGGTACATTAACTCATCTATCTATCTATCCATCCATCCATCCATCCATTCATTCATCCATTTTTTATTTTGCAAACAAATAAACTAAGGCATGAAGAGGTTAAATTCTGGCAGGATCTTCATACATAATTTTGGCAATTTTGGACTGTATTTCTAGCATATATAATACTGCCTGGTACACAGTAGATATCTAAGAAATACTTTCTAAATGAATGAATAAATTTACATGATCTGCATCTCCATAAGAAAGATAGGGATAGGATTTTCAAGATGGCGGAATAGAGGAGGTTGCTTTCCTGGCTGCTTCATTGCATGAAACTAAGAAAGCAGACAGGCAACTCCTTAGCGAGGTGGGTGAACAAAAATAAAAAAGGGAGGAACTTTACTGAAATTTAAAACTGGACATTCAAAGGAGATCGAGGACTCAGGAGGTTGGATATAATAAAAGAAGGAAGAAATCCCCAGTGGCACGGACACTGCACATCCAGGCCAGAAGCACCAGCCAGAGCAGTCCCTGTGTAAGCAAAGTGGAGAATAAGGGAATTAAAGGAAACTGCATTTTTAGGAGGCCTGAGGTGTGTCTGGGTATGGAGTGTTTAGAGATCAAGGACATTGCCTGAAAGGTGTGCTGTGCAATATCCTTATGCAGGAAAAAAGCTGCTATTTCTCCAGCCGGTGTGCAGAGGGAAAAGGGAGGAACCCTTTTGCAGCAAATATGGAGAGAGGTTTACACAGGGGACAACTGGTCATGGAAACCCACCTGGCTCTACCCCTCCCACTCCAATCCAGCAGCTTGAAGGACCTGCTGGGAAAGACCCATCTGGCCAGGAATTCGGAAGGGGGTTGGTGGGAGAGATTGAGTTTAGAGACTGGACCCAAGACCAGGAAACAATGAGTCCACAGGCAATATAGGGGACTAAGAATTGGCTCCTCCTCTACACAAGTGGAACTGAGGGGAGATCCCTGGGGTAAAGTCTTCCAGTGTGGACCGGACTGCACTTACAGAGTCCTAGAGGTGAACTGATTTAAAACCTCCAGAGCAATCAGTATTCAGTGAAGAACCTGGAGCCCACCTAAGCCTAAACCCTGCCTCCAGAAATTCTGACTATGGGATTACCTCTCTCATTCCAGCAATCTATAGGGTGGAGCATCACGCTCTAGATGACCCCACCTAAAATTGCTGAGAAGAGCAGCTGAGAACCTTTTTAACGCCAACAGAAAGAATTATTTAACTTTTCATCTAGGTATTTTTACCATTTCCCATTTTTTTTGTTTTGTTTTTACATTTCTCTGTGTAATTGTGACCTTAATGGTACATGGACATTATACATATTCATATTACTTTTATTCTCATTTACACAATTTTTGAAGCCAGTTATTTTTCATGGGTCAGCTTTTTAAGGACTAGGGTGTTCGATTAGTATATTTTAGTTTTGTTTTGTATTCTTTTATTTTTGTTTTAAAATCTTTATATACATCTTCCTCTTACCTGTTTCCCTTAATTCTCTTTCTCTCTTTCTTCTGCCAACAGCCAGTCTCTATTATTCACTCTTCCTTTAATTTTTTACTTCTACCTTGTCTCCTCCTCCCTCATAATCTTCACATCCTGTATCACTTCTGTTCTCTCCCAGTCCACCATTTGAAATTGTAAACCCTTTTGTAAAACCTACTATTTTTATTATAGACAATAACTGATCATAATCATTTCTGTTTATTGTGATAATTACATTGTAGATGTTATAGTAGGAACTATTTGGTTTAATGCTGTATATTGTTTGCATTGGTTATTGTTATTATTTGTTGCCCCCAAAACATTGAGGTACTGGAAACCTTCAGGGACATGATAAGTCCACAGGGTAGAAACTCTACTGCCTCAGATCCATACTGTTAGATGGGTAGACACACAAACAACATGAAAAACAAGGAAACAAATTACCCCTAACTAACAGAATCCATTGACACCACAGTGGAAGAAATGTCACAGAAGTAGTATAGAATGTACATAGTTAAACTGATCTGCAAAGTAAAGGACAGTATAAGGAGTGAAATCAGAGAAAAAATACAGGAAGTGAAAGATTACTTCAATAGAGAGAGAAAAAAAATCAGAAAAAAAAAAAAAAAACAAAAAGGGGAAATTCTCAAAATGAAGGAATCAAAAAACCAAATTAAAAATTTAATTGAAAGCATGACAAATAGACTAGATTAGTTGGAAGACAGAGTTTCAGGCAATGAAGACAAAATATATAATCTTGAAAACAAAGTTGGCCATGGGGCAAAGATGTTAAGAGATCATGAACAGAACTTCCAAGAAATATGGAATAACTTGAAAAGACCAAATTTAAGATTTATTGGGATACAGGTAGACTTGGAGATACAAACCAAAGGAATGCACAATATTTTCAATGAAATAATATCAGAAAATTTCCCAAAGCTAAGGAATGAAATGGAAAATAGAAGACTTGCAGGATGCCTAGTATACAAAATTACAATAGACCCACACCAGGGCACATTATTATGAAAATACCTAACATACAGAATAAGGATAGAATTTTAAAGACTGCCAGAAAAAAATGACAGATAACATTTAGAGGGAAAGCAATCTGTATCTCAGCTGATCTCTCAACCAAGACCCTCAAAGATAGGAAGTCTTGGAATGATATATACCAAGCTCTGAAAGAAAATGAATACCATTTCTGAAAGAAAATGAAACCTATACCCAGCAAAACTAAGCTTCAGAATTGATGATGAAATAAAACCTTCCATGATAAACAAAAGTTAAAAGAATTCACAACTAGAATAAGCCTGCATTACAAAACATACTCAGTAAGATATTTCATGAAGAAGAAATGAAAATGAAATTGAAAACCAGCAAATGGAGGAACTACACTAAAAGAATAGTAGTGAATCAATAGACACACAAATTCAAATTAAAAACCAGAAATAAAAGGACAGGGAATAATAACCACATCTCAATACTCAATAACACTGAATGTAAATGGCCTAAACTCATCAATCAAAAGACATACTGGCAGATTGGATTAAAAAACAAGACCCAAAATATGCTGTCTCCAAAAGACTTACCTCATAGGCAAAGACATCCAGAGACTATAGGTCAAAGGATGGGAAAAAACATATTATTCACAAGGATTGTGTAAACAAGCAGGGGTTTCTATCCTTATATCAGATAAAATGGACTTCAAGCCTATGTTAATCAGAAGGGACAAAGAAGGTATTTCAATTTGGTTAAGGGAATCATACATCAATATTACATAACAATAGTAAATATTTATGCCCCAAACAATGGAGCATCTACATACATCAAACAAACTCTTCCAAATTCAAGAATCAAATAGATCACAACACAATAATACTGGGTAACTTTAACACACCTGCACCACTGGATAGATCCTCCAAACAAAATCTAAATAAAGAAGCATAGAACTAAAAAATATAATTAATAATTTAGACATAATAGACATGTGGAATATTTCATCCATTAATGATGACATACACATTCCTCTCAATAGCACATGGATCCTTCTCTAAAATAGACCATATCTTAGGCCACAAAGCATCTCTGAGCAAATACAAAAAAAATAGAGATAATTCCTTGCATTATATCAGATCATAATGGAATGAAATTAGAATTCAAAAGAAAATAAAAAAATAGATGGTACTCTAAAATCTGGAGACTAAATACCATGCTATTGAATGACAAATGGATAGCAGAGAAATAAGGGATGAAATAAAAAATACATAGAGGTAAATGAGAACAGCGATACAACATATAAAAATCTCTGGGACAGTATGAAGGCAGTGCTAAGAGGAAAATTCATTGCATTGATCTCATTCATTAAAAGAATAGAAAGTCAACAAATAAACAACCTAACATTCCATCTTAAAGTCCTAGAAAAAGAAGAACAAATCAACACCAAAAGCAGTAGAAGACAGGAAATAGTTAAAATCAGAGCTGAAATCGATGAAATTGAAACAAAAGAAATAATCAAAAAAATTGACAAAACAAAAACTTGGTTCTTTGAAAAAATCAATAAAATTGATAAACCCTTAGCCAAGCTAATGAAGAGAGAGAGAGAAAACTCAAATTGCTAAAATTTGTGATGTAAAAGGAAGTCACAGCAGAGACCAATGAAATACACATGACCATCAGAAACTATTTTGAAAATTTATACTCTAAAAAAATAGAAAATCTTGAAGATATTGACCAACTTCTAGAGACATACAACCTATCCAAATTGAATCAGGAGGACATAGAAAATTTAAACGGATCAATTTCAAGCAATGAAATAGAAGATGCCTACCAACTAAGAAAAGCCCAGGATCAGATGGATTCTCAGTCAAGTTCTCCAAGAACTTCTACAAAAACTTCAAAGAATTAACACCAGTCATCCTCAAATTATTCCATGAAATAGAAAAAGAGGGGAACCCTTCCAAACTCATTCTATGAAGCTAGTATCACTCTGATACCAAAACCAGACAAAGACACATCAGGAATAGAAAATTTTAGACTAATATCCCTGATGAACACAGATGCAAAAATTTACAATAAAATTCTGGCAAATTCCATAAAAAAACATATTAAAAAGATAGTGCACCATGATCATGTGAGGTTTATCCCAGGGATGCAAGGTTGGTTCAACATATGGAAATCAATAAATGCAACTCATCACATCAATAGACTTAAAAGAAAAGAATCACATGATTATCTTAATAGATGCAGAAGAAGCATTTGAAAAAATGTAACACCCCTTCATGTTCGAAACACTAGAAAAACTAGGGGATAGTAGAAACATATCTCAACATTGTAAAAGCTATCTATGCTAAACCCAAGGCCAACATCATTCTAAATGGAGAAAAATTGAAAGCATTCCCTTTAAAAATGGGAGCAAAACAAGGATGCCCTCTTTCACCACTTCTATTTAACGTAGTCCTAGAACCTCTAGCCAGAGCAATTAGAAAGAAGAAAGAAATTAAAGGACTCCAACAATCCCTATTTGCTCATGACATGATTTTGTATTTAGAAGACCCAAAACTCCACCAGAAAACTTCTAGAACTCATAAATGAATTCATCTAAGTGCCAGGATATAAAATTAATACCCACAAATCAATGCATTCCTATACATCAGTGATAAATCAACTGAAAGAGAAATTAGGAAAGCTACTCTATTCACAATAGCCTCAAAGAAAATAAAATACTTGGGAATCAATCTAACAAAAGAGGTGAAAGATCTCTACAATGAAAACTACAGAACACTAAAGAAAGAAATTGGAGAAGATCTTATGAGATGGAAAGATCTCCCATGTTTTTGGACAGGCAGAATTAACATTGTAAAAATGGTCTTACTACCAAAAGCACTGTACAATTTAATGCAATTCCTATTAAAATCTCAATGACATTTTTCATAGAACTAGAAAAAACCAATCATGAAATTCATTTGGAAAAATAAGAGACCTAGAGTAGCCAAAGCATTCCTCAACAGGAAAGTGAAGCAGTAGGCATTACAACACCAGACCTTAAATTATACTGTAGGGCTATAGTAACAAAAATGGCATGGTATTAGCAACAAAATATTGAAGACGAATGGTAGAGAATAGAAGACACAGAGACAAACCCACATAAATACAGTTTTCTCTTACTAGGCAAAGGCACCATAAACAAACATTTGAGAGAAGATAGCCTCCTCAACAAATGGAGCTGGGAAATCCATATGTAGTAGAATAAATTGAACCCGTATCTCTCACCCTGCACAAAACTCAACTCGAAGTGGACCAAGGATGTAGGCATTAGACCAGAGACCCTGTGCCTACTGGAAGAAAAATTATGCCCAAATCTCCATCATGTCAGCTTAGGAACTGACTTCCTTAACAAGACTCCTAAAGCACAAGAAGTAAAATCAAGAATCAAGAAATGTGATGGAATCAAACTAAAAAGCTTCTTCACAGCACAGGAAACAATCAAGAACATGAGCAGAGAGCTGATAGAAAGGGAGAAATCTTTGCCATCTGTACTTCAGATTGAGCATTAATCTCTTTGATATATAAAGAACTCAAAACACTTAACACCAAAAAACAAATAACCCAATCAACAAATGGGCAAAGGAACTGAACACTTTACAGAAGAAGAAATATGAGTGGTCAAGAACTATATGAAAATGTTCAACATTAGTTACAGAATTTGCAATTACATAATTGCCATTGCATAATTTGCAATTACAGAAATGCAAATTAAAACTACACTGAGATTCCATCTCACTTCTATCTGAATGTCAGTTTTCAAGAATACAAGCAACAATACATGTTTGTGCTGACGTGGGGAAATAGGTACACTCATAATTGCTGGTGGGACTGCAAATTGGTGCAACCACTCAGTAAAGCAGTATGGAGATTCCTCAGAAAACTTGGAACCACCATTTGACTCAGTTATGGCACTCCTCAGTTTATACCGAAAGACTTAAATGAGCATATTATAATGATGAAGCCACATCAATGTTCATCACAGTTCAATTCACAGTATCTAAGCTATTGAACCAACCTGGGTGACCTTCAACAGATCAACGGATAACAAAAAAGTGGTATATATACACATTGAAATATTACTTAGCTATAAAGAAGACTGGAATTTTGGCATTTGCTGGTAAATGGATGGAACTGGAGACTATCATGCTAAGTGAAATAAGCCAATCCCATAAAACCAAAGTCTGAATGTTCTTTCTGATAAGCAGATGCAGACTCACAATTGACAGGGGTGGGGGTTGGGGAGGCAGGAGTTGAGGTGCACCAGATTGGACAGGAGGTAATGGCGGGTAGGGAGTGAGGATGGGAATGGGAAGGACAGTAGAATGAATCTAATGTAACTTTCCTATGTTCATATATGAATGCACACCAATGACACTCCATATCATGTACAATAACAAGAGTGGGAAGTTATTCTCCATGTATGTATGTTATGTCAAAATACATTCTACTATCATGTATCATTAAAAAGGACAAATAAATAAATACAAAAAATAAAGGAAAGAGGGTGCTGTGAACTAAAATAATTCAAGGTGGATTTATTTATAAGATACAGAGTAGAAGATCCACAGGTAATCCAGGGACTCAGGACTGGAAGCAGCAATACTTTGCACCATCCCAGTGTCCACAGAGATAAGGGGGGGGTCTTATGAAACCATAGGAGAGCACCACTGTCTATCTTGTAAGGACACAGCTGCTGGGAGGCAGCCCCAAGGAGAGGCTGTTTCCCTTTGTTCCCTCCTCCACTCTCCGGTCAGAGGTTCCAAACAGTCAACCCCAGAGAGAAGCGAGGGTGCATGGGATCCACTTGCTGTGGTCCCTGTCAATCATCCCCCAAGTCAGAGGGCAGGGTGGTGGAAATGGGAAGATAGGAAGTGGCCCAGGAACCTGACAGACAATGTCTACTACTAGTCTGGTTTTCAGGAAGTCTGAGTTCCTCCAGGAGCATGTCAGTTATTAAAAGACACCTGCAGCCATGTGGGGACATGTAGGAATGTGTTTCAAAGCCCAAGTCAGTAACTGACTGGAGATGGATAGTGCAAGGAAAAACATGTGACTTGATCTAATTGAATTCTGAAGGATGTCTGTGAATGGGTCAGGGCTTGGGGCTTCTGAGCATATTTGTCCTCTGCTCTCTGATATTGGTTGCTGCTGTCCATCATTTGACAGGTGGACCTCCCTTGGTGGGAACCAAACCTGAAAGTGCACCACTCTTCCTTCCTCAAGGCTTGGACGGCTCTTGGCAGGGTCAGTCTTTATCATCAGGTTGGTTTTCCCTGTAGTTTCAGACCACACAACTTTCTGCAGCCTGGAGCTTTGGCCTGTGGTGGAGCCTGGTGTGCCTTTTTCTGTTTCCCACAATGGTGCCCATAGCTCCCTAAACAATTCCCTCACAGGGTTCCATCTTTTCACAGGAAGGTGTCCTTGGGACCGACTGTACACTTTCCTTTCATTAGCCTGCCTAAATTAGGAGCCTTGCATCACAAGCATGTTTTTAGAACTGTATTAACCTGGGTAGCTTACCCGGCTCACAGGTGGTCTTATTGTCTTCCACCTTCTTTTCTAAAAAGTAATTAATTTTAAGTTGACAAGTAAAATACATGTTTATGCATAGCTAGTGAAGTTGCTAAATCATGCCAATTGGCATGTGCATTACCTACTTCTCATTTATTTCTGGTGAGAATGCCAGAAATCTTCTCTTTTATTCCCTTTCAACTTCTGCCCCCAAATTCTCAGCTTAGGTATTTCCTCTATTTAACTTCCAATTTTCCTTCCAATCTTAGTTTGTCATCCTTGCTGAGGAATCATAAAGGCCAAATGCCATCTCAGTAATAGACACATGTTGCTGTAGGGGTAGAGGCTGTGTTTGCTGAGAGCAACACTGTGTGGTGTTATTCCCTGTGACTGTATTTTGAACTCTATTCTTTTAACATGACATGTTCATAAAAGTGTGTGTGATGGAAATGGATAGACCCAAGGTCACATTGCTACAGGTGGAATCTTAACTATAGTAACATCATTTGCTCACTCATTCATTCATTTCATTTGTTGACTTATTCATTCATTTCAAGAGCATTTATGGAGCATCTCATACTTATGTAGGCTCTGGCAAACTGGAGGTAGACAAAGCTACTCGTACCCTTGCCTTCTTGGAGCACATCCTTTGTAAGAAGGTGAGAACAATGTCTACCTCAGAGGGTGGCTGTTAGGATAAGATGAGATATGTAGAGCAACCAATGTAGAATTTGGCACATAATAGTTGCTTAATAAATATTATTTGTCATCCTTTCCCATAGTAAACGTGATATTAGATACATTTTAAAGACTTTTGTGAAGGATTATCTGTAGGAAAATATTTTTGTAAGTATTTTCAAGCATCATTAAAGTCTTAGAATTTCTATTTTTTTTTCTTTTTGGCTTTTAAGTTGTGAAAGAAGACACATTATTTTTAAGGATGGAAGGTGGAGCAGTGATTTCACACACATTTAAAGTCACCTTTGTTTTTTTCTGCTACGTAAATGTATGTTTTTTCTGCTCCAGTTAGAAATGATGGCAGTTCTCACTTTCTCTAAATTATCAGCTTCTCTGAGCTAGCCATGTTGGTTGTGGTGGTCTGTTTCATACAGATACCTTATCTTAAAAAAAAAATGTAAAGAAACTTTATTTTAACTTCTTTCACTGCTAATAGTTTTATATCCTCTAATAAATCTTTGACATTTTATCTGGCCCAGAGCCTCTATAAATTCACATATTAGATAGCTGAGCCATATGATGTGAATTTTTAAGGCTCTCCCACTGGTTTCATGAATTTAATTCTGTAATTGTTGAAATTAATGTGGTCTGACAATGTCATGATTTTCCCATATATTTTCTGCCTCAGGGTGGACGCATCCTGTTTGGGGTGAATATGTGGTTACTGAAACCATAACGGTCTACTACCAAACAGTAATTTCATGAAGAAATTAAGTATCAATATAAAAAAATACTTCCTAAAACAATAATACTGGAGCACTAACGCACATTTGTTTTGTCAACTACTTTGAAAGCTTTTACTGGACTATTAATGGTATTTGAAGTGTAGCCAGAAAAAGGAAAAAAATAGAGACCTTTTATCCTTAGGTGACTCAAATAAACTCATTAAGAACAATTTCAGCAGTAGTGCATTATTTGACTGAATTTAATAATTATCCACCAAGCAGCTCAGACTTTGAGCCACACTGTTGAAAATTCATGGAACATATCCGAGGGGTCTCAGAATTTTCTGTTTGCCTCTCTAGGCACAGTTTCTGCCTGTCTCCACCTGCGTTAGTCAACTCGGCTGCTGTAACAAAGCAGAACAGACTGGGTGGCTTAAACAATGGAAATGTATTCTCTGTTTTGGAGGCTGGAAAATTCACGGCCATGGGCTGGCTGGGTTTGATTCCTGGTGAAGGCTCTCTTCCTGGCTTGTAGACAGGCACCTTCTTGCTGTATCCTCACATCGCCTTTTCTTGTTGCATGAGAGAGAGAGAGAGAACACACACAGGCTAGAGTGAGCCCTTCTGCTGTCTCCTCTTGTGGGGGCACAGATGCCATTATGGGAGCCCCTTGCTCATCTAATCCTAATTTCCTTCCAAAGGCTCCACCTTCAGATACCATACCAATGGAGGTAAGGGCTTCACCGTGCGAATTTGGGGAGGATACAAACATTTAAACTGTTAACACTAGGGAAGCAGACCTTTAAAGACTATTTCAAGGCATTCTTAGCCTCTTGCCTACTGTTGAGTTTGGCCAGTGGGGAACGTCATCATGTGATGGAAGGAGGGAGAAAGTGAAGACAAAGTTGTCAAGGGCTGACTCTGCCCCTTGACACAAGGTCGTAGCTCTCCCCAGACAGCCCTCTCCACTTCAGGTCCCAGTTAGCTGGGTCTCTCCCTGCAGGCCCAGTGGTGGTGACAGCCCTGCTATGACTGGTCTCAGGGTGCTGCACTGTCCCTACCCTTCTTCCGATTTCTCTGCACCCCGCTTTATCTTTGTAAGAAGTTCCTTTTATTCAACCTCTCTTACTCAATTTGAATATTCCTTCTATTTCTTGCTGCAGTCCTAGTAGAGTTCATTTAAAATATTTAAAAATTTGAACATCTTAGATATTATTGTACTTTTAGTCAAAATGAATTGGCAGAAGTAGCTAATAAAGAATAAATGTACCTTTCCTTTGTCCTAAATAGTTCTCCTACCTACCCTCTACCATAAAACAACCCCCCCCCATTTTTATAAATAAAATGGATACCACTTTGTAGATAGGTAGCTTGTGATACGCCTACCTTTTGATCAGAAAGCAGCTAGGGTCAGGGAGAGCCTTTTGGGGAAATAATTATCAGGTATTTATCTGTTTATTGGATAATTATCTAAACCATCTATCAGTGCTTTGTTGTTTGTCAAATCGTTGGTCGGGGAAATGCAGAGCTGGTCCTGGAACGTTGCTATGTGGTTGCCACCCACTGAAACTGTCAGATATTTGTTCCACGGCTTACGGCTTATTCCCACCTGCAGAATTCCAGCTAGGGATTCTGATGGTCCTAAGCACCTTAGTGTTCTAGGTACCAGGAGCAATGCTTAAAGGAACTTCCAATAAATATTTGTCAAGTGAATGTTACCTGCATTCTGATTAGCTGCAGTGGGGTTCAGTAGATAGGACTTGTGGGAGGAAACTCACATGAAGGCTCGAAATAAAGTCCTTTTGGCCAACAGCACATAGTTGACATCAGATAGGGGGCAGTCAGCAAGGAGTGTTAGGGCTGGTGGACTTTAGAGTCTAGCAAGCTAAGGCATGATTTTAAAAATCTGAATCAGAGGGAAAGAGGCTCCTGGAATTCTGGACAGTTGGAGTGTTATCAGCAGATTTTAAGATGTAAGCAATGTGGAAGCTTGTATGTGCTGGGTGCTGTGATACAGAGCCAAGCCATGCTCCATACCTTAGGTAATTTGTCATTCCAGAACAGATAACTGAAAACATTATTTTCTTCTCCATAAAATGGAAGAAAATCAATCAACTTCAGTTCTAACTTTAAATTTTCTTTTAAGATGATACACTGTTATTTTAAATTTTATAGTAGATTTTAGGTGCCTGAATTATATGTACCATAGCATGTAGACTTAAACATTGTTAAGAGTCTGAAATACAGATAATGAAATTGACAGTATGATTGGAAAAAAAATCAAGGTTATATTTCCATGGGCAACCATAAACATTAATCAAAAATTTTATTTAAAATTTTATAAGACAATCTAGAGATGCTGAAGTCACTATGGTTCCCCTCTTAGCCACTTTATAATGTAATAGGGAATAAATTGATTTCCTTTCTTAATGAGGCACAAATCACATAAGACAAAGTAAATAAAGGTCTTGAAATGGGCTTTGATAATTTCCTGGCCTTCTAATTGCCACAGATGTCTGTGTTGAGAGGCGATGGGCAGCATTTCTTGTGGTACAACATAAACTTCATTTTCCCTAGGCTGAAGACTAATGCCACAGGAAATGAAAGAATGCAGGAGAGCTTAGAGAACACTGGAGGCGGGACAGCAAATGGAAGGTGAGTATCCAATTGAGGAATTAACAAGATCAGTAAACGCTTATAGCACCCTCTAACTTTCTTCCATGAAAACAGCCCAGTGAAATAATACCAGGTAAATTACACCAGCTGAATGTCTTACCTCTTTCCTGGAGGATTTCTCTCTTAGAGCACATTTCTTTAAACAGGAGTGTATTATTCAGGCCTAACAATTAGTAATTGCCCAGTGTCTGAGTCGGTAATGGTATAATCAAAATGAACTTATTTACAAAGAATTATCATGTGTTAGTGAATTTCGGATGAACAGTTCGGTAGTCTAAAATTTGAGACTTATATCCCATTGATATCTTGTGTTTTTATTCCTTTCCTTTCAAATATTAATTTCTCATTATCTGGAAGCATGCTTTAGCTCACACAGTTTAGTGATAGTATTCTTTATGTGGAGGGGAGATGACGTTTCTGATAGCTGTGTGTATATATTTCAGTGGGATTTTAGATATGAACTTGGTAAAAGAGTGTCAAATTAGGAGCTCCTTTAGCATTTTTGTATCATGAAACTGCAAAATCGAAGGTGGCATGCATTTTGGTTTGTAAATGGAATGTGATCATGTAATATGATTTTGTATTTGTTCATGATTTAGAGGATGTGTTTGTGTGCTAAGTAATCTCTCATTATTGTGATCCATGCTTGTTTTGGGATACTTTGTTTCATGGAAGCAAAACAAAAAGAATTTGTTTTTGGTTTCAGTTTTCCGAATTAGTATGTCGGTTTTGTAATTCAGTCAGGATAGTAATGGGACAAATCATGAGGAGGCAGAGATGGACAGGAAGATGAGTCATCCTTACTCTGAAGTAGGAAATGTGATCGTGACCATTTAGGAAGTGCCCTGTTGGTGGGGGTGACCTCACTCATACAGGTGTGCTTGTTGGCTTAGATGACTCAGCCCCAGGTTTAAGGACAGGACAGCTTGTTCCAATGCCCTTTGCAATGTGGACCCCACAAAGGCTCCAACCCCTTCCTGGCATGCTGCAGCTAGTTTCAGCATTGGTTTTGGCATCTTTCTGATGATGCCCCAGTCTGGGCCTGAGCCCAAGAACCATCTCTAGTGTTGACATTCATGGATGGACCAGAGCAATCACTTGCAGAACACCATATTTATACTTTGTGGTGACACAAAATAAACCCTTGAGTGTTCTGTCTGGAGTGCATGTGAGGCAAAACCACTTAGTTTTTCATTTTTACATTATTCTTTATTTGTATCTAACTTGAGGGGACATTGGGAGAAGGAAGAAGATTACTCAGAAGTTGCAATAGTATACACATCACAATTTTTGGCAATAACTATATAACTAATCATGATAGTTGCTAACATAAAAGGTCAAAAGGCTGTCGTTGGATGTCTAGTTGGGAGATTCCAATCTTTCTCTGTCTCTGAGTCATGAACAATTTATTTCATATGGAAATTTGTTCTTTATATATTCTTGAATGAACTATTCTAGTTATTTTCTTCCCATTTCTTTCTTTTCTTGAGTATAAATTAACAATATAGAGGAGCGTGTCTTATCCCAGTGGCAGTAAGCTGTCCATCCTAGCAGCTCACATAACTCCTTTACATGTTACCTGTGGGTTTTCAAGATGTTCTAATTTCTATGTCAGGATATTAGCCTCTGTGGTGCTTTCAGTTATCCCGTGGTTCTTAAGGCTAATGATTGCAGATGAGCCCCCAGAGCCCCATCACTGTTAGCCCTGCTGGTTTGGACAGGGGAGAATAAAGTAAAATCTTGAAGCCTGCACCAAACTCTAATTTGATTAATTTGAGATTAACTGTTTAGAACCTTTCTGAAATTAATAAACCAGACTTGCTTATGTATACTCACCACCTTGTGTTCTAGGCAGAAAGCAAATGCTCTGTGTGAAAATACCTAGGATTAGAGATGAGCAGTGCTTGACCCAGACTGCAGGGTGACCAGATTGTTTCATGATGCCCTGGACCAGTGGTCTTTCTACTGGATTCGTCTGATAATAACCTTACATTCTCTAAAAATGAATGTCTGCGCCATCATCCATCACTTAGATTTCTTTTAGGCTGTTCTGAAATAATTCGGGGAGACTTTTGTGTTTGTTTAAGCAGAGCATGTTTGCATTGTAACTGGGAGTTCATTTAATTTTTACAAAGGGTAATTGAATTATTCTGAAGTTGAATGCATGGTGTATGCACAGCAGTATATTAGCTTGTAAGTTGCCAATTGAGGGAGTGAGAATAAAATGTTTCCTACAAGCATCATAAGTATTTTGGGAGCTTAAAATGTGAATTTTGATCACAGACATTCTTTGTAGACAGTAGACTTAATTGGTCACAGGTATACCTATATTCAAAGCCACTTAGAAGTAAATACAAATCAAATCAAGTCTGGCCTAATTAAATTATCTGGGGGAGGTAAGTATATGTGAAGTTGCTAATGCTGTCATTACAAATCAACTACACTAGGAGGTGCACACAAGTTATACTCTGTATTCTATTTGGAAACCTTTTGGTGAACCATCAAATAATATCTAAAGCCTGACAATTAAGAATCAGTAGACTTTAATATTTGGAAAGGAATACTTCTTCCCAAAGTGGCACATATTTTCTGGAAGTAAGCACTATATGTTCTAATATTTTTCTCACTGAACAGATAGGATTATTTTAGATGATCGTGTTGAATGTGTACCTCTTTTTTTATTAATAAATGAGGTAGTATTGGAAAAGGCAAAGAAAGCAACATATCTTAAAGTTCTTGTACATCTATTCCTACTTGAACCAGGATATCACTGATATAACACTTTAAGAACTCCGCTTTACTAAAAATATAATAAGTGATCAACTTACCTTGTTATTTTTCTTTCATATTAGATATCTATTTGATTATCCAACAATTTTATAGACAGAGTTTTAAACTTTCATGTCTGTACTTTTTTCTTTGTAAACTACTAAAATGGATGTATCTTAGTATTAGAGAATGAGTCCAAAACAGAAATCTCAATTGGGTATCTTAATATTAGAGAATGAGTCCAAAACAGAAATCTCAATTGGGTAAAAAAGAGAAGTCTAAAAGAACAAGGAGAAGTAACTTATATGCATGTTGTCAATTATGGGGAAGAATCCTGGGATAATGGTGTTAGGAAACTTGCTTTATGCCTTGCTAATGACTGACCAGTCTTTATTAAGTGCCTTTTCTTTTGTCTCTGATGCCCCTCAGTGAGAGTGGGGATGCTCAGATTTAAGAGACGACAAAACTAGACATATCACTTAGTGTAGGATGATTGATTTGGGAGGGGTCCTGACCTTCTTGAAAGTGGATCTGATGTCCTAATTTTTGTATATTTCAAAGAGGAAATGCTTTGGTGAGTTTCAGGATTTAGATGAAGAAATCACAACGTCACAATACCATTTGTTTTGGTTCATATTTGTGTTAATCAGAGTATGTGAACTCTCTTCTAACATGCTATTTAACTGGAACAATATACTCTGTAGTTTCAATTTCTGTCATAGATGATGTGATATTTTTCTGTTTCAAGAAATTTAATGGCACTGTTATTTCCTTGGGGTCTTTCATCTAGTATAGATGTCTTGGTATGAATGCACACTTATGGCACATACACACGTAAAATGAAATATTAAACCAGGATATGAAAGGACATTTTTGTCAGGTACATAACAGGCAAAGCATTTTAACAATGAATATTATTGATAAGAGCAGTCAATATTGACATTGTTCCCATTAATTGATTAGTCTTCACACAGCTGATAATTTCTTGATACTCCACAATGACTTTATCTGGCTAGCAAGCTGCGTAAGCATATTCTTGTTATAGTCAATACTGTAGTCTATTAAATCCATGTTTGTAGGGATTAGACACTTTATCTTGATTCAAGATAAAACATTTTTGGCTAATTCTTGGAAAGAATATGCCTAAGAATGTTGATTTTGCATGATTCTGTAATAAGTTCAATAATAAATAAAAGTATGGCTTTACTTTTTGAGTATGGATGTGCTTTACATATCAGATATGTTTCTTCTCATGAACAGACTGTATTTACTACCAACTTTAGGATACATATTTATCCATCTTTTGCTCCAAAAATAGGCACTTAGCATTTGTGTAGATCCAGCAGAACCACAGTAGTCAATTTGAGCTGGCCTCTAAAACAGGTGTCATTTTGATAAATGGTCCTAATTAAGCTGAGGTTTCAGGTAGGAAGCCGATTGAGTTAGGTGTTGGCACCTGTATGACCATGGCCAGACAAGTACAGATGTTACAGCGAGGTAGAGGCAGCACTTTATTACTTAGTCGAGTGTCCAGGGTTTGCATCTCCCAGCATTTGACCACAGATCCTTGGTGCTGGGGCACCATGGCTGTAGCTTGCATTTATTCACAGGGTTACAGGAGGTCAAAGCACTTATGGAAATTTCAGCTCTTTCAGGTCATTTCTTTCCCTCACTGATCCCTATCCTGCAGTGAGAGACAAGTGCATAAAAATGATTAATTAGACAAGAAGCCTCATTGTTTTCAATCTATGATTCATATTCCTCCCGCACAACAAGGGTTTAAACTGCAGGAAACAAAGCTCTTTTATGTCTTCTTACATTAATTTCATTATAGATTATCTAGGTAAAGAGTAGGATTCTGTCACTGCTTTCTTCATGATTGGAAGACTTTTAGTGCAAAATGGCATTGGGATGCGACCTTCTCTTTTGAATTCCTGTCTTGGTGATCTCACAGGATCAAATTAGGCCTTGGACAGTTCCACTATTGAGAACTCCAAGAGAGGATTTATGATTCCTCTTATTTTCTCTACTTACTCACTAACAAAATTGTTTTGATGAGGGAGAGGTATGTCGAGATGATATTTTAATAACCTCAGAGAACCAAATTCAGCTGCTTCAACTTTCTAATGTGGAGGTTAGAAAAAAGGATCAAGGAAATATTTCAGGCTTTGCAGGCCATATGGTCCCTGTCACAGCTACTTAGCTCTGTGGCTGTGATGTGAAAGCAGCCATCAACAATGCTTACATGAGTAGGCATGGCCATGCTCCAGTAAAACACTAGAACTACCCCAAATTTGAAATCTCATGTAGTTTTCACATGTCAGGAACATTACTTTTCTTTATTTTTTCAACCAATTAGAAATATAAAAACATAATTAACTTGTGGCCATACAGGTACAGACAGTGGGTCAGTGTCGGTCCATGGGCTCTAGTTTGCTTTTACCCTGCTCTAATGCATGTCATGAAACTCTGTGCAAAGTAATTAAGCATTATCCCTGCCTTCAGGGAACTTTTCATTCAGATGGGAAAAAGCATATCCATATTACAAAACAGAATGTAATTAAATGCTCACTCCCAATCCTAAACCATACTAATTCTCTGACTAGCCCTGGAAGGAGGAAGAAGAACCAGGGAGAGATGGGATAAGTCAAGGAGTGTGGTTGTGAGAGGAGCAGGGTGGTGGGAGGAACCCGGGAAGCCTAGGTCCTGAGGCACAGGTAGTTCAAGCAAGAACTGGCAGAAGATACTTTCCAAATTTAGAAAGTTTCAAATTATAATAAGGGAACCCAAACTTTAACCATTTCAAAATCTGTTTTTTCTCTTTTGTAGAGCCATAAATAACAAAAGACAATATTAAAAATATGCTCAATTTGTGAGCCATATTTTCTGCTATAAAATCCAGAAGAGGTACTGTTCTTTTCCTCTGATTTTGTGAAGGCTGTCACTTTGGCGTTAGAGAACACACTCTACTCTTTGTTCCTCTATATACTGTTTGTTCATTCAGTAATCACCTATAATACCTTGTGCAAGTTAAGAACTAGCTGGCATGTTAGTCATGTCTGTTTACTGGTGTTAGGACAAAATGCTGTAGAGCTGCTATAACAAACTGTCATGGTCTAGGTGGCTTTAAAAACAGACATTTATTTCTTACAGTTCTGGAGACAAGGAAATCCAAGATCAAGGTGCTGACTGATTCAGTTCTCTTCCTGGCTTGCAGATGGCTACCTTCTCACTCTGTCAAGGGTTGTGAGGGTGAAGGGAGAGAGAAAGAACACACAGGGATGCCAGACCTCCAATATCTCTTCTTAGAAGGGCACTAATCCTAGCACGAGGGCCCTATCCTCTTGATTTCATCTAATTCCAATTATCTCCCCAGGGTCCTACTTCTGCCATCACATTAAGGGTAAGAGCTTCATTGTACTACTTTGCCATATGACTGGGACACAAATAGTCTTTATCAGAGGGGTACTGAGAATATAAATAATAGAACACAGTTTCACTCTTCTAGGGGATCCTTGTCTCAAGGGGAAACCTCACTTAAGCTCTAATAAATAAAGTGATACATGCAGAAATAAAGGGGTATATAATTAATTTGCTAGGAGAGCACACTGGGAGAAGCCCTTCACTCTGCTTGGGTTGGTAGGGAAAGGGAAGGATTCACAGAAGGGGCAACATTTAGGCAGTGTCTCAAATGATGAGAAAGAATTAACTGGGCAGGAGAGAATATTCTCAAGTGTGCATAGAGTTGGGAATGTATGTGTTATTTTCAAGAAAGGCAAGTACATTAACATGTGATTAAGTCATAGGAAGAATAAGTTGGATTGGCAGAAGTTCAAAAGGGTATCAGAACTTAGGTTCATGAAGATCTTTCATATGATACTATTTTATCCTCCGAGTAATGGGTTGTTGAAGGACCTTGAGCAGAGTAATGATATGACTAGATTGGACATCTAATCTGAAGTGGATTGGAGTAGGTGTAAGGTTATGGCAGGAAAATAAACTAGGAGCATGTGAGAACTGAAAACTAAGACAGGCAGTGAGGCTAGGAATAGAGAAGGTAGCAGGAGGGGAAGACAAGAGTCTAGGAAAAATTTCAAATTCTGGTCTGAATATCTAGGTAGATGATTTATTCATCAATCAGATGGGGTAACTGGATTGCTTTTGTGGGATCACAAAATCAATTTTTGGATATGTTGAATTTGAGGTTCTAAGTAAAATTCTTTGGACCTCCTGTTCTTAGTATGGGAATAAAGATGCAGACCTGAGAGTCAACCAACATAAAATTAAAGTCAAAGTCTACAGCTGAAGAAACCTGGGGTCAGTGAGTAATGTGGGAAGAGGTCCAAGGTTGGAACTTTGATGGTGGCCAGTATCCAGGGGTGCATATGGAAGAAGCCAGGAAGCCATGGGAGGACTGGATGGGAACAGAGGAAGCAGAGGCATGAATGTAGATGTCCTTTGAGAAAATCAAAGGAAATGAAGTGATAAGATGGTGCTTGGTATGAAAGTCAAGGACAAGAGAAGTTTTGCAAAAGATGGGCAGTGTCAGAACTAGGGATGTAGCTTAGTTGGTAGAGAACTTGCCTCACAGCATGTACAAGGCACTGGATTCAATCCCCAGCACCGTACCCCTTCCACATGTACACAGAAAGATGGGCGGTGTTTGGACACTGTTATTGACTCAGATGATAGAGCCAATGGAGAGTAAAGGCAAATGATACAGAAGAGAAAGTAAGTGATTCATACATCAGAGTGCTAAAGGAGTCAGTTGGGACAGGAGGGATTAACATGGAGAGCTCAAGGTGAACAAAAAGAGAGGAGGATAATTGGGAAGATTTATAAATTTAGGACTACAGCTACCACCCAGATCAACATCTTATCTATCAAGGAGGTGTAAGGCCATAGAGTGAGGGTGAGATAGGGAACGAGGTATGAAGAAGAAGGTGGAAGTAGACAGTTAGGAAAATGGAAAGGGGACCATCTCAGTGAGGCTCCATAATTTTACATTGTGTGTGTGTGTGTGTGTGTGTGTGTGTGTGTGTGTAAGGAAGAATTGGAGAAAAGAGCAGGTGGGGCCATGGCAGGGTTTTTCAACCTTTAATGTGCTTATAGATCATTCAATGACCTTGTGAACATGCAGCTTTTGATTGGTTAGGTTGGAGGTATGTCTGAAAACCCTGTTTGTCACAAGCTGCCAAGTCCTGAGTGATGCTGATGCCACAGGTCCATGCACCCAATTTCGAGTAGCAAGTAAACAAGATGCTTTTCAGTTTATTCTCATCGTATCCCCTCACTGTTATTTCTAAGACTATGTGTTTATATGGAAGGTTAGGGCATTTCGGCACCACCTTGGCCTCTCCCTGCTCTGACAGTCATAGGAGGCAAAAGCTATTTTTCCCTTAAAGGCAAAAATAAAAATGTTAATGGCATCAACGTGAATGATCACATGCTTGTTTCTGGCAGCGCTGTTTGTACACCCATAAGAGATGAACATGGTGGCTGGAGTGAGGGATGGTACAGCAGGACAGGTGCACAAATGAACCGTGTTGATCCTGGATCTGGAAACAGAGCCTGTAGACTGAGAGGAGGTTCAGGTGTAAGAGTGAGAAAAATGGACTGTCAGGAGATTGTCCTCAGAGTGGGTATTCCAAGGATGACAGAGGGAGCTTGATATGTGACAGTTTCCAACAATGACCATCAAGGTGAGCTGCTAAGGAATTGTTCAGATGAGTGGCAGGATTTGAGGACCAGAGAAAGACAGATGCCAAAGCCCTCGCTGGTTGTGAGAATGATCATAGTATCACAGTAACAAGGAAGAGAACTAGTTGGGGACAGTAGAGGCAGAGGCATCAGCTTCCAAGAGGTGTCATACAGGGCAGGGAAAGTAATAGTTTGGAAATGGCTGAGTGGGGTGTGTGTGAGAGGATAAACAGGCTCATTAAAAGGGGCTAAAAGAGAGAGAAAATCCTGTTCTTCAAAAGGCAGAATCTAGATAGGGCAATGGAGAATTCTCAGCATTCTGAGGTGAGCTGAGAAGATGTGGACGGAGTGTTGGAAAAGAGAGGGAGTGAATAGGGATGTTTCCAGAGTCCAGAGATAGACTGGAGAGGCATCGGCCGTGGAAGGAATCAGGTGGATTCAGGAGGATGGGAAGAGCAGTAAGGAGATGAGAGCAGAAGAAAGGATTGCACCTGAAGATGATCATCTTGGGGTAGTATTAAAAAATGATAGCAAACAGGACAGCAGAGGTGCCATCGACTGACTGTGAGGTTGCCATGGAGACTTGGGTTAAAAAGTTGCATGGAAGGAAATCGGTCAACCTGTTCCAAGAGTGGAAGTGTTGATGTGTGTGAGCCCAGGATCTTTTGGACTGTACATGGACTTGGTCTGCTAAAGAAGAGGCCTACTTTTTTGTGCACACTAAACAAGAAACCATTATAGTTTAATTCCATGCTTTCCTGAGCATGTTAAGCATTCTTTTTGAATGACAATGCAGAAGAATCTGTTGCCTGATGGATACATCTGTTTTCCCTTAATAAACCATTGACTTTTATTGAGAGAATGTGTTTTCCTCTAATTGTGGTGCGGATATGCTTCTTTTCCCTACAAATTGGAAAAAAAAAGTCAAAGTAGAATTAAATTCTACTTCCTGCTGTAAGGGGGACCACTATCAGGCTAGCAAGCATAGAATTTCATCCAGGAAAGGGCCTGTTTTTTTCTTGAAGCTATAGAACATACCATATGTGAAGGGTTTGTCATGTCCATCAGAATGGGTAGGGTTTTACAGTGTTCCAATATTGGTTCTTTTTTCTTTTTATTCCTTTAGTTTTGTAGAGTAGCTATTACTGTCTTATTGAAAGCAGAAGCCAGTGGGAAATGTAATTTTGAACTTGACAAATATAAAGCACTCATTTGATTATGAAGAGTTTGAAATACAGAAGAAATTACCATAGTTTGAAGAGCTAGAGCAAAATAAATCTGAACTGGAAAGAGATACAGAGATGAGGACTGGAAAAGATACCTAACAAATCAAAATAAAACCAGTTTTGTGGAAGAGCAAAAACACAGAAGGAAATTGGGAAAATAATAAAAGAGATAATGAAATATAATAGAAAAAGATGAAATGATAGCAATTTGTGTTTACCTGAAGCTTTCATCCCAAAATTAAATTTGATAGTCCTGGGGGATTTGGGGAGGTTGGGCAGCAGGCTAATAATGACATGCTTGTAAGAGGTCAGCCATGGGGTCTGAGCCCATCTGTAAATAGGAAATAAAAATTGTGCAGGAGTTTACATTTAGTTCAGGAAGGCTGTGTGGAAATTTTTTGTAAAGAGTTAACCTGGTCAAAATAACAACAGAGAAAATAATTTGCATTCAGGATGCAGGAGAAGAAAGAAGCGCAAGAGAGACATTTTAGAGGAAGTGTGTGGAATGAATGTTGTTATGTACCGTGTGTTGGTAGGACAGACAATGGCACATCACTGTAGCTGGGTCTGGAATGGATGCTGATAATGAACAAGATTCCTCTGTCCAGCTCTTTCGTCTGTTAAAAATAAGTAAAGAATATTCTCAGGTTTTGCAATGTACAAGAGGATTCTTAGATACTGCTTGTACAAACTGTCTTTGAGGACAAGTGGATGATATATCACAAAAGCCTTCAAAACACCTCTTTTCTATGACTAAAAACACCGTGTCAAGGGATTTATTGTAGATAATAATTACTAGTGATGTCTTCAAAGACATGTGGCTTAGGTGTTCATTACAGCATTTTTTTGTAATATCCTAAATTTGGAAACAACCTAGATGTACAATGATAGTAAATTGCTTAAATATCTCTCTGCTGATTTAGCCAATGTGATGAATTTATTAAGGTCACATTATAGAAGAATATTTAATGCCATTAGAAAATCTTTGTGAAATATCTTTAGGTGGAAAAGAAGCAATTCCCTGAGTAGTTTGTACAATATTAGAAGAAATGTGTGTCCGAATGTGTGGATGGATATTGGGTATTTCTTCATTATATATAGTCAGTAGCAGAAGAATGGAAGATAGGGGTATCTGGGATTAGGATTTTAGGAAGTCCATGGTTTGAGCAGACTAATAACCAGGATTCACACTCTGTTTGGCCACCCAATGTTCCCTTCTAGACTTCTCCACAGGCTCTCAGGCAGAAGCCATTCTTTTGTCATAACCTGAGTACATGAGAACCTTCTGTGCCCCAGAACAGGCTACTTTGGGTTCAAAAAGAATGATCACAGGGAGGCCCTGTGCCGATTCCAGCAGAAATATGGTGAGAGCATCCCTGGAAAATGAATTTCTGTTTTCTGTTTCTATCCAAAAGGCCAATATAATTTCAGTGAATGTAAAACAAACAAACAAAGAAAGAAGTGGAGGTGGGGGATGGGTTGTTTCCCCACTTTGTTCTCTATTAGGTTTTAATGCTCCCCTCCCCCTCATCAAAAGCCCCTGGTCTTTTGGATTTACACTGAGGAGGTAAACCATCCTTGTCATTTACTGATCTCTTCGGCATCCCTATTCAGTCGTTAAAGATTTGGGTACCTGATTCATGGTCCCACTCCTCTCCCTACACCTCTCACTATTAGTGGCCTCGACACTCATTCACTCATCCCCACCCCGCCCCTACCTTGCCATTGCCTTCTCCCCTGCCACCTTCAACACATTGCCTGCAATGTCCTCTTCACTCTCCTACCTACCCAGCTGAGATTCTGTGTTTTCTTCTGTAGTAACTCCCTTGCAAAAGCCCTTAACTCCTTTTACCTTTCTTCCTCTATTATTTATTTCAGATATTGTGAATCTGTCACCCTCTGTCTCCACGCTGGCACCAAGCAGCTGAATAGTCCTAGAGATAAAACACTTGGGAGGGCTGCAGAGGTTTGATTGTAAGTTTGTGACCACAACCTCCACCGTTGGTGCTAAACTCCTGTCCTGCTATCCTGCTCCAGTAGGTTCACGTTCTCACTTCCTGTAATGCTCTCTTCTCAAGTCTTTCTTCAGATCCCTTCCTCCCGCTTCTTCACCAGCTGGTGACCTTTCCTTTTAGGCTATTAGGATGGTAGAAGGTGTCCAAAAGACATTTTTTGATTTTCTCATAACCAAACACCTGCATTGTTCTTTTTATGACACTAGGGGAAACAGCTCCTTTCCCCACTTCTCCTTGTCCTCTTCCTCCTCCTTTGTGTAAAAACAAACCTAAAACCCTAAACTCACACTCCTCTCCAACATCTGCTTTATTCCTATTTTCTTAATAATCACCCTCTTTAAAAAACTGTCTGCACACATTGTCTCTGATGCTTAATTTCTTGTCTTGCTTTTAACCTCAACACCCGGTTGAAATTGTACTTTTCAAGGTCACCAGGACCTTTATGTGACCTCATTCAGGGACACTGAATTAGTGCTTTTTGTTCTCAGACTTTATTCAGCACTAGATTTAGTTGACCACTCCCTTCTTTCTTTTACTTATAATATTATGTATTTGACGTGTTTTTATGCATAGGAAGAGTTAAAAGAATGTTTAACAAACTGTTCTCTAGCAGGAGTTATGAGAGGATTTCTAATATTTAACCTTTTGAATTGCTTCAATTATTTGCAAAGTTATATTTGTTACATTTTCAATCAGTAAAAAACATTTTTTTTTTTCAAAAAGGCATTGTGAAAGCAGCTCTCACTTTCTTGGAACACTCTCAACTAGTCTTCTTTAACCCCAGATCCTCACAAACAAAAACTTGATTGTTTTTCACAACTCTGCCTTGAAAGGTTGGTGTTCCTAACGGCTAATGTAGGTGGACTTTTTGCCCCCTTCGTTTCTCCACTCTCTCTGATAGATTTACTTTTTACCTGTGAATTTAGCATTGTTTCCAACTGCTGTTTTGGCCTGTCCATCAGCTGTCTAAAAGCTCGTCAAGCTGAACCGTGTCCAAAATGGAATCCTTCTCCATCCTTCTTCCCACCTGTTCCCTTCTGTCTTCTTTACCTCAGTGAGGACTACTGCTACCTACCCAGATGCTTAAGAAAGGACCCTGGGGCTCATCTGTAATTGGTCCCTTTTACATCTCAGATCTACTTGGTCATTAAAATCTATAGGTCTCACCCTCTCTGTCTCCAGGCCTTCTGCTGCTGTCCATTTGTATCATCAACCTCCTAAGCCAGGCTGTGCTACGACAGCCTCCTAACTCTTTCGCCCAGGACCCAACATTCCCATTTTCCCTACATTTGTGAGTCAGAGTGCTTCCTTTCTAAAAGTCAAACCCAATTTCATCTCTTAGGTTAAATCTGGGCTCCTTAGGATGGCCTCCAAGGTTTTTTGTCTATTATTCTGGCCTCACTCTGTGCTTCTATTCCTTTTGCTGTTGCAACCTCATTCTTTGGGGCTCAAATGAAATGTAATTAATTCAGTGAAGCTTTCTTTAACCTCTTTATACAATTAGGTCTCCACTGTTATTCTCGAGTACAGCACCATTTTAGTTTTCTTTGTGACATTTATGACTTAGAATTATGCAGATGAATGGAAGCCCCACAAGGTCAAGGCTGTCTCCTCTCCTCTGATCATGTTTTACCACATACCTGGCATAGCACTTGTGCATAATACATATAAATCTTTCAGTAGATATTTATGGAACAAATGAACAGATGAATATCTGCCAAGTGTTGGTGCCATTTGATGCCAATGTGAGGAGAAAGATAAAAATGATCCAGGCTGTAAGATGATTACCATGTGCCTGGGTGACCCAGGATAAATGTTGAGGGTTGGCAGCACAATATGGGGAAATGAAAAATACAACAGCAAGATTCAGACCTTGAAAAATGACAAAATGATGATATCTTTGTCAGGATGGGGAAATAGAGCTGTGGAAGGGATTGAGGAAGCAATACTGGGAGTTCAGTATTCTCTGCCTTTTAGGGGACTCTTATCCTTACAGAATCTCTTCAGGTAACCTGACTCAAAAATAGAATTCATGAAACGGCTCAGCATAGAATACAAAACGAAACTATAAAGACATTAAGGTCAAAAAAGTTTATGCAAGTATCTGGTCCTCAGTATCTACATACGTGCCAGTGACTACGTAAATGCACACCATGGTAATGGTTGATATGTACATCAGTTATTTACATGAATGATGCTTATTGATTATCAAAGGATTCCCTTGATTGTTGTAGATCTTAGATTGTTAATATGAAAGAAATCTCTTCGTCTGGCTACATAAATGAAATCGATCATTTAGTAGCAGTTGGCTTATCACATTGCACTACTTTACATGAAAGATGCTCTCCATGAAAGCAGTTGTAGTGGGTGGTTAATAAGGAAAACACTGTTAGAGAGTACAATTTAACTGTTCTTAGCAAATACAATGCTTTTTGCAATGCACTCATTTGTTTTATTAAAGCCAATTATACATTTGTTTTTGCTAATTTTTACTGTACAAAAGAAACTTTGGAATATTTAATAGTCAATTACTGTGAGCAGGCAGATAAAAATAATGAATGTTATCACACAAAGAGTTGATATATAAGAGGCAAGACAAACATGAATATAGCATATGGAAATTTGTCGGAAATTAATAACTTCTATTTTAAACCAATTTAGAGCATTTGAAAAAGGAAAACCTTTATATCAATTAGGTTCCTACTTGGATGCATGTAGATGGCTGGCATGATTCAACCTAAATGGAATGCTAATAAAAGCTGCAATCAGTGTCCTGTCTAGAGTGCTGACTTTTTCCTTAACAACACCTGAACACAATTGACAAGCAAACTCTCTGTGCTCAGATCTTCATCTTTATTCATTTTGGAATATTTGAACTTTTAGTAGTCATTGGAAAGGAACTCTGAACTTGCCTTCAAGTGATAATGAGGATGATGTCTTTCAAGCAGGTGGACTCAGGGAAGGGTGAATACACTGATAACAAAGTCTGGCTTGTGACATAATAAGAAAACATTTGCACTAACTAGTCAACCTGAAATATTATTCAGGTGAAGTACCAGGTGTATAAAATAAGGTAGGGCTGGCCTTTGTGTAACGTTGAAAGTCTCAAAGTGGCACACATGAAACACTAAAGGTTACTTCCATGATGTGATGTGTGCTGTGACAGAAGGATTAAGGATACCACAGGATGGGGGTGTGGAGAAAAGGGACAGGCTGACCAAAGGGTTCAAAGTTTGGGTTAGACAGGAAAATAAGCCTTAGTGATCTGGAGCACACAATGGTGACTATAATAAATAATAGTGCATTTGTACTTAAAAATACCACGGGAACATTCATCTGTTGTGTTCTAACCTAACACAGGAGTCACGGAAGGCTTTCTGGAAGAAATAGTAGTTTAACTAAACCTGTAATTTAAATAGGAGTTAGTTAGGCAAAGGAGATAGAGGAATGAGTATGTTTGTGGGTCCCGAAGCCTTTAGAAAAAGGACTGTTTAGAACCTGGAAGAGGTGCAGAGATGAGCATTGAGCCCCAGCCCTAGGAAGCCACTGCAGGTTCGGTGTTGGGGGGATCAGGCATGCTCCATATTTATTTTGGTCATTCTAGCTTCAGTGTGGAGAGCAGGTGGGAAGGAAGCACCCCTGAGAAGGCATGGGGACAGGTCAGGATGCCTTTGAGGCACTCCAGCAAGGCACTGGGGTGACTTTTTCTTGGGCAAGAGCAGGGGCAGGGATAGAGACTAGAAGCTGGAGTCGGGGAGTTTTATGAGTTAGAATAACCAGTAGGTATGGAGGTAGGTGATTCTGAATCCCAGGAGGGCAGACTGGCCTTCTATATGGCCCGACAGAAGTCACAGAAGAAGACGTGCCTGCATCCTATTCCTGCTTACTGCAGTGCCTCTCTGGGCCCCACAGTAGCAATAGCATTTATATCAAGAAGCTGAATGGCTCAAATGAGAGGACAATAAATCCTTTTGCAACTCAGGTATTTTCAGTTTTTCTTTTGTTTTCCATAAAATGAAAGGGATGCTTAATAGAACTGTCAAGTGTTAGATCATTAAAAATAATTTTTTGATGCTAGATCAGTATTTGCTTTCTGGCACATAACTCAGGAGTTAAAAAAATTGAATGACATTGCTAAAATAAAACTCGTTCCATTTCTATCTGCTTATTTATATCAAAAGCCTTCTAGGCCTTTACATAAAAAATGAAAAATAGGAATAAACTTGATGTAGAACATCATCTCATTCTTGCATTGCTATGTTCTTCATGGGCCTATGAAATAATTGAAAAAAGTCAAAAACATTTTAATTAAGTTTCGTCTAAATTCTGGCTTATATAATTAATATATATTTGTCAAAATATAAAAAGTTACATTGTGTTTATCAATTGTATTTAATAAGAGTCCAATCCTGGAGAAAAATGTTATCACTTAAAACCTTATGGTTCCAGGAGATTAAAAAATACTAAATTTACCAACTTTTTTTGCAGAGATGTACGATAAGGTGATCAATAAAAGACTTTCAAGCATAGAATATGTTGAGTTGAAATTTTGTTGAAGAAGTAGAACAGAATTATGAGCTCAAAGTGGGTGATGCAAAATTTCCTAATGTTAAAGAAGCTCTTATTCATGTATTTTTTTAACTGGGTGAAGAGAGAAATGAAATCACTGTGGTGATTTCACACATTATAAACATTGGATGTGTTTAAAGAATGAAGTAACCATGATATTTTTAAATGTGGTTATAAAATTTCCCAAATGGGAGGAAATTACATTCTTTGCCAATAAGATCCTATAAGAAGATGTATGCTAATTTTTTGATGTTGACTTTAAAATGGGAGAGGGGTTTTTCAAGATTTTTTTGGTTGGTATATGAGCACAGAAGTTTGAAGGCTTCTGGTTTAGGGAACGAAAGTGGGGTGAAAAAAAAAAGAGAAGGGTATATAATTTAGATTCCCAAAAGCATCAAAATTAAAGGTCCTTCACCTCCACCCATGTGACAAGAAAAAGAGGCCAGGAAAGGATGACTTGGTGTAATTGTGCAGGTTGCGTTGGTGGGATTGGAGGCTTGACTGTTTGGGAGGGCAGAAATGGTGGGGAAAGATTTCTAAAGAGAGCCCCAGGCTGGAGCACAAGGAGCAACCTCTGATAGTGGAGAAACCAGCCTGCAGAGTAGCTGACCGTGACAGCAATCTGGTTGCTATGTGGTAGTCCTCAAGCATGTATTGGCAAGAAGTGAATGGATAAATGGTGGCATTAAGAAAAATACTAGAAATTGCATAATATTGAGGGGTCATGGAAATCACTGAGGCAGAGATGATAAATCATGTACCTAAGGTCACCTTCGGGGTGGCAGATAGAAACTCAACTTCTCACTTTCCTGCTGGGTTTTATAAGGTTACCTTGTGCTTCTCTGCATTAAATCTTACAGAGAATTTTCTTGCAAAGAACATCAGAAATGAGGTGAGAAGTTTGGAAAATGATGTGTGCCCCTCTATGGGACCCCAGCACCCTGCTTCAACCAAAACAGCCAAAATCCCCAATACGTTTTCAGACCAGCCTCCTCTTTGCCCCTAGAATTCAGCATTTCCGCTCCTGCCTGGGGCACCTCTCTCTCCTAACTTGACTTATTTGCATCCTCTAGATCCTTGAAAGCCTATCCCCTCTCTCCCTGATTTTCCAAACTCCACTTATACTTATAATCTATACAAACACTGTCCAGGAGAAAAAGAAGGCAAACTACACATGAGTCACATGTGATTTTATTTTGTTACTTATTTGTTTTATTGTGATAAGAACACTTAACATGAGACCTACCCTGGTATACAATTTTTAAACGCATAATATAATATTGATAGTTGTAGACACAATATTTTATAGCAGATCTGTAGAACTCATTCCCCTTCCATAATTAAACCTTTTTCTGTTAAACAGTAACTTCCCATCTCCCTCTCAACAGCCCTTGGCAACCACCTTGCTAGTCCCTTGAGTCTATTTCAGATGTCTCCTGTAGCTGGAATCATGCAGTATTTCTCCTTCTGTGACTGGCTTATTTCACTTAACATAATATCCTTCAGTTTCATCCACCATATTGCATATGGCAGGATTGCCTTGAAGGCTAAATAGTATAGATGACACATGCTGGTGACAATGTGGACAAATTGGAATCCTGTACCTTCTTGTGGGAATGCAAAATGATGGATCCACTATGGAAAATAGTATGGTGGTTCCTGATAAAATTAAAAAATAGAAGTAAGTTATGATCCAGCTTCTGGGTATGTATCCAAAGGAATTGAAACCAGGATCTTGAAGAGACATCTGCACTCCCATGTTTATTGCAGCATTATTCACAATAGCTAAGACGTGGAATCAACTTTAGTGTCCAGAAACAGAGGAATGGTAAAGAAAATGTGGTATGTACCTAATGCACTGTAATTTTAATTTTCTAGTAGACAAACTTCCAAAAGTAAAATGAAACAGTAGCTGCTGGCTAATGCACTGTACAGTGTGAATCTATATGGCAAATGTCAGTGCTAAGTTCTATTTTTATTTACTTATTCCTTGAGTATTGGTTTTCTTGGCAGACTGTTTTCTATTTCAGGGCAGGAATCATGTTTTAACCTTCCTTAATATTTTCAAGGTGTTCAGCATAATACTCAGCCATAGTAAGAAGCTTGATGGAACATGTTTGTTGAATTATTTTAACTAAGAAAATTTTTTGTTAAGCCACCTCGATAATACAGCTCTGTTGACTGGCCCTTTGGGAATGGGATTGCTCTTTTTGGAACAACAAAGCTGTCAGGGTTTTAAATAATTGACAAGACTGCTAATAGCTGCTGCTTGTGTAATTAGACAGTCATTTGAATTTGTGAGCATCCTGGGGGTGGGACTGTTGTGTCTTCTGCTCCTTCCAGTCACAACAGCTTTTATTTTAAGTATGAACATCTTTATGTACAAATTAATAGTTCTTTGAAAGGTATTAGATGCTCTTTAAGAAAATTATGAATTTAAATTTGCCCTGGGGTGCTTATCAAGTTAGTTAATGTTACCACACTTATATTTAACTTACTGAGAACCTAGGTTGAAGACATTGACTTAACTGTCCCAACTAGTTCCTTAGAAACTTTTTTTTTTTTTAAGGGGGATGAAGAGGGCTTTACCTAGATTCTAGAAGTGTCATTATCTCCTCTGATAAGCTTTATGCTGAGAGATGTGGCCTTCAGTATAAACAAACTGACAAAAGGCCCCTTGAGAATCTTAATTTGTTCAAATTAAAATGAATGTAGAAAGATAAGAAAGCTGTTTAAAAGTTGGCCTCTATTTT
The DNA here is from genome assembly GCA_020662805.1 of Glaucomys volans. NCBI lineage: Eukaryota > Metazoa > Chordata > Mammalia > Rodentia > Sciuridae > Glaucomys > Glaucomys volans. The sequence continues at coordinate 699,765 of JAJEJO010001082.1, forward strand.
AGTACAAGTTCTTTAACCATTCCTTTGGGGAAATTACATCATCCTTACATGGTGTTCAATGAAAAAACAGTCATTATTCAGAGCAGGGGGATTTCTCTTCCGCTTTTAGCCTCCATCATGAATGCAGTGGCGTGAATTCCACAGTGCAAACTCTTGAACTGCAGCTATGTGAGATTAGAAAACCTCTCAGGTGTGCTGAAAAGGAAGGAGGTTTGACTTTATGCTAAAATAAACCTATCACATCAAAACCAGTTTTGTAATAGAAAGCCTTGGATGCAATTATACACGGGAGGTCTTTTGCCTGAAAAGGGGAACATTTTCCCCCCTGTAATTGTGACCACTACACTAAAGTAATCAAGAAGGTATGTTAATTTACTTCTAACTGATGGAACTGATTTCCTAAAAGCTTTAAAGGAATGGGAGATGTTAGCGTGATGAATTGGAGATGCTTAATCCTACCGCAATACAAAGCAAATTGAGTTCTTATGCATTCCATCTATTTTGGCATTAATCAACCAATGAAAAGAAAACACAACAACCACAACAACCTTGTTCCTCACCTACTTCTAGGTAATTCACTGTTGCGAAGAGGTTTATACAAGCTAGTTTTAAACTTTCACCAGAAGGAATAGAATTGAAATATGATGCCTCTGGTGTTAATTATTGAGGTGTATTCTGCCAGGGATTGAAATCTATGGGTGGCCTATAACAGAACTCCACCAAATATGATCTGTTCTGTGTACAGATAATGAACTGTTGTCAGTTTCCCTCGAGGGAAATTTCAATATATTGTATTTTCTCTCTAAGGTAGGTATAACTATGTTTGAAAATAAAATTGTTGTTGCCACTAATGCTGATTAACTTTAAATGTTATTCACATATCTGTGCTTGGAAGTCACAGCATGTACCGAACATTAATTTTAATCACTTTCCATAGCAGCGAAATTTTGCTTCAAAACCCACTTGGAAAAATGAGATCAGCAACTGAGGTGCTAATTCTCTGTTATTACTAAATCATCCCCAGATGATTGGAATCAAGTTCCCAGAGCTGATTTGGAATTGACATGTGATTGGGAGGTTAATCTTGGACTCTATTTAGAACTACCCCTGCAGTTATCACGTGGCATTTGGACTCTATAACTTAGGATTTAGAGAATTGAATCAGAGAAGTGAGTAAGGGGTGTTGCATTAGGACCATCATCTTAGGGTTTCCAATTGATATAACTTAATTTTATTTTTCATTTCAATTCTTTTGACAATTCAAGGTCATAGCCATGAATTCACTTTCCCTAGTTAATTAATGGTTTCTACCTCCTCGCTGGTTCCATCTAATTTCCAGAGAATTTGCAGATGCCAAGACATGAAGCCACACTCAAGTTCTTCTCAGGTCCTTGCTGGTTGGTCTTTATAGATTGCTGCTAAGCTGTCCTTGATCTCATGATAAGGTCACCCTTGAGCCACTTCTTCAGCCATCAGGTTCTCTCTTGGCTTGTCTAGGGTGTCTAGACACTCACATAATTGAATTGCTGGTCATCACCTGCTAGGGTTGGAAATGGGCTGGGTGGCAGCATATTCTTCCAAGTTAGTCAATTGATCATGCCTTTTTCAGATGCAAAGGCAAAAATCATCTCTTCGGTTCTTCTCTGAATAGAGGTCCCCTAGTGCCTATGTGTTTCCTAGATTGCAAGAAGTGGGTGGTAGTATGGAAATATCCTGGGTTTTTAGGGAATACAGAGGGAAAAATACCGAGTATTGGTTAACATTTTGAATTATTATTTTTTGAAAGTACAAGCAAACTGTAGACTTTTGGAAATGTAAAAAAGATGGGGTTAGTCTGAGTAAAAGAAAGCTATCTAAAATATTAGTGATATATATATTATATTTTCAATTTATATATATTTATGTATATATACATATATATATATGGAGTAACTAGTTTCTCTCTCCTAGATAAGATCCACATCTGTAAAGACCATCCAGCCCAATCATTTAACACTTAAGAAACGGAGACCCACAATGACTCAGTCTTTGCAACTGACTCAGAGTCTTTGCTCACCCTCCCCTGACCAGCCCCCACGGTGCCTGAGAATAAGATTGTTTTGCAATGGAAGAAATTAGGTTTGGTATTAGGATATACTTTTTGATGCTAATAGCTGGAAACATTGAGATACATTATCAAGGACATTTGCAATGGTTATTGGAAAAAATGGTTGGGCAGCTAGCTTTTCACTCTGGCCCAGGGCAGTCCTATGGAGTCAGGGCTGATTGGAGCCGATTTCTTTACCTCGTTTTTAGCTTATATGATTTTAAGGCAGATACTTCAAAAAGGGTTTACAAATATAGACTTGATTGAATAATTTACCAGAGAAACTCCCCCTGTGGCTTCCCTAAATTCCAGAAATACACTGTTTCCTCTTTTGTGCTTGTGGAGGGAACATCAATCTGCCCTTTCAAGCAAATGTAAGGATTTTTCAAGATGTTTAAAAACAAAAACAGTAAAATCGTCTTCAGATCCCAAGAGAAGATTGGACTGTATAGAACTTCAGCTTCCTCCTTGCAATGGAACGGATTTCCATGGGGGAGGATTCAGAACTTTATGGGCCAGGTTAGTGGAAGAGATGTCACAGGCTTCAAAAATAATTTTTTTGTGGGACTATTTCTTGAGAATGGTAATTGATTTTACTTAGTGTCTGCTAAAATCAAACCTGGAGGGAAAAAAGGACAAAGTATTCACAGTTATCTGAGGATGGATAGAGATTCAGATGGACATTAGAGAGATTATTTTGTATTTCATTACTCCTTGGTTGTGAGGGTGAGAATGACATTTTGAGAACTCAATCAGACATTTCTTCTCCCTCTGGTAATATTTGAAACCTAGACTTTCATGAGAAATTTCCAGAAGGAATTTTCTCTCCTACTCTGTACCCCAGGACACTTTTGGTCCTTGGGTCCTTGTCTTTTGGTGCCAGTGTCTATATAACAGGATTTTGGTAGGAGAAACATCTGCCAGGATACAGCCTCTTTATCTTCTCTCCTTCCCACCCTTTCTCCCTCTCTGCTACTTTCCTTCCTTTTTGTAGTGAATGACGTTGAACTTGCAAAATCAACATGATAGTATAACAGAACCCATTTTTTAATGTGACTCTTTTTGTGTGAATCTGGAAATCCAATGTACACACTGTATACTGTGGTTTCATATTTCAGTATCTGAGTTAATGTGAAGGACCTTTTTAGTTTTATACAATCTTAAGGTCAGTGTCTATATGGAGCTAGTTGTATTTTTGATATACCTTCCAGCTGAATTTTTAGTTATAAATTGACTCTGTAACAGTAATTTTAGACACAGAATCCAGATTTAATCCAGAATTAATATACTAGAATATTTAAGATTATCATCTAATTCCCTATCATCTATTTTCCTTCTAAAGTAGATGTTTTTGGTATGTAAACTCTCATTATTCAAATACTTACCCTGAGGATCTTCAGACACCTTAACCCTAAACTCACTGTTTCAATCAAAATCTCACCTTTGTCAGTGTGCATCTGTACACCACCAACACCTTTTGTTGTGGTTAGTTTGGGGAAGAGGACATAGTGTGAACAGACTTCAGTCTTCCATCCTTTCTTCAGGTTTTAAAATGTGTTTGCATGGTCCGGATGACCTTTCCCATCCTTGGACAAGGAAAGATTTGGTCTTTCCTGAGTCCCAGTTCACTTCTTCACTTCTAACCAGAATCTAATTTAGATGGAATCTTTAGACTCTCTAACATGTTGGGCCTTTTCTTATGTGCATGACAGTATATATTCCTTGTACATCTAAAAGGAGAATCAATTCCTATTTGATACTGTAAGGAAAGATTCTTTGTGTACTACATATTAACATACCCTAGAAATACTTCATTATGTGTTAAATAATTAGGTAATTGGTATTTCTAATGATTTAATTTATATCAGTCAGAAGTCCTGGCTGGATTTAGATTGTTATATAGGCGTTTACAAGTGTTTTATTGATATTTGCGGAAATTACTTGGGTGTTTGGATGGGTTGGGAACATATTAACTTTCCCAATTACAATAATAGATGATCGGCTCCTACTGCCCGAAAATTGCTGTGCAACATATTTTCGTAAAAAAATTGGACTCAGTTGAGGAATGCCTGTATTTGTGTTCTGAGCACACACATGTACAATAGTGGTAAAGTTATCTTTTGCATGACAGATATTCACATCTGCCATATAGTATAATTGATATGGCTGCCTTTTAAATCACTCAGTAGGTTTGTAACCTTTCATGAATTCCTTGATAGTTCTATACATTGCTGACTGCATTTTCTTCTCCTGCTTTCTGAATGGTCATTTTCCTCTGGTCTTGTCTTTCCTGTCTTCCTCAAAGATGACTTTTATTCTCATTCCTTTACCATCAACCTCTAGGGAGATAGAGATGAACTCTTTATTTTGAACCCTGTTCCCTTTCTACCCTTCCTGTCCCTACATTCAACTAGTTGCTTTTCTACACTTGTGGCTCAGTACCACTTGGAGCACAGGACAGTAAGAAAGAGATACGTTGTCTTGACAAGGGGCTCCAGAAATCTTTCTCAGGAGGCAGTGGGAGGGCAGTGCTTAGGGAAGCGCCCTGCTGTGTGCTGCTGCAAAGGGAAGCCCCAGGAGAAAAGACTGAGGAGGGAAAAAGGAAGCTAAGTCACCCTGTGTGCATGGGCAAAGATTTCAGGTTGGAAAGAAAGGACAGGAATGGAGTAGGTGAGAAGAATGGAAGGGAAGATAGAAAAGTGACTAGAAAACTTACAGAAAAGTAGAAACCATGTTGGTAGAAAAAGCCAAGGACTTTGTAAGGTCAAGGTGATTTGATAGTCAAGTTTAGATTGCTTATATTCTTTGCAATAGGAATGCCTTGTCTCCCCAATAAAATCTACTCCATACACAACAGCTTGCTAACAGCTTGCTGTTAATTTTTTTTTAAATGTCAAAATGTAAAGATGAGGGCAGCATTAAGTCATAACAGCTCAAAGGCAGAAACAACCCAAATGTCCATTGATGGATGAACATATAGACAAAATGCAGTATAAACACAGAATGAAACATTATTTGGCTTTAAAATGATAAAAACTCTGATCCATGTGACAACATGATAAACATTATGCTATGAAATAATCCAGATACAAAACTACACATTTTGTATGATTCCAGTTATATGAAACATCTAAAGTGGTCAAATTTATATTGAGGGAAAGAAGATTACAGTTCATGTTTAATGGGTACAGAGTTTCAGTTTGAAGAATGTCAGGGATAGTTGCATAACAGAGTGAGCATCCTCCTACAGAACTGTACACTTAAAAATGACTAAATTGGAACATCTTAGATAATGAGATTGGGATAATGGTTGTAGGCATATCTGGGGTCCTATAGTTTGTGCAGGATGAAAAGATGAACCAGGAACAAATCACTTCAGCAGAGATGGGTTTTAGAGCAGAGGGGTAAACCTCTGTAGTGGGCTAAATGGTGCACCCCACCCTCGATGATGTCTGTGTTCTGGCTGCCAGAAACTGAGAATGGAACTTTATTTGGGGAAAAGATCTTTGTAGATGTCATTAAGAATTTCGAGATGAGATCACCCAGAATTTCCTGGTGGGCCCAGTATCCAATGACACGTTTCTTATAGGAGACAGAAGACAGAGTTGCAGGCCATGTGAAGACACACTCAGAGATGGAAGTGATGTCAGGGAAATTCCTGGGGTCAATGGAAGCCAGGGAGACCAGCAAGCGATCTCTTCTTTGGGTCTTCAGAGGAGTGCAGTCCTGTTGGCCCCTGGATCTGAACTTCCAGCTTCCAGAACTGTGAGGGAATACGTTTATGTTTTAAGCCACTGAGTTTATGGAAATGTGTTACAGAAGCCCCAGCAAACAAATACATCCTCCAGATATTTTCTGCTCTGGAAAATCTGACTAAACTATGGCCAGATGTAGCAGCTCCTGAGTTCACAGAAGATAGGCTTCTGGCTAATTCCATCAGTATCGTAGGCATCTCAGCCAGCTTTTAGATTAAACAATTAGACTCCACCCTTATTAGGTCTGATATGTGTGCCACAAAAAGAAAGTGGTTACCAATGTCTCTGTTTTCAGGTGGGGTAACTGAGGCTCCATGCCAATGTTTGTGAGAGTATGAGTCAGCTGCACCAAGATCTCTTCTGTTACTTTTTAAAATGTAGTCTCCTGGAATCTGGCCAAGACCCAGTGAGTCAGAAACTCTAAGGATAGTCTCTAGGAATGAGGTTTTTCATCACCTTTCAGTAATTCTTATGCATATTAGATTTTGAGAACCAATACCCTAAGAGATAACATGATTTACTCCATGTATGGTAGCAGGCAGAAGACACAGCAAGTATGTGAACCCATCTCTTATTTCCAGAAAGCATTTGACTTTCTACCAAAAATTAGCTGCCTTTTTCTAATGTCACTTTTCAAACCACTTTATTGAGGTACAATGGACACATAAAAAGCTGTACATATTTAATGGACATATATAGATGAATTTGGGGATAAAGATATGCATGGGAACCATTGCCACCATCAAGGCTGTAAACATGTCTGTCTCCTCCCACAGTTTCATCCTGCCCCTGTTGTTCCTGGTAAAAAACACTTGACATCAGATCTACCGTCTTACCATTTTCAGGTATATGAGACACTATGGTTAACTCGGGTTTTATGTGTATGGTAGATCTCCAGGATTTATCTCACATAATTAAAACATTGCATCTTTACCATCACCCCTCTTCACCTGTACCTGATGTCTTCTAGGTCCTTTCCTGTGGCTATAAATGGCAGTATTTCCTTCTGTTTTAAAAGTGGAATAGTACTCCATTGTATGTTGTGTTAATTAGCTATTTGTGACTATGACAAAAATATGTGGCATAAACAACTTGAAGGTTGAAAGATTACTTTGGCTCATGGTTTCAGAGGCTCATGGACATTTAGGTTGTTTCCATATCCGATTATTGTAAATAATAATCGGATTATTATTTACAATAATAATAATCAGTGGGGTATAGATACCTTTGCAAGATCCTGATTCAGTTCCTTTCAATATATTTCCAGAAGTGGGATTACTGGATCAAATAGTAGCTCAATTTTTAATTTCTTGAAGAATTTCCATATTTTCTGTAATGGTTATGCCAATTTGCACTCTCACCAACAGTGTACAGGGTTTTCTCCACATCCTTGCCAAGACTTGTTATCTTTTTTAATATAGCAATCCTAACATCATTTCTATCTTTCAGAATGATGTTAGCTGTGGGTTCTTTGTATATTGCTTTTGCTGTGTTGAGGTCCAGTCTTCCTATACCTAATTTTTGGAGAGGTTTTCTGAAAGGATTTGCATTTTGTCAAATATATATTCTGCATGTACTGAGATGATTATATGCTTTTTGTACTTCATATACTTAATGCTTTTATTGTATTGTGTCACATTTATTGGTTTGTAGAAGTTCAACCATCCTTGCTTCCCCAGGATAAATGCCCATTGCTTATGGCATAAGATCCTTTTAATGTGCTGTTGATGTAGTTATCTGTATTTGTTGAGGACTTTAGCGTCTATATTCATCAGGGAAAATGGCCTGTAATTGTGTTTCTTCCTCTTGATGAATTAACCCCTCTACCTTTGCATAATGACCTTCTGTGTCTTTTGTGACAGTTTTTGACTTAAAGTCTATTTTATCTGATGTAAGTATAACCATGCCTACTCTTTTTGTTATCATTTGCGTGGAACATTTTTTACATCCCTTCAATTTTATTCTATGTGGTCTTTCTGAGTTAACAATAGGCAGCATACAATTGGATCTTTTTTTAAAAAAATCCATTCAGCCACTCTGTATTTTTATTGGAGAATTTAATCCACTTATATTAAAGTAATATTGATAGGTAAAGAATTACTATTGTCATTTTATTAATTTTCCTGATTATTTTATGGTTTTACTGTCCCTGTTTTGCTGTCTGCCTTGTCGTTTGATGATTTTTTGTAGTGATATGCTTTTATTCCTTTCCTTCATTGTCTTGTGCATCTATCACAGGTGTTTTCTCCATGACCATCACTGGGCTCACATAAGGAATACCATTTTAACAATCTATTTCAAGCTAATAAAAATTTAGGTTTCATCACATACAAAATGCTCTGTCTTTACTCTGCCCTCCCTTTTTATGTTTTGGAGTCACAATTTTTATGTCTTTTAATACAGTGCATCCAGCAACAAATGTATTATAATTACATTTTGAATACTTTTGTTTTTCTCTTATCCTTGAGTTAAAAATATGATGATGCAACATAATTGAAGCCTTAGAGTATTCTGAAATTGGCCAAATATTTAGATTTGCCACTGAGTTTTTTTTTACTTTCCTGTGTTTTCATATTGTTGATATGACAGCTGTCAGTGGAGCTTCTAGGTGTTAAATAGCTACATAACTGCTCTTTTGCATCCAGATCTAAATGAGCACTATTGCTGACTGTATATATACATTCACTTCCCTGAGATCATGAGTTCTTCTCTTGTGGGGCCACATTTACTTTATCTTTGTATATCTTATCTCTAGGGTGAGTCTTTGCAGAAAGAATGCATTGCATACTGAAAAAAGATTGAGCATTTTTATTAATTGTTTTAATTTTAATGATTGTCTTTATTGTTAAAATTTCAAACATTATGTAAGTGTAGAAAGTGAAAGAACAAGTCTTGTTCTTAATTACAGTATTTCTGTTTTCTTGATGTATACAACTTATAAAGGTAATTTTTCCACAGAAGAGCCTATTGATTTATAATATCTTTTCTTTTGATGAATACATAGTGGACAGCCCTCCTTATCTGTGCTGAGCAATCTACCTTATTGCTTCCCCAAAGCCTGGCCCTTTAAAAAAGACAATCATAGATAGTCTTCACAGTTGCTGCTGGAATAGCTCCATTGCAATCAGCTAAGAAAGTGATGTCATTTTAGGTCCCTAAGGTATAAAGATATAGAAAAGGTCACGGGGAAGGACTGACACCATAAAGAAACTCAGAGGCTGTCTAGCTTAGAGGAGCCAAATGAAAGAGACATTTTGCTTAAAAGGAAAATTTTTGTTTTAGAGGAAGTAACTTCAAGTTATTCCAGAAAAGAGAAGTCTATATGCTCTGAAAGTCCAAAGAAAAAAGGCTGACCAGGCTGAGGCTTGACCTTGTGGCTTTCTCCATAGCAGTGAGTAGAAGGTACTATTTGGTGAGAATTGTAAGTGGATTTCAGCATTTGAAAATCCAGTGTTGAAAGTTAGGTTAGAAAAGCCACTATTTTTCTTTTGTAAATATTCTTAACTTTTTCGATTCTTCTAAAAATTCTTCCAACAAGTAATTAATGTCTGCCACCGAGCTGGAACAAGGGTAGGGCTGGAAGACTCAGACGTAAGTGAGTCTCCATCCACAGGGAATTGACCGTCTAGATTAGGGCTGAGGGACCTCCCTTACCTGCTGTAGGCTAACTGTGAGAGAAAAAAGGTTGTATATTCTTTTAATTTATTACACAATGTCTTCTTGAAAACCAGGATGAAAATTATACAAAAGCTGAGTAATACTGACTTAAAGGTTAATAATAGCAAGGAGATGAGGGCAGATAATTACACAGAAATGAAAGTATTATAAAATTCCTAATGATATCATCAAGTGTGGTATATGGATCCTGGGCTTGTTTTTCTAAATTTTATAATAAATTTGTTTGTAAAATACTAAAAATTGTAGTAAGCATTAAAGTCATGCAATATGAATTTATTTTAAAAGGAATTTGAAGAAGTGAGGGTGGGTAGTTTAGTAGTAGTGCATTTGCTTAAAAAGCAAGAGGTCCCAGATTCAATCCTCAGCACTGTTTAATAAATAGAAAAAAAAAAACCTACCAAAGGTTTTAAAGGTCTGCCAATTTATTTCATGTAACTTTTGAAAACATTGTTTTTTAACATTGGGGTGGGCTTTTCTGATTATAATCTTTTAGGAGATTCTGATTCAGATCTGATTTTGATGGGTATTTACCAACTTCCATACAAAATTTACTCAGAGGAACTGGAAATTAACCTTTGCTTTTCCTTGTTAATCAATCTGTAGAAACTGTGGTTTGGATATTTAATGTCCCCTGAAAAGCCCCTGTGTTAGGCAATGCATGAATGTTTGGGGGTGAGATGATTAGATTTTGAGAACTGTAACCTCACGAATAGATCCATCCATTTGAGGGGTTCATAATTTGAATAGACAGGCAGTGGGTATGAGTGAAGGAAGTAGGTCACTGGGAGTGTGTCCTTGGACATCTTGTCCCTGGGTCCTCTCATTCTCTGTGCTTCCTGCTGCCATGAGCTGAGCAGCTTTCCTCCCCGGCACCCTCTGCCATGATGCTCTGCTTCTCCTCAGGTCAGAGCCATGTATTTGGCTGACCATGGACTGAGTTCTCTGAAACAGAGAGCCCAAATAAACCTATCCTTCTCTAAGTTGTTCTTGTCAGACATTTTGGTCTCAGCAATGAAATGGTGACTAATACAAAACTTCGTCCATATCAGCAACTCTAGTGATTTCTGAGTTTTCTTTAAATCTGAATAACTAAAACACTTTTCTGATTTAGAAACTTAGTTCACAATTTTATAGCTCTCTCCATTTTCTCTACCCCTACACCCCAATTGTAGATACCGGGTTTGACCCTAGTTTCATCATTTTGTGTATGTCATTAAATAATTGCTATATTTCCTTCACAGATAAACTCACAATTGACCAGCTCATGTTCCAGGAGCTTTTGATGTCCTACTTTTGCCATGCTTAATGATAGTGTGCATTTCCTAACTTGCATTAGTATTGGTATTAGCATTTTCAGTTTTCTTTTAGTCTGCTGTATAAAATAGAAAACAAAAAAGTAACTAAATATTTAAATATTTACACAAATGTGGCTAGATAGACAAGGAGAGTGCCATCAGGCCAGAACTTTGCATAGGAGATACATGCACACTGCAATTGGTCCTAGAAGGGAAATGGAATTTCACTGTATAATGAATGGAAACAAGGGTGATATGAAACTACTTACGTAAATATTAAATATTTTTTGTCATCTCAAACTGGTAGTAGAGATGAGAGTTAAAATTCCAGTGTCTGATTTATTAATTTACTTGATCAATCCAACAGTAACTTCTGAGTCTCAGCTTTTTTCTAAAAAGAGGGTATAGAAACCTACCTCACAGGCTGCTGTGGGGACTCAGTGATATGCTTAGAGGATCTGGCAGAGTCCTGGCCGTGTGCTGGGGGCCAGCCATACAGTGCCTTCAGCTTCTTATCACTTAGCCAATGGTGCACTCCTGAAGAGCAAGACCACTCTTGTCTGCCTTTTTAGGGCTTTGCAGGTGATTCCATAGGTATTTAGTTGTTTTTTATTTGCTAATTTTTCCTCCAGTTAGGATGTTTGAGGTGATTTAGTAATAGAACTGAATTTTAGATGAAGAATCGTAAAACAGATATGGTAAATTTAGAAAATTTTAGATGAACTGTGCATGCTCATCTGCAGAGATAACTCTCTCCTGGATGTTTTAAGAGCTACTGTCAGGCTTTGGTTATCCATGATGCGACATATTTTATCACCCACACCAGTAAGTATGCTTTTGAGAGTGAAAGGATATGCTATTAATATTTATGCCTGGACCTTAGGTAAAATCTGCAGTAGTCTCAGGCAAGCAACAATGTATGGCCTGCCAATTGGTGGTTGACATGCTTGATTTGGGATGTGATTTAACTTAAGGTGGAGCATTTCTGATCCTATCACCCCTGGTCCCAGAAGAGCTTTCACCCTCTTCCTACTGCGTATCTACCTGGGAGTCTGATTTCAGTCTTGCAATAGCACCTGGAAGGCCAAGCTTTGATTCAAAGTCAAAAATTGTTCAAGGATTATTTGCAGCTTTGCAATATTCTGTGCAGACATTACTACACAAGTTCGATATATGGTTTATCATATTTACCTGAGAGGGAGCCTGCCTGGCGGTTAGAGCAAAGGCTTATTTCCAGACTGGGTTTGAAACCTTGATCTGCTCTTTAATTTGGTGACCTTTGACAAGTTACCTAATTTTTCCCTTCAATTTTTTCACCAATAAAATGGGATCACTGCATTTTATAGAGATTCAAGCTAACAATATTTAAGTAGCTAGAAAAGAGGATTTTGAAAGTTTTCACAACAAAGAAATGTTAAATGTTTTAAGGTGATGAACATACCAATTACCCTGATTTGATCATTACCCAATATATACATTTAACACCACATTGTGTCCCATGCATATGTGCAGTTATTATATGTCAATAAAGTAAAAAATGTAGGGATAATAATAGTATCTACCTCAGCATTGTTGAGAGGGTTGAATGAGCATTTGTAAAATGCTTATAACTGTACACAATACTTAGCAAGAACTAATGTTTGTAAGAACTAATATTTGTAAGTAGAATCTATTAATAAAGTTCCTACCTATAATCACAGACTCCTGATATTAACATTAAAATGTTCACAGGAATACAGGGGAAAAATTAAAAACCATGATCATAGCACCAGGGCATTAGAGAGAAGAATAGTAGGGAATACACTTTATAGGAGACTTAAAGGTGGAAATCTGTATGCTTGAAGAACTAGTATTTTATTTGGCACAACGTATTCATGATATAAAGGTAAACTTTCCATTGTTTTATTCTTAATGCCATTCTTTTTTTTTTTCAGGGATTCTGCTGTAGTTACTTTTACTGTTGTTAACATTATTACCAATATTTTAATTGCCACATAGCATTAAATTCCATTTGATTTTTACAGAGAAAAATTTTTACTCTGTATCAGAGAACTGCAGGGGTCCAGCCACTGCAGCTAGAGGTTTTGAAATGATAGCTCTTTATTGAAGTCTGGGTGAGACTATAGTGGATTTAGTGTGTCTATTGTTGAGTTCTCTGAATGAAACTGGAAAATAGAAACATTCATAGATCTGACAGCACTACATTGGGTAATGACTGCTTCTAAATCCTAGACAGAATGGTCTCAGAATCACTGCCACAGAGTGATCTAAGTAAGGTCATCTTATTATCTAGTTTCCAGTTCTTGTGTCAGATGTCAAGAAAAAAAGGAGGAAGTTTAAACTTCGGAAAAACACAAAGACAGAACAAAGGGCTGAGGGCTTTGGAAATAGGTAGAATAATATTCAAATTTTGGCTCTTGGATAAACTGTGTGCCTCTGTCATATGTGGGAGTGTCTGAGCTTATCTGTGGCATGGGATTGACAGCTTCTTTTTTTTTTTTTTTGGTCCCTCAGAGCAGGGTTCAAATGAAATCATGTGTCAAAGCAGCTGCACATAGTGGGTCTTGGTTGTACGCTCTTTCCTTTCCTTTATCTGGCATTCCTCAGATTGTTTCTTGATCTTAGAAATCATCCTTTCTATTAGTAGATCCCCAACACCCATAGCACTTATTAAATATTGATTCAATAATGAATGGGTAATGATCTAATTAAATCTATTCATTCGTCAATCAGTAACTATTTTATATCAGTTACTACACTAAAAACTTAACAGAGATGAACAACACAATCCCTTTGTTATAGGGGGTTCTAACTAGAAAGAGAACATGCACTCTGAATGCTTTGGAGAATCTGTACAAGGGACTGCCTCAGTCCAAGTGGGAAAAGCTTCACAGCAGATATTTGAACTAAGTCCATCCAACAGAGAGTGAGGGAAGGAGAGGAGTGTCACTGTATGTAAGGAAGTAGCACTTTCAGGGACTTGGGGAGGAGTGAACACATATACTGTGAACTGCAAGAATCACAGCTCATCTAGAGAGTAGTGTGTGTGCATGTGTGTGTACACGTGTGAGCACATGGTGTTTGCATGTGTACATGGGGGCCGGTGGGTGGGGGGACCCAGGGGAAAGATTAGGCAGGGACAGGTCACAAAAGGCCTTGAAGGATAGGATCAGGGACCTGATGGAATCTCCCCTGGACTTCAAGCCAGCTCTTTCAGTCCTCTTTTTTGCTGCTGTGACCAAAGGCCTGACAAGAACAATTTTAGAGAAGGAAAAGTTGATTTGGGGTCTCATAGTTTCAGAGATCTTAGTCTATAGATGACTGGCTCCATTCCTGGGGCTCCAGATGAGGCAGAACATCATGGTGGTAGAGTGTGGTGGAGGGTGGAGGAAAACTGGCTCAGGACATCACACCAGGAAGCAGAGAGAAAGAGAGAGAGAGAGAGAGAGAGAGAGAGAGAGAGAGAGAGAGAGAGAACACATTAAGAACACTCTGCTTAACAAGGACAAAACATATACCCCAAAGGCATACCCTCAGGGACCCACCTCCTTTGGCCACAGCCCACCTGCCTTCAGTTACCACTCAGTTAATCCCTATCAGGGGTTTAATTCACTGATTGGGTTAACGCTGTCCTAACCCAATCATTCCACCTCTGACTTTCTTGCATTGTTTCACACATGAACTTTTTGGGACACCTCACATCTAAACCATGACACCATGACTGACAGGACCAGAGTCAGAGAGGCTCTTCTGGCTACCATAGATGGCTCCTGTGAAGTTCCAGCTGAGGACAGAGGTGGCCATGGAAGTGCCTGGTTGCTCTGAGAAGAGCAGTGGGATGATTCCGAAGGTCTCAGCATTCAAAAGTGACAGCACTGTGGGACTGATTTGGTACAAAATCTACAGAAATCCAATCCCAGTTTGGATTGTATCAGTAGAGATTCTTCCATATTTAAGAATCATAGACAGTATTTTATATTTATGATTTTCTAACTTAACTCTAAAGATAGTGGTTTAATATGTGAAAGCTACAACTCTGATATTTCATCTTTTTAATTATACTGTGGCTCTTCCTTAAGATTCATGCCCTCATGAACTTTAACTTGGATCATTGGATTTTTCCATCCGTTTTTACCCCCTCTTCTTCTACATGTAGTTTAGCTGGAAAAATTAAAAAGTAACCATTGATTTGCATCTTTGTCAGATAATAGCCATAGACAAAGAGAAGAGGTAAACTTTTTGTTTCTTTTTTATTAGCTCCAATTAAATTTGTATTATAATGTGAACTTCCAAACAGTGGCTTCATTACCATGATTTGCATATGTAGCCATATTTTCCATAAATATTGTTTTCTTAGTGATGTCTGGTTTGAGTGAAGACTATATTGTTTCTTTCAGAGTTCTATATATGTGCAAAATTCATAAAGAATCTAAGCCTTTTATTTATTGTATCTTCTTTTATTGAAACCACCAAACCCAAAACAAAGCACTCAATATGAGTACTACATGTGAATATATTTTATGTCCTTATTTGAATCCCTTGATCATTATTTTACAAGGTTGGATCACCTGTCAAATATTTTCCTTTTGTTGGGTAAATTCTCTTATAGTTTAGTCTCTATGCCTCCCATTAGTTCCTTTTACAGAGGTTGATATCCTGGACTTTACAGTAATAGTCAAATAGAATTTAGTAGAAATCCATATATTTATGCAAATTATGTTTTTTGGAGGAAGATCGTTCAATTTTAACAAATTATTTTAAAACGTCTTTGAACTGTAGCCTAAACATTCTATATTTAGTTTCACATAAATTCATTTGTAAACACCAGTAAGTTTTAATAACATACAGGAATTGATTCTTTGTTTAGTGGTTATAAAGATAATATGAACACTTTGATGTGGTAAAGTTTTTTTTGGGTATATTTGTAAGTAATGGTAGGGTTGAGGGACTAAAATAAGATGTAGGAGAGTATCAAGTAAAAAAAGGGTAAATGGAGCAGTGAATAAAAAAAGAAAATGTGCACTGCTGTTTTTAAACTGTTAGTAAATATCCTTGATAATCGATTTCTTTTTTTCAGTATTACGTGTGTCTGAACGTAAGAGTACAGTGGCTCTATGGTGGAGGGCCAGGAGACAGCATGATGAAGTGGAAAAAGAACAGGAAACAGCTCTAATAGTGGAATAATTTCCCATGAGTCACCCAACCTCTTTACCTTTTTTATCTTCAAAGTCAGGAGATGAAAATAGTTGAACAATAGGGTCTTTAAAAATGCTATCTTCCAATTCTTGATAAGTGGTATGAATATTGAAATAGGTAGGGGCTTCCTCTAGTCATTTTTTTCTCTGCTGGGACTAAACAACCTGACCAGAACAATTGTAGAGGAGGAAAAGTTTATTTGGGGGTTCATGGTTTCAGAGGTTTCAGTTCATACAAAGCTGGCTCCTTTCCTCAGAGCTCCAGGTGAGGTAGAACCTCAGAATACATACCCCAAAGGCACACCCCCAGGGAACTACTTCCTCCAACCACACCCAACCCACCTTCAGTTTCTACTCAGTTAATCTCTTTAGGGGATTAATTCACTGGTTATGTTAAGGCTCTCATAACCCAATCATTTCTCCTCTAAACCTTCTTACATTGTCTCGCACATGAGCTTTTGGGGGACACCTAATATCTAAATCATAACAGTTCTATATTTCAGCACAATCTGGTCAATGCATTAGGGATCTACAACAAGCACATAGGTCATCTGAACCAAGGCTCTTAAAGCAGAAAGAGAAAACAGTCAACTGTCTTCATGAAGGTGCAGCGGGAACTCTAGAATCCTCTCAGGAAGAAAATGTACATTACCATGACAGTGAGAGGAGTTATCCCTTGTGATATTTTCCTGGGATGAATGAAAGTTATCAGAATGGTGAATCACAACTGTCGTTCAAGAATGTTCAAAAGATGTCTGCAACATCATGGCTAGGGATCTTCATCCCCAGGAAATTGAGAAGGGCCATTTAGCTCCTTGACTCTAAATAATGAGGGTGAGAGAAAAAGTCTGTCATTAACTGGTGGGGGAAAAATGAAAGAAAATTAGGAATGAAGGCCAGCATTTTATATCTTTTAAAGACTTAGAGCAGAGGAACCTTATGTCTTAGCCTGAACTTTTTGGAAGAACTATAAGAGAAAAGTATTTAAATGAGTAAGACTGAAACCAGTGAATAAGCAGGTGAAAATTTCTATCTCTGTGACTTATTATCTGGAGGTAGCATGTGCCTTGGAGGGGAATAATCAAAAAAAGTGTAAGAAAACCTAGATTTTAGGTTTATTATTCCGTGTATAACCAGAATTAATGGAATGAAAAATCAGGCAGCAAAGAATACATTATTAAGATTTTCTGTGAATAGTCTTCATGAGTAGCAGCATCATCCATCCATCAGTCTATTCTGGGTTTACCAGTGTACAACCTAGTTGTGGTAGTCAGCCTTCCATTGCTGACAAAACACCTGGGAAAATCAACTTATAAGGAAGAAAGGTTTATTTTGTCTTGGTTTCAAAGTGTTTTTGCTCTGTGGTTGCTTGGCCCTGCTGCTTTGGGCCCTGCTGCTTTGGGCCCTGCTGCTTTAGGCCAGTGGCAACATAGCACATGGTGGTGGTAGTATGCGACAGAGGAGGTCTTTCACCATATGGTGCCTGGGAGGCAAAGAAGAAGGAAGGGGCTGGGGTCCTACTATCTCCTTCGAGGACAGGCTCCAATGACCTAACTTTCTCCAATGAGGCCCCACCTCTTAAAAGGTTCCACCCTCTCTGAGTAGTGCCGTGGTCCGGAGACCAACTCTTTAACTCATGGGCCTTTGGGGGACATTTCAGTCCTATCCAACCCACCTATTATTCATGCATCTACTAGAGAACTAGATGGGTTTCTCTCTCTGCAACTTTCAAGACAGAACACCTTTTTAAAAAACTAGAACCAGTAAGAATTGAAATCAGCAGTTAACTTGAATAAGGCACATGCTATCATGAGATATTGTTTAAGCATTTGATATGAGAGAGCTTGTTTATTGTATGATGTTTCAGTCAGGTTTTTGCCACTGTGACCAAAATATCTGACAGGAACAACATAGATAAGGAAGAGTTTATTTGGGCTTTCTGTTTCAGAGGACTCAGGTCATGAGCAGCCAAATACACGGCTCTAACCTGAGAAGAGGTAGTGCATCATGGCAGAAGGGCGTGGTGGAAGAAAGCTGCCACCTCATGGTAGCAGAAGGCAAAGAGAGAACAGGACAGGAGGAGCAGGACAAAATGTGTAATCCCCAAGGCACTTCCCCAGTGACCTACTTCCTCTAGTCATACCTGCATTCCTACTGGTACCACCCAGTACAGTGGTTCTTTCAAATTATTAACTCATCCAATGGATTAATCCACTGATTAGGATATGGCTCTTGTAGTATAAGCATTTTACCTGTAATTGTTCCTGAGCTTTTGGGGGACAGCTCATTTCTAAACAATATCATATGACTTCCCAAATTTACTTAAAGTATTAGATATGAGTGACAAATAGTGATTCTTAACCTATTTTGTACCTTGGTCCTCTTTATTTTGTCTGTAGAAGCTTTGGATCAATTCTCAGGGTAACTTTTTGAGTGAATACAATGAAATATATGGGATTACAAAAGAAAAAATTTATATTAAAATGTTGTCCTCCAAAATTATAAAGCAAAGACATGAGGGGATAGATATTTTAAGTTCTATGATTTTGAAGACAATGGATATAATTAGTGTTGTGAGAGATTTTACAACCTAATGTGATATGAAAATGTATGTGAATTCTTTTGGTGACAGTCATAAGATGGAAATCCTTTGTTGATACATTTCCTGTTTTTTTAATTCAAGGAAATATTGAATTTCTACTGGAGGAAGAAAAAATTAAGAGGTAATTTTTTCCCCCTGTGAAAGTTAATGGGTTTCCTAGTTCTACTGCAGTCCCTCTGAGAGTTCAAGGATCCCAGGTTGAGAAACAGTCTCCTAAAAATTTTGCCCAGTCTACTCTATCATTGACTTAACTCTCACAGAGGAAGAGAAAGCAGATATAAAGGCCCACATTAATGTAATACATGGAAAACAAATGAATTTTGTAATGTTTATTATAATTAGAATGCTAGATCCTGATAGAAAATATTGATTTTTGGGAGCATATTTCCAGCTCCAGCTTTCTCCTTAAGATATAAGAACATTGGTAGAAGTTGGGTGGAAAATTATTCAAAAACTCTGAACAATTATAATTAGAAAATGAGGATATTTTTGTGCCTGTGATGCATAGTTATTAAATATTTTATGAGTCACATAGATTTAGTGTAGATTATAGTATATGACAAAAGCCATGGTTCAGATGTTTATTAAACAGCATAGACTGTTGGCTTACAAAGGACAGATCTGGACAGGGACAGAAAAGTCACTGACCCAGGCCCAGATCTGGGTGTTTCACTCTGACATGCAGTATTTTGTGTGACAAACGAATTCTATAGAGGGATACAGACTGTTTGACAAAGGGTTCCAAATTACAAGCACAGAGAATTCACTGTAATGGCAGTCATATGTCTGATCTCAGGAGAGAACCTGGTGTCCTGGGCCTGGGGACCACTCCCTGGCCTATATCACAGTGCTATGAGTCAGCCAAGGTGCAGGCAGCACCTCCATGTCCTCTCCACACCAGGTGCATGAGAATGTTGGGGAATTAGGGCTTCATCTGGGTAGTCATTTGGGCACAGTAATGAAACCATTCCCAGAACTCAATTAAATGCTAATAATAGATTTTTTGTATTTTAATCTCAGACAACACAATTTTTCATTGCAAAGAATGGTAAAAATTCATCTTCCACATGTTGCAGGTGTCATTATGCCTCTCTGGACTGTCTGTGTCAATACTGGAAGAGGTGTGGAAGTAAGATAAGGCTGAGACCCCTAGAATAAAGCTCATGGGCGGAAATGTGCCTTTTGTTCATGTGGAGCCATTCTAAGCTAGCTTTCCCTGGAAGGTGCTCCAGAGGTTATAAAACAAAGCGCCAGGTTCTCCCATGCTACAGAGAGACCTCGGAGGTCTAGGAAAGTGTTTTGGCTGGCCCTGGCTTGTCCACACTGGGGAGGCGATTCACACAATCCATGGACCAGAGACAATTAGATTACTTCTATTTCTGTTACTGCCAAATAATGAACAACCTGGTCCCTTTCTAAAGATACCCTATCTATGAAGTGGAGCCTGACCCTCGTGGATGACTGCTAAAAGAAAATAGGCTGGTCAACTCTGAACTCAAACCTATGTAGCTTCTATTCAAACCCTTTTCAAAGATTTATTTTACAGTACAGGGAAATGAACTCCAGGGACATGAGAGGTTTTGCAGTTCTTCAGAGCAACCCAGTGTCACCATAGGTTGTATCTAAAAGGCGAAGGTAGAAGGCTTGGTTTGCACAGATTTAACAAAATTATTTGCAAGTGTTACAAGTTGACATTTCAAAATGCTGAAATTTGAAAATAACTTTTAAAAAGTTCCAATTAAGCAGTAATAAGTGGGAATTGACATTTTCTACCATTCACTGAGAAGTTTCCCAGCTAATAACCCCCTTATATGTAATGCTCAATCCAAAGCCATTATGTAAGTATAGAATGACATTGTGGTACTGTGTAGAAAATTGAGGTCTTAGCATCCAACCTACTTCCACCCTGCTCAGTCTGCCTGCACAACGCTATTGATATTACCCTAAACAGAAAAAGCATTTACTCTTCTTTAGAAATTTTGAATAGAAATTGACTTTCTTTAAGCAATCTCAATTTAATTAATATGCCATAACATTATTGATTGATTCACTTAGCATCCCTTGAAACACTCCAGCTATTTTTGTAGTGTGAAAATTGAAAGTTCCTATTTAGGAATTTTAAAAACAACAGGCACATAGGCTGATCCAAAAGAAGTAAGGCTTTTTTAAGGAGTGACTTGGGGTTATGGTGAGTTTAATCACCTGCTGTGCTGGAAAGGGGTCCATGGATAGGACCATCCCAACCACTTTTCCCAGCAGAGCCTGTTCATACCTGTTGTCATAGTCATTTTATTCTCAAAACTTCCCTCATATGAATAAGAAACTCAATATTCATTCTACCTAATAGTCCAGTGAGTTCTATAGTTACTTGAGGTGTAGCAGAAAGAGTTCTGGAAGTAGGATCAAAATACCTGGCTTTAATTCCCTTGGGACTGAGGAATATTGGACAGTTTATCTCATTTTTCTGTGTCTTTTTACTTGACTATAAAATGGGGATGACAATAATTCCTATTTCATGGAGTGGTTCAGAGGTTTAAACAACACTCCATATGGAAGAGCCATGAAACAAGGCTTAGTAATATGGACACAGGTGTTTTAGTTTAGTCTGACCCTACAGCTGATGATTGGGTCTCAGAGAGCTCAATATGTTGAATCATCTGATGTTCTGGGGAAATATGAATCATAAATCTTCATTCCTCGGGGATTCCCCAAAAAGGAGAGTGTCATTCACATTTCCTAGTTTGGGGGCTAAACTGTGAGAAGAGGTAGGGTCATTCCTGACCTTGAATCTGAGAGTGTGGTTCAGGTATCATACCACACAGGCTGGAAATTCATTTGTAATAGGAATACTACAAATGAATATCGGTGAAAAGCATCTACAATCACCTGGAACAGAGATCTGGGCAGAAGGACAGTGTGTTAGTGAGGTTTTTATTGTAACAAAAACACCTGAGTAAATCAAATTTGAGGAGGAAAGATTTATTTTGGTTTACAGTTTCAGGTTCCAGTCCATGGCCGGCTGGCTCCAATTGCTGCAGACCTGTGATGATGCAGAGAATCATGGTACAAAGGGCATGGTAAAGCAGAGGTCCTCACTTCATGCTGGCCGTGAGGGAGGGAGGGAGGGAGGGAGAGAGAGAGAGAGAGAGAGATGAAGAGAGATTAAAGAAGGGACAAAGGGCCTGGGAGGGGACAAGAGGCTGGCAGGGGACAAGATATATCCTTTAAAGACAGCCTCCAGTGACCCACCTCCTCCCTTCAAACAGGCCCCATACGCCAGTGTTCCACCACCTCCTGACAGAGTACATGGCCTTTAGGGGCTGTTTTAGATCCAAACCATAACAGACAGGAAGCAGTGACTTACTCTTTGTTGTTCACACCTGATGGTTTGCCCAGTAGAAGTCTATCCATGAAAATTTGAAAATAAGAATTTACTTTTTAAATGTCATGTTAAATACTCATCCACGTTCCATCACTGTAACAACATTTCTGAGATCATCAACTTAAACAAAGGACAGATTTATTTTGGCTCTTGCTTTCAGAGGTTTCAGTCCACAGCTGGCTCTGTTGCTTCTGGGCTTGTGGTGGCATTGCACATCGTAGCAGGAGCAGGTGGTGGAGGAGGTCTGCTCACCTCATGGCAGACAGGGTTGGGGCCCCCATGTCCCTCTCAAGGGCGTGCCCCACTGAGCTGACTTCTTTACCTGAGGCCCTACATGCTGAAGGTTCCACCACCTCCCCAGCCAGCACCCCAGGCTGGGAACCAACCTGTCAACACACGGGCTCTTTGGGGGAGGTTTCAGATCTACACTGCAGTACTTCACTTTAATTCTGCACATCTCCCTGCCCCCCGCCCCCCACAGTGTGGTGAGTTTCATGGCTGTGTAACTCATAGGGTATAGAACTGGGAGACACATGTTTTAGGATTCACTCATTCTCTATTTGACTATGAGCACTTCCCTTCAGATTTTTAAGGTTCTTTTCACTTTCAGTGACTACCAGGGTTACCTAAGATGAAAATGCCACAACATATTTGACTTCAGATTTTGATTGAGCATTCATTCCTTCAACAAATATTTATTGAATAACTATTCAATAAATGGTTCCTGCCTCAAAAGAGTTTTCAGTCTGGCTGTACTGAATGATACATTCTAGCTTTTCCTGCAAGATTGGCATCTCTCATACATTAACAGGAAAGAATATTTTGGATTTCCTTCCCTAATTCTAGATAACAATTTCTAAATCTTTATTAGTTTAATTTTTATTAATCATTATTTTGACGGCACATATTTATGGTCTACAGTGTGATATTTCAATACACATATACAATTTGTACTGCTGAAATCAGGGTAATTAGTATTTCTTTCTCCTTATCATCACTTTGTTTAGAGACTGTTATGGTTTGAGTATGAAGTGCTCCCCTCTGAAACTGTGAACCAAAATAACCTTTCCCTATCCTAAGTTGTTCTTGTTGTTGTGTTTTTTTTTTTTTGTCTCAGCAATGAAAAAGCTGACTAAAACAAGACTTTGCATTACTTCTATTTATTTGTAGAATACATAATAGATTATTGTGACCCAAGTGACGCTACTGGCTGTGGAACATTAGAACTTCTTTCTTCTTGCTGTGCTTGGTACCTGTTGTGCATTTCCCTCCAGCCTCCTGCTCCTCACTCCCACCCTTCCCCGTCTCTCAGAATCTCTATACTATTCAGATTGACTTTGGTTTGGCTTCTACACATGAGAGAGAATATGCAGAATTTGTTTTCTGTGTAATAAATTTCTTCTGGCTAAAATTAAGCTGTTCTTTCTGCTTTTACTCGGTGGGAAAGGAGAGAATCCTTCCTCCTATTTGAATATATTTCATCATAAAAAATTCTTATTAGGCCTTTCCAAGGTCTTTTGCCATGTAGTCCCACATAACTACTTTAAGTTCCACAATGAACTATTAACTTGCATCTTTTAGTTCTCATTCTGCATTAACAATTTTGTGAATTTTTAAATATGAGACTGACTCTGTAAGTGCTGTGTTTATAACATTTGCAAGGTAGCTGTGAGTTGGATGAGAAATTATGTTATGCTGAAGTATCAAGGATTATGTGTATGTGTATGTGTGTTAGGAAGAGGTACATTTTCCCTGCTGGGAGGATCCCTTTGGGCTTAACTTTGGACATGGAACAGATTTTGTGCCATTAAATAACTCAAGGAAGTGGGCTTTTGAAGGGACAGATTGGAAGGGGTGCCTGGGGAAAAGAATTAGGAAAGATAACCAAGATCTGGGCTCCCATGGTTGACCCAAGAACACAGTTTGGTTGCCCTTGGCTGCATTCTGATAAATCTTCCTGGTAGGAAAGGATTGCTTATAGGGAACTAGAGACCATCAAGGTTCATCAGATGATTTTCCAGTGGCTGAAGTAGTTGATTTGAGCTGAGAGGGGCTAGACTCAAGGCAAAGATAAAATCTAAGATAGCTATCTTATGAACTAGCAAAGTTACCTGCAGTTCTTAGACTGCAAAGGACATCAGATCAGATTGCAGATCCTCTCACTTCCTGGCCAGATGGCACATGTGTGATTCTGATTGTGGGTGTGTCTCTTATAGCATGTGGTCTCTGGGAAAGCTGACTTGAGGTGGAAAGCTCAGACAGAGCTAAAGACATCTCTTCTCTGGACCTAGTATTCCTGGTATTGTGATGTCAGTTCCATCCTGGTGCTAATTCAAAGAAATGAACGCAAATTTCACATTATGGACAATTTATACAGTTGCAGAGATGCACATTTGTGGATAGATAGGACAGCAGGTTTCTTGTGAAGCAGGGCAGTAGCTTTCCCACTCGGTGTCTGTGTTAACAAGCTGTCCACGCTTCTCAGTTGTATGCATGAGGCAGTTGCATTTTATGTGAGGAATAGGTTCATAAAGACCTTGTGTTTTTCAAAACTCACATAATTCAACACTAATTTTTCTATTGTAATAAATTGTAATGCAGGGGAATATGTTCCCAGACTTCATAAATCCAGCATAATTGTAGTGCAATTTTAATTTTAAATGTACTTTTTATGTACATCAAATAACATAAAAATAACACATGAATAAATAGGCTATAAAAACCTTGACCCTTCTCATAGCTTTTTATCACATCTAATTTCTCTCCATGGTTCTTGATTTGGGGAGCTTTTAACAGTATTACCATTGAATGTGTTTGGGGCTATTGTTATGAGATACAGAAACAATTATAAATTATAATAGCATTGAACATTAAAAGAATAGCACAACAGTTACAAAACCATTCAGGAGTGTCCCCAGCTATAAAGTCAAGTGAGATTCATGGATTCTTTTATTTCTGGTATTTCTGCTTGCCAAATTTCTGCTGCCTTATGAGATGGCAGAAATGCTAGCAAGGTCATCTACCCAGCTTCCAGCTTTGAGGGGTGTGATTCGTGGATGGTATCTAAAGTATGCAGTGTGTGTGTGTGTGTGTGTGTGTGTGTGTGTGTGCGTGTGCATGTGCAAGGTTGTACTACTTCAAAATTTTCAGGTCAAGTTATTTTATGTATGAAATGTTATGTATATAATCTCATACATGTGGAATAACTAAGTCATACCATTTCAAATTAGTGTCTTTTCAGATTTGTATAAATTCTGACTATTGTATATTTATACCCATTAATGGTTTTCATGATAACTAATGAAATTTTAGAAATGGTTTCTTGGTATGCTTGAAGAAAATATCTGATATATATTCTTAAATTAATCCATATTGCTGTGAACTGAATTGAATTGCCCCCAAATTCATATATTGAAGCTCTAACTTCCCATGTGACTGTGTAGGATAAAAGGTGTTAATGAAAATGATTAAGGTTAAGTAGGTTGCATGAGGTCATGAGGGTGGAGCCCCGATCGGAGAGGGCTGGTGTTCTTATAAAAGTGGGAGAGCCATCAGAGAACTGTTTTTATGTGCTTGAGTGTGTGTGTGCCCAGGGGTCCTGTGAGCACCTGGTGGGAAGGTAGATGCCTATAAGCCCAGAGAAGAGTCTTTAGTAAGAAACCTGTCTTGCTGATAATATGATCTTGGACTGTGCAGATGCTCCAACTGTGAGAAATGTATGTCTGTTATTTAAGCTACTCAGTCTACGAGCTCTGTTATGGCAGCCAGAGCATACTAACACACATGTCATTCTTTGATATCATTTCAGTTTTGATTTGTATAACTTATAGTTAGGAAATATACACATCTAACACTCTCTTTTAACTTAAAAATCTATTATCCAGTGTAGTTTAAATTAGGAATTGTGAATGTTATCTTTGATTCTGGGGATTGGACCATTCCTTTACACTGAGCTTAGTATTGAGTATTTCCTCCCTTGTTTAGAAATATGTTCAGGGCACATATGAAGCTGTGGCAGGTGTGTGGCGATTTTGTTTGTCTTCAACAAAATTGTCTGTTGAGTGACGGGGATAATGATACTACAAGGCAGAATAAGGTGAATGGCAAAAAAAACAAAAAACAAAAAACAAAAACAAAACCAAAACCCAAAAAACAAAAACAAAAGGAAGCTTGAACAAAATGGAACTCAATGACACACCTTCTTTGGGCTCTGTCCCCATCAACCTTTCATTTCCTTGCCAGACCAAGATCTTCCCTCCTCGCAGAGCCCACATCTGCTTTTCCCTCTTCTGGAATGCTCTTCTCAAATCCCCTCACTCAGCTGACTTCCCGAGCTCAATTCAAGTACCACTCCAGGATCAGTTCCTTCAGTAAATTCCCCTGAAGTCCTGGGGTAGGCAGAGTGTGTGGTCTGTGCTGTTATATCTTTATATTTCTGACACTTACTGCTTTATCAGTGATGTTTTAATAAATGTTTAACTGTCTCTGGAAGAGTTTAACAGATGGGTATAGGAGAAAAGTACCCTGATTTATAGTGTTCCTCGATTTTGGCGATGTCACTGTCCCTGTAGTTGAGAAGAGATGCTCAGTAAATAACAAGACTTATAGCATTTCCACCATACATATGCAAATATGGATGAGAGTTACCTCATCAGTACAGAAAACAGTAAAATAGGAAATGGTGAACTTAATGTATGTAACACTTTGATTTTCTGAATAATGAAAACTTATACAACTTATTTTTTAGTATTGACTGTGTTTAATGACTAGCTTGCCCAAAATTTTTGAAAATTTAGCAAGTGACTGGTAGGAGCTGGCTCCACACACCACTGACAGTCACAGCATTGCATGTGAAATCAGTTATTTAGCTCATCAAGGCAGGGGCTGTGTTTTCCTTGTTCTATCAGTCACATTGGAGTGGGGCAATAGAAACCACCAACGTGTTCCCCATTGGAAGGGTTTTATGCAAGGAACTAGAAGCTTACACCACCTTGGAAGGTCACAGAAGCAGGTTCCTTGGAAGCAAGTGATGTGCAGAAATTTACCCAGAAGCTGTCTCAGCAGATCTCCCACCCTCAGTGGGAACCACCGCTGCTGATCTTAGGGATTCTCAGAAACTAACCTTCTGCCCATGAGTCTGCTTGCAACTGCCGCCAGAGTCATCCAGATCCCACGTGGATGTCTCTCATTATGTAACTCACCGGGCACCACATAGGCAGGGCATTCTGGCTACTGGCAGGGTACTCTTTGCATTTCAGAGTGTCCAGGAAAGGGGCAGAGCTGAGACCAGGTCAGTGATAGACATGCTTCCTGTCTTGCTCACTCAGCTCCAGCACCGAGGCTGCTGTAAGTACACAGGAGGTGCTGTGCACGTGCTGTTTGAATGACTAAAGCCAAGGTGTCGAAAGTCTGAAACAACCATTTTGAAGAGCAATGGCTTTTAAAATAAAGGATTTATTTGGACAGCTCACTAAATCATCCTGACCCAGTACCTGTAGCATTCAGATAAGCCTGACTTAAGAAATAGTTAGTATTCTGAAAGTTAATGTGTAACTTAGTTGCTTGGAATTTAAAGCATATTTCTGCCTAATAACAATGATGTAAATGTCAGTGAGGTCTCTAGACTGGTCCATAAAAAGCCACTTCACTCACAATGTTGCTGAAATATAGCACTAATAATGTCATAGCTCAACTACCTTAGAGAATAGTCTATGAGAAAATGCATTTCAAGTTCCAATTCTGGTGCTAGATCCACATTGTTGCTTTTGCATCTCTGGCAATGAGTGTAGGTATTCCTCCTCCCTGATACCTGTACAGACTTTAAGCAATAGAAATAGAAGTGTCTTACTGTAGTTTCAATTTTAATCATAACAGGAAAATTTAAGTTCTGAGTGTCCCAGTAGTAGATGGAAAATCTGACTGTGGGAGGAGGTTCTAGTGGCTATAATATAAAAGTGAATTCTATGTGAAATATGTAAGAGGAACTGCTAGTGTTTTATATTGGGGTTTTCAGTATTATGCTTATTTAATTAAGGTTAAAGTTTTCATTGCAAAAGAACATAAGCTATGCAGTTAAAATTAAATTAGAAGAATAAGCTATATTAAATTTGCATAGACATTTTCTTTGTTAGGTCTTACCAGGTGAGTGAACCATACCTTGGGGATATTAACTCTGGCAGTTCTTAAAGGAATCACTTAGTAAATTACTGCTACAATGAACCAAAAGATACCCTAAAGAATACTAAGGAGAGCTCTACGTTTCTGGGGATGGGGATCATGTCTTATTCATTGTTATGATTCAAGAGTTGGTGCTCTGACTAAACAGGCTCTGACTCAATGAAATAATATAGCTTGTCAAAAAGCTAGATTTTAAAAAGCTAAATTTAGAAAAGGAAGCATAAAATAAAATATTAGAATAAAATCTAAAGACCCACATAATATTCCATTAGAGAAAATAAGATCTATGGATTTATAAAAGGAAAAGCTGATGTACACTTATGTGGAGCCAAAGGTTGGAAATGATCAGTGCTTCTCACACACACTTCAGATTCTTTGCCTTCTGGGTAGTCAGGCTCTTCCTGGAAGCGTTGTGATGAGATGGGGCTGTGACAGGTTGTAGGTAATGAGTTGTTGATAGAAATGATGCTTCTGGATGATGTTTCTAGTCTATATTACTTAATTGCTGGTTTGAGACACTAGACCTTCTTTTCCTTGACTACAATGACCGAATATGTTCCAGATAACACCGCTCCACCAGCCTGGGTCCCTCATGATGGTTAGAAATCGATAATGGGACCATATAGTTTTTCATTCAAACCAGAGCATTTTTGAGAGTAAGAGGAGGCTGAGACAACAGGGACATGTGGTCACTGAGAACTTAAGCCTTCACTACTTTAAGCTACCAAGGGACGGGGTTGTTTGCTGCTCAGCTTGACCTTCTATTCAGATTGACACAGGGAGCACATGCAGGACTGAAGATGACATTCTCTTTCTGGATTGCTTTTAAGTGAGGGTTATCTATTAGTTGAGTTGCAAAAGACAGAAATACAGCTCAAATTAGTTGGGGGCAAAACCAAAGGAATTTAGCAGCACTTGAAGTTCAACAAAGAGTTACAAAATAAAACAATGACAGGGCACAGATGGAACCCACCCTCAGGAACAGTCAAGCTTGGGAACGGAATGTTGCCAGGCCCTTCTCTTCCACCTTCTGTCTCTATTGCTCTGTGTGTGGTAGCCTCACTTTTTCTTACCAAGGCCAAGTCTCTTGCACAGGGGGATAAAAGATGGTCAGCAGCTCCTGAATTCTAAATTTCTGACTCTGTCAGCAGAGAAAGTCAGAAGTACATATGTTGTCTGAATTCAATTTCAAAACTTCTGGGCAAAAGCTTGGCTCAGGTTTGGAAAGATATCAATGTCCTAATCAATCAGTGGAGCTCAGAGGTTTGAGTCAGAGGGCCAAAGCATTTTCCCTGGGAAACACCTTAGGACAGGGAGAGGAAGGGCTTCAAGAAGGAGAATGGGGTGCTACGAAGATGGAAACAGGTATTTATTCCACGTGTCCATGGATGTGTGTAGACACCATTAACAAGGTATTGCTTGAACTTTTTCTGGAGTTCTTTTTGGAACTGGGAAAAGTTAAATCATTATTTTTTTCTATATTTTCTTTTGTGAATTCTTTTGGATAAAAGCCTTAGATTTGGAAAAAACTTGCTGGAAAAAAATGAGATGTGGGGTCAAGAGCCTGAGTAGAGCTAACTGACCCACCTGGGCATCAAATCCGAAATGCTGCTCTTACTAGAATTACATTCTAATCAACTGAACCGAGGCATGGGAACATAAATGATAAAATGACATTCAAAGTGGCTTTTTAAAGCTGACCATAAACTTCCATTATCTGCAATTAGCTTAGCCTTAAAAAAAAATAGCAACCAAAACTACAAAGTTAGATGGCATTGACTTAAGCCTGCCTTCCAAAGGTTAGGTGGAGGGGGCTGTGATGGGGCTGTGGCACCTGCTTCTCTCCTGCTGGCTCCCTTTCCTGCCTCACCTGAGCACGAAGTCTCACATATTTTCAACTGAAAATTTGAGGGCTGGAATAGAAAATCCACCCCCAACAAGGTTACCAGCCTAACTCCCACGGCTCCAAGGAAGGTACCTATGATTAAGGGCTGTGTCTGGATGAAAATAATTGCTTTAATTAGCCATCAAACAGGCTTCAGGGTCAACATGACAATGGGTTTCTTTCTGTGTTTGATTTAGTAGAAGCAGTTAATGATTTTGTTTTTATTATCTTTACCCCCTGCTTCAGAATTATTTACTTAGCACATGGAAGGCAACAGATATTTGTTATTATAAAATCAATTTCATGCCTGACTAGACCATCTCTTCCACCTTTGTCATTACTCTTTGAGCTTTGAGTGTTATCATAGGCTCATTATGTTTATACAACTAGATGGCAGTGGGCCCTACCGATAATTATTTGGGGAATTTGAGTCATACAGCAATAGGCTGTGTATTTTCATTCTGTTTTAGAGAATTTCCATGTATTCATTTTTTCCCATTTCTACTGAAATTTCTAACCAATGGAGTAATGTTCTTGAAGTCAAAATATCACATCATACTTTCTCCATTTATCTACACGGTGTTAAGAGTGGATTATGCATCAAGAGTAAAACTTGGTTTGCAAAAGGAGTAGGACATATCCATAAGCTATCATTTCATCTAAATGCATTCTTTTCTGAAATGTTTGTTTACTCAAGTTGCGTTCCTTTGTTTTCTGCAGCTTTTATGTAAGGATCAAGGTGACAATCATGACTTTTCTGAAATGTCAGTGGCTGTGAAGTTAAATAATCTAAATGCCAGTAACATTCTCCTTCTTTTGATTTCCTTTCTTTTTTTTTCGGTGGTGGTGGTGGTGCTGAATTAATTTCCAACACATACATGAAATTATATCTTCAGTCCCTCTCTGTGCAAGTTAAGTGCAGGCTGGTAAAGGGTTGTGGACGTGCGGCAGGAGTGACTTGGCCTGGTTCCCTGAGGACCTGCCACCATTCCCAGCATGCTTTGCTGTTCCTCTCATGTCTCCATAGCGCAGGTTGTCCTCCATTGCTAGCATGGGAGGTTTACCTGTCCATGTGGTTTTGCTGGGGTTCAGAAATGAGTTTGCTATCCACATTGTCTAAGCAGCCTACCATCTTCCCAGTGAGGCAGGACTCCTGCCTTGTTCCTCCCTCTATTCCTACTTCTTGCTCCACAGAGCTGGGCCCAGAACATCATCTTGACTGTACCTGCTCCTAACAGGACCATTGTCTGGAGCCATGATGCCACTCTCTCTATCCAGCCAACATTTTTGAGCAGATTCCCAACTTGACTAGGAGCTCTTGCTGAGCTTCTTACTGGCTTCTTACTGGTTGTGTGGTATTTATCAAGTTGGAGACTTTCTGAATCTTTATTTATTTAGAATAAGGGACTAATATAAATATCCACATCATCTACTGTACAACTGTTCTGAGAATTCAATATGGTAAAACATGTGAAAGTATCTATATCCATTACTGGACAGAGTTCATTATTTCATTTCACTGGAGATAAAACATCTGGATTTCTGTTGAAAATAATCTCTATACTCTTTATTGGTTAATCTTGTGTGGAAAATTCTGTGCTTGTGTTATGGTTTAACATTGACTGCGGTTATATACAAGTTCATACACTATTACATGTGTCATAATTATCTGGGGTGATTTACAGAGGTAGATTCTGGGTCCCATGCTTTGGATCTGCTGTGGAGTTTAGGAATCTGCATTTTTGGGGGGAGGGGGTACCAGGAATTGAACTCAGGGGCACATGACCACTGAGCCATATCCCTAGCCCTATTTTGTATTTTATTGACAGACAGGGGCTCACTCAGTTGCTCAGCTCCTTGCTTTGAACTGGCAATCCTCCTGCCTCAGCCTCCCGAGCTGCTGGGATTACAGTGTGTGGCCACCATGACTGGCTTTGGAATCTACATTTTTAACCAGCACCACGTATGAATTTCCTATAGCTACTATCACAGGATACCACATAGTGGGTGCTTAAATAACAGAGATTTAGGGGCTGGAGAGTTGTGGCTCAATGGTAGAGCATTTGCCTGGCATGTGTGAGGCCCTGGGTTTGATACTCAGCACCTCATATAAATAAATAACATTTAAAAAATCCACTGACAGCTAAAAAATAGAAAAAAATTAACATATTTATTGTCTCAAAGGTCTGGAGGTTAAAATTCCCTCTTTGCTCTCGTTTAATGCACAGTACCAAGAGAGTGAGTGGGTTTATTCATCACTAAGTTGTCTCCAAATCTATTCTGTCTCATAATCAGAAAGAATGGAATCTCCACTTACCAGATCCAGTCCTGCTTCAACTTGAAACAGGCTCCATGACTCTTCTCGTGTTTTGACATATTAAAAAAATAATGCTGTGTCATTTTGGGCATGCCTTTCCTATGTCCCTGTTCCCATCCAAACACTTTCTCCAAATTTCAAACTCCACCCCAGTCTAAGCTATTAAGTGAAGGACTTTTCGAATAACGCAGTCTGTAGGGACATAACTTTCCTCTGAAATCTTGGCTGAGTTT
Organism: Glaucomys volans; assembly: GCA_020662805.1. NCBI lineage: Eukaryota > Metazoa > Chordata > Mammalia > Rodentia > Sciuridae > Glaucomys > Glaucomys volans. The sequence continues at coordinate 732,370 of JAJEJO010001082.1, forward strand.
TATCCTCTTTATTTTATATATATTTTTATTAACAATTTAAATTTTATTTGAAGCAATAATAGCTTTATTTTTAAATGTTCTTTGCTATGTACTCCTTACCTAACCTTTTGAAAATGTTCTTAATTCTTTTTTAATTGGTATATATTAATTTTACAACATAGTGGGTTTCATTGTGGCATATTTATATATGCATGTACATATTTGTTTTATATTACTTGCTGTGGAAATTTGTCACAACTTGAGATATGTGTTCTGCTTCTAGACTTTTCTGTTCATTATATGTGGAACCTGTAATAGGTGCTCAGTAAATACACATCTTTTTAATAGTTATTTGAATGAAAAGGCAAAGATTAGAGTTCTTATACTACTAGGTAAGAATTTTTTAAAATGGAAATTTTCAGAAGGATGATAGAACTTTCAAATGTCCTTGGAAAAGGTTGATGGTTAGTTACATTGTACTGATAAAACGAAATATATGCATTTGTTAAAAATCATAATTACGATGGTGGTATATCAACACAAAAATGTCACGAATTCTATTTCAATTTTAAGTGAAGAGAACAGGAAATAAAATCATATTTATGCTACAATTATATATATGGAAAACATGAACAAAGGCTGGGAGAGAGCACAAATACAAAAATAGTTATATTTGGGCAATAGATGAATTGGTGAACTATTTTAATACTATAGTACTGCTTTCATAATTGGAAAGCACATAAGAAGAAAGGGTTTGGACTGTTGCTAGCTATGGGAAATAATACTGTTTGTGGGAATGGAAAATGAAATGAGTTACATAGAGACTTCAGGAGCCTTCCCTGCGTACACTAATTCTGACAGTCATGTGCATTTAACTTTTAGCTTAAACAACAATGGCTACTCAGTTAATAGGTAAAATATTTAAAATGCAGCTTGTGTGTCTTTGGAGACCCATCTTGGAATCACGCCCTGGGCATGTACTGTGTTCGCCATATGGCGACTTCCCCCAAGGGTACAACTGCCAGGAGGCTATCCCAAGCTAGGACAATCAGTATCCTAATTTTTTTTTTTACTCCAAATTCTCACTCAAGCTCTTTTGGGGGGTTCGCTTGTATTTTGTTTATGTGGTATAAAACCACCTCCTATCTTTGAACCATCATGTCCTTTTCCCACATTACAATATCCTGTGGGGTTTTCATCAGGGAAGAAAAGGCAGCACACCGGAGTAAGATTTTGCTACGATTATCTCATCATCTCTTTTCATTTGCAGCGCCACTGGCAAAACTCTTTTTTAAAGAAGGGTTCAGTGAAAATGATTGGCACTTGGTAAGTGGTTGATATTGAATAGGAAAAGCCAAGAGCTAATTTGAAGTCTTTATATAATGTTCTTTGTTTAAAAAAACGAAGAGAAAAAATCCAAAATTAGAACACTAAGAACTAGAGCAGTCTTGCACCATACTGTTTTAATTGGCTGCTGCTCATGAGAAGAATCAATAATTTCTTTTGAAGTTTCACATTGACTGCTTAATTTTGATCGTCTTGTAATTAATCAGCTGTGAATAAAACGAATCAGCTGTAATTTTGACCATAGTTTTTTTTTAAATAACTACAGTAATATAAGTAATAGGTTATCTAACCTTATTCAAAGCCTCATAAATGATTTGAACAGTATTTTGGAGGAGCTACAACTTATCAATTTGTCCCTGAGTATCAGCAATCACATTTTCAATACCTTTTAAGAACACATTTATTGAAATGTTAATGTAATTTTGTGTTCTTCAAGTATCATACCAGCTTATTTTAACCATCTAGTAAAAATATAATACCTGCTATAATTCCAAAACCGTGTCAGGCACCATGGAGCAGAACAATGAGAGCAGAGCAGCTTAGGTTGTGGTTCTGCTCCTTAAAGACTCTATGATGTCAATGGAGGAACACACAATCCACAGAACCCTCATGGATCACTGACTTTCAAAGTAACATATTAACTACAAAGTGATTTCAGAAAAGAAAGAAAACTGGAGTAGTCTTAGAGCTCCTGAGAAGATATAGGACTCACGTGATAGGTGGTGTGGCTGAGGCTGTGTTTCCCCTACTCCTATTCTTTCCTTCTTAGGTAGGAATAGAATTTGGATGCCCAGCCGAAGGCTACAGTTCTCAGGCTTCTTGCATGCCAGTGTGACCATGGGATCTTCTTTTGCCTAATGAAATGTAAGTAGAAGTGTGTTATAGCTTCTAGGTCTTGCCATTAAGGCAAGAAGTATGCTCACCCCTTACTCCTTTCGTCCTGCTTACTGTGTGGGACAGAGATAAAATGTCTGGGAGCAGGAGCAGCCATCTTAGATTATGATATTGGAGTTGTGCGTATATGATAGATGCCAAGATAGAAGGGGCCTGAACTCTGTCAATGTCATCAGAATTGTCATGCCAGCTGAGAATCTTATAAATAAGAGAATTAACTCATCTCTTATTTAAGCCATTGTTATTTTGGGCCTTCCTGTTGGAGTAGCTGACTCTATATCCTAACCAATACAGATGGACAGAATTTAGATCAGCAGAAGGGAACACAGGGTTATATCATGTGGGGCAACAGCAAGAACAGTGGCTCTGGGTGAGGATCCGGTAGTGAAACTGGTCAACTCTTGGCTTATGTTAAAGAGTGGATGATGCTATAGAAAATTTATTTAACTTAGTGAACATAATGCAGTTGTCAGTTCTGATCCTCATTGAGCATGGAGTATGTGGTGGGCACTGTGGATAGCACAGTGAACAAGGTACACAGGGCCTCCAGTGTTACAGAGCTCATGGCTGGGTGGGGGGAGAATGTAAACCTTAAACACCGCATCACACAAGTTGTAAGTGGTACAAAGGTCAAGGTTCAGCATTTTATGAGAGGACTCACCAGGAAACTTTAATCTTGTCTGGAGAGGCTAGAAAAGATTTGTTGTGGAAAATAAATTGCCACATTGAGAACTAAAGCTGCATAGGGTTTATCTAGATCCGGGCCATGGCCATTCCTGCTCATGAATTCTGCTGCCTCTCTTAGCTGTTCTTCTTTCTCGCCTTCTTCATCTCCCCACCAGTCCTGTGCTCGTTCTGCCTCTGGAGCAACTGCACAGCCCGTGGAAATTCTCAGCTGTGTTTGTGCTGCGTTCAGAGGTTTCTCCTGGGCGTCACCTCATAAAACCATATTTTGTGTTATTTTAATCTTACTTATTGAGATTATTCAGATTTTACTTTTACAAGAGATCTAATATAAAAATGGTCAGATGTGTAGAGTGGCAGGGGCTTCTGTGGCTTGACCATGTGTGGACCTAGCTTCTGGGTTCCTGGGTTCCTTGCCTTGGTGTCTTCAGGCAGGAGGTGGCAACACATGTCCCTGGCAGGTTGTTTTCATCTGTCAACACACTCCTTGTTTTGTGTACAGTATTAGCTATTGGATGGTTCTGCAGAAGTCATGTGTCACTGGAATTTTCTTTTTTGACAAGTCTCTTACCTGGTGGCTAATGGCTGCGATGAAATATTGTTTCTTCAAGAAATGAGCAATTTCTTCTTAGCCATATGTTCTAGTTTTTGATGATATATTTGCCAAAAAATTGCCAGTGAAACATTTTGTTTTTCTGTCCATTTAAAAAAATCGACCATTTCTCCATTCTGTGTTTATTATTCCTATCAGTGAAGTAATGTGTAACTGCAATCTATCAGGCATTATATTGTAAATGGATTGAGTGATTGCCTTCAACACAGGGGTTCAGGGTAGAGAAAGAAGAGATGAGAAATTCAGGATGTGTTCCATTCCACAACAAATGACACAGAAAAATAGGTTTTCACTAAATTGTTTGAACAATCAGAGTTCAAACTCTTTGAAGAGAGTATATATTTTGTAATCAATATAAAATGAATTATGTTTTTGTCCGTCTTGTACCACATAACATAAAAACCTGCTGGATGCATTTCAGCTGGTGAGAAACCTAGAGGATCCGTCTGATAGAGTCTATCTTAAAAGAGATTTGAGGTCAACCCAAATTTATGCTGCTATTCCCCAATAAGGTAGTCATTTTTTGGAGCAACCACTAATATTGTGATAGAATAAGAACTACGTGTGACAGGCAGACAAAACACACATATTAAGGCACCATATATTTATGAAACAAGTGGAATTTCAACATATGATTTAATTCAAAGTAATAAGAGCCGTTGCTCTGAATCGTGGCTGTTTTGATACGCTGCTTCTCTTAGGGACAGCTCTCCTTAGCACATGCCAGTGCAGCAATAGGGGTTTATGTCTTTCAGGATGGCTAATGATTGCCTTGAAATCTGTAAAGAAAACCAGACCATTTCTTGTAATTCTGAGTATTGTAGTAGTGAGGAATAAAAACAACTGTGCATGCTTTCTTCTTAAGGTCAAAAAAGGAAAATAGGTAAAATTGCGATAAGTAGCAATAAATATGATTTAGAGAAAGAACTGTGAGGAGAAGGACCAGCAGTAATATCACTTTAGCTCTGCAATTGAATTCTGAGGGCCACTGTGGCATTTTTGTCCTGAGAGCTTTAAAAATAGCTGCCTGAAGTGGGTAAATTGCCTGCATTCATAAGTATTTATTAGATACCTGAAAATTATTGAAAATCAGTTTATAGTAGAACCTGGATTCTAGTTCTGGTTCTGGTAGTAGTTACACAATAGGCATATTTATAAAAATGGAAGATGAGGGAATTACATAGGATAGTCTCTAAGGTTACCTGGGACTGTGAGTTCTTTTGGGCCTTCATCATGAAGCAGTCAGTAACTGTGGTCACCTTATTGTGCATGACCATCTTTCATTCTCATAGCAATTAAGATTACAGATGCTCCTCTTTTTAAAATGGGGTCACATCCCACCTGCTGAACCAATCTGAAGTTGAAAGTGCATTTCAGACACGTAACCTAGTGGACATCCTGGCCTACACACATGCTGTAGTTGTCAGGTGTTCCCCTTGTGATTGCATGCAGCTCACTGTGGGCGCCCACCCATGAGAGATAGCGCTGGTGCATGAAGAAGACCCCAATCAAAATTTGACGTGCAGTGTCCACTGAATGTGTGTTGCTTTCCCACCAAAGGTAAAATAAAAAAATCATAAGTTGAAATAGTGTAAGTTGGGGACCATTTGTGTATGTAGTTAGTGCTACAGGAAAAGATTAAGATCCTTAATAAGATTTTTTCCAGTGGATCCACTTGGTAACAAGCTGGACTTAGGATGTCCAGTGATAAATACTTATGTCAGGTTCTGCAGTTAAGTGAACTGCATGATAGTTGGGAAAAGCATTCATTTTAATGAACTTACTGAACCCCTTTGACATGGTAGCCTCAACTGTATTTTTGTTTCCTAATTCCTCTCAATAGCTATTCTACAATGCCTTCACAGGGAGTATCTTCTTTGATCTGCAAAATGAGTCTCAGAACAGGGCATATCAGAGTCCTTTCCCTGCAGCCAGTCATGCATAGGGGTGGGGTCAGAGATGGAAGGAGAGATGGAAGAAGAAACTGACTCTTCTGGAGTCAGTATCCCATGGGAGAGAAAGAAGGCAGCAGCCAGGAAGTCTGGTCGGGGTTGGTGGCTGGATGGAGCCCTGCTGGATGTGCTTTAGCAGCAGCATGAACATGAACCGGTGAAGGTCAGCATCCAAGAGGTCAAGAAATAATGAAGTAGGTGCAATCACAGAAGGTGTTCAAGAGATACATCATGTATGTTGAATGAGGGTCCCACAAGCAGAGAAAGGGGCAAGGGTTTTGTACAATCAGTGAACCAGTGGGGAAATCATGAGGGTAAGTGGAGAAAATCAAGAGGGTTGGTGGAATAAATTGACTTACTCAAAGTTGTTCTGTCCTTGTGCAATGAAAAATATTTATTTTCTTCTATTACTGAATACAATATTTAGTTTCTTCTCTACCTCTCATTATCAGCATTAGGGAACTCCATGTCTATTATTTATTTAAATTCTTAGGTAGAGTTTTTATGAAAAACATGGCATCCACGATTCACTTTCTCTAGTCTTGTGGGGCACTGGACTTGGAAGGAGTTGGAGAAACAATATTGTGGTAGAACATGCACCTTGAAAACCTGAGACTGCATCTTTGCTCACTCAGGTTGCTGTCCTTGAAACAGAGTTTTAGAATTCAGTGTTCACTCAAAGGAGTGTTGTGGCACCTTTGTTGATTGGAAAATCCACTCACTGTCACTGTCCCCAGTTCTGCAGCCCTGAGTGAGCAACCTGGATGGGACTCTGTGGTGTCTTCTTCATTGTGCTGTGGGCATCTTCTGCCCTACAGTCATGTTCATTTCCTAGTTCTCAGAGACAAGTCGGTGATGGTGGTACAGAATGGGTTTTCTGTTTGCTCATTTTGCTTGAAGAAAAATGCAAACAAATGTTTCATCTATCTGCTGATTTTTTATGTATATATTGCTCATCGTTTTTCTATTCCTAAGTTATAAAACATTCTTTTTACCCACACAGATTAGGCCGATGTCAGTTCTCCATATACCTGGACCATGCAAATGCTGAGCCACAGCTATTTTATGACCCTAAAATCCTATTTGTATTCTAATGGATTTTAGTTCCTCACTTTTGAAAATGTTTATCATGTAATACTTGAATATACAAAATATTGTAGCATCATAATCACAGGGACACCAGTGCATCCATCCCTGCCCTACTTCACCTCTAGGTGAAGGGGTAACCAATGTTCTAAACTGCCTTTTAATTTATATTGTGTCATATAAGTCAGAATTGCTGAACAAAATACCACTTAATTTAATTTATTTCATAATCTTGAAATGGGTATTGATAACTATCATTGTCTACAGTTCGCTTTTTTCCTGACAAAATTATGCAAGAAATTCTGTGACTTGCCTCTTATAGAGCAGTGTTTTCTAAACTTTAATGTGTACACAGATCACCTTGGGAGCTTACTAATACATGGAGTCTGGTTCAGCTGTCCACCACAGGACCTGAGGCTCTGCATTTATTATAGTCTCCCAGGTTTTGCTCATTCAGATGGTTTATGGATCATGTTGTGACCAGAAAGATTAGGAGGGTACACAGTGTTCACAATTAATGGAAGCCACCTTCCTATAAAGTCGTTTGTTTGTTGCATGAAGGACTACCTTCCTGGAAGCATACATTTTCATCAAATTTATTTCTCCCCCCAAACCTTAATAGAAAGGTGGAGATTATTAATAGAATCACAGGGCTGTCTCCCTTTGACCTAAGAGCAAAGTTTCTGGGGTCATAGGAAGCTGAGTTCCCTCCTGCTGTTACATTTAATTGGGTGATCTCCCTTCACCGTTCCTGTAGAGAGGATAGTGGTCAACATTTTTTAGAAAACTGAAATTTTCAGATAATGATAACGTGTGTTGGCTGTGCACGTCTTAGTATCATAGGACTCTGAGATTGAAAGCATATTTTCCCTTGTTAGTCCTATACTTCATCACTTCCTGGACTGTTGGCTCTTGTGGTCTTAATAGTTTAAGGTCACTAACCTATAAGCAGAGAGCAGGGAGGTGTATGCTGGAGCTCTGAGCACCTCTTCAGGGGGATTCCGCAGAAAGATCTGCCACTCTGACATGTGGGCGATTTATCATTCCCAGCAGGATAGGTTCAAGGGGGAGCAGGTACTTCTCATGGTCTTCAGGATATACTACACAGCAATAATTTTTCTCTTATTTGATACTTGGTGCAATTTATTCTACTTGTGAATTCACAGTGCAAAACAACGAAACTACAATTGTGTTCCCCTTTTAAAAGCACATTTAGCCATTGAGAAAATGGGAAATATGGGCACATGTTATATGTGATATAATAAAGTGGTACAGAATATGGAGTTGGGCTCTCGGGTTGTAACAGTTATCTGCCTTACTGAGAGGAATTTGTGTGCTGAGGAATAAGTCAGGAATTACTTCACACGGTATTTACCATTGCTCTAAATAATAACACATTTGGTAGGTGTGCTATGGACTGGAGAGTCTTTCTAGCCTAGAGATAAAAGGGTTGAAGTTTAGTTTGAAGGACTAGAGATCTTTCCTTTTCTAAAAAGAGAAAATTATCTCATTGGTTTAAGGCAAAAGGGGAATTTCTGTGCCTGCATTACTGACAGCTTCTTATGATGCCCTAGCTTCAGGTATGGATGGATCCAGGGCTTAAGTTATCATAAACTCCTGTATGCTTAGGTCTCATTAACCTGGTAGCTGAGTAGAGAGGAAGACTAAGGGTTTTAACCCTGGGTGTGTAAACTTTGGCCTACTGCACCTGTTTCCAGGATGGTGCAGACAGCCTATCCTTAACCTTGCCCAAGGAGAAAGGTGGCTCTGTGTGTGTGTGTGTGTGTGTGTGCACGCACATGTGTTGGGGAGGACTTGCCAGGCTGTGCTGTGCAGAGCAGGGAAGCGGAGATCTGGAAGAGAAACTAAATTTCCTAATGTACCTGGCAGCAGCCAGGGCAGAGCCAGAGACAGACATCTCTGCTGCCAAGCAACACAGCAAAAGTGAGCTCCAGCAGCCACGTCCCCCGATCCCAGGGTTTTCTCATAAAGTAAATCAGGTGAGCTCCCATATAACATCCTGGAAGTCCCTGTCCAATCCATAATTAAAGATCTAAGTGAATCTTCTTCATTAAGGTTTATTTCTAAATGTTTAATATCTATGAGATAAATCTGATTTACCACATTTCAAGTAGTCTCAACCATAAAAATGTACAGTAAAATCTTATATAATACCTTAAAATATTTTAGTATTTGACTATTTTAAGATCCTTAGGGGACTTTATCTCTTTAGAGATATTTTAAGATCTTTAAAGAGCATTACTCACGTATAGCTCAATATGCCATTACTTAGTATCAAGCTATATGTGGAAAGTAATTTAGTGAAAATTTAAAAATGGAATAATACCTCACATTAACTTGAAAGTAATACTGGTGATTTATTTTTATTTTTCTTTTCAGTGAATTTAAGGCTCAATTTGAAATTCATTACAATATTTTTGAAATCACCACTTCACACAGAGATGAATATTTCTTCTCTAGTCAATTTTTGATTTTCTTGCTATTAAATTCCTATGCTAGATATTGTCACAAAATGGAAATAGTCAGCAGGTACTGAGTATTGTGTTAATTTTGCTTCTTGAAGTTTAAGTAGTTAAAAAGCTTTGTGTAGACACTAACTATAAAAAAAACCAAAAAAACAAAAATTACTTACCCCCCAAACCTAAAAGTAAATAGCAGAAAGACCAGTAGACTAGAAAGAAGGAACTGGGGGAAGAGGAGGCAAAGGAAAGTGGAAATACTGGGGACTGGATTAGAACAAATTATATTCCATGCTTTTATAACTATGTCAAAACGAATCCTAATGTTATATATAACTAAAAAGAACCAATTTAAGAAAGCTTTGTGTGCTACATTGTAGTGCTACTCAAAATGTAGTCCTTGGACCAGACATGCCATTTGAGAGCTTGTTAGAAATGTGCAGTCTGTAAAAATTAAAAAAAAAGAGAAAGAAATGTACATACTTAGGCCCCTCCCAGATTTATTGAATAAGGAGCTTTGGTGACTGGACCTGGAAATCTGTTTTAAAAACTCAAGGATGATTTTGATCCATGCTCGAGTTTGAGAATCACTGATGTAATTAAACTTAACTTTTCCCTTTGTTATAAATATACACATATGAAGTTGTTATCATAGTTTATATTTTTCCAGAACAAATTATTGGAAATTCTAGGTTTTAAATAGTTTTCTATAACACAGTTTATTCTGGTGTTTTTTTTTTTTAAAACATATTTTGGACTAGATTTTTCAAAATGTTGCCAACCAGGATTCAGCAATGTGGTGATAAATTTAAAAATATGCACTATGACCAACTAGAAACAATTCTAAGGAAATAAGAAGGAACCTGATATCAAGAAATCTATTAATATAAATTAAAGGAGAAAATGCAGCATTCATTGAAAAAGCATTTGATAAATTTAGTAGTCATCCCTAATAAAAATTTTAAGTAAAATGGAAATGAAAGGAAAATATTTCAAGACTATTTGCTAAAACCAATGGCAGACATCACCCTAAATGGTAAAACACTCAATCCACTTTTATGAAATCAGGATAGAGAAAAAGGTACCTTTTTTTTTTCTGTTACTATTTAACATTATTTTATAGGTTGAAGTAAATGAAAAACAGAAAATAAAAGAAGAGTTATAAATGTAAATATAGTAAAAGCAAGGTCAATTTTTTCCTGGAGATATTTCTTATGTACCCAGAAGCCTCAAGAGAGGCTGATAAACACAAGTAGATTTGATGAGGGAACTTCATAGAAGAGTCTTGTTATAAGAAAACTTTATTTTATCGATAGACACACAGGGATGGAAGAAGGAAAGGCATTTTAGTCACAAGAATGACAAAACATGTACAATGCTTAGGTTTAATTTCAACAAGAAAATCACAGGATTTAGATGAATAAAATTATAAAACAGTGCTGAAGTTTATAAAACAAGATATAAATAAATAAAAAGACTAATGCTCTTGTGATATATAAACTCAATGCAATTTTATTCAGAATATTAAGTTGTTTTTGGAATTGAATAAAAAATCCAAGGTTAGGAAAAATGTATACTTGAGAGAAAATTAAAATATGAAAAAGAAGGATATTGAAGAGTCATTTTTCTTACCAGATATGGAAACATACTCTACATCAGCTGCAATAATGTCACATAGTGTGAAAACAGAGCAAAGACAAATAGGCTGGGAGATAAGACTGAGTCCCTGAAACAGATACCAGCACAGTGGTAAAGTTGACATTTTATTTCACGTTGAGGAGGATTTATTTAATAAATAAAAACACAAGAAATGGGTAGCACTACTTCATATGCAAATAAATTAGTTTCAGGTGAGCAAAAGTCCTAAATTTTAAAAATTCTAGAAGAAAATCAGTTGTTCATATATTAAAATACCAATTTTGGAGACCTTTCTAACCAAAACAAGGAATCTAGACACCATTAAAGAGAACACTTTTTGCTATATAAAAAAATGAAGAGTTTGAGTATGGCAGACACCACAACCTCAATAAACAGGCCACAGCTTGAAAAGATTATTTTCGATTCGTATTTTCCATGATGCCGAGTCTGGGGAAAGATCAGGTGCTAAGGCTTTATTTGTGAGGTGCAAAACCGGGGTGAGTTTTGGAAAAAGAGAAGCAAGGGAAGATGTGATGCTGGCTGCAGTGACATATCATTGCTTCCCAACAAGACAGAGGAGGCCACTGCAAGTGCTGGGCAGCTGTGCTTGCTCAGTATAGGCCCTCATCAGCAGAGCTGCAAGGAAGACTCCCCCTGAGAAGTCCTGGGAGGAGAGAAGAGGGCCCACTGCCTAGCTGCCTCTGTTTCCCACGGTTGGTGCTAACTGCCTGTGAGCAGTTAACTTTCAGATGGTGTCATTTGATCCTGCCATGCTCCTTCCCCTGTCTCCCACTGAGCTGCTCCTCCAAATCTGGAAGTAAGCAGGATCCAGAAACCCAGCATGGGCCTGTCAGCCCAGTACAGTAGGGGCCCAGAGGTCTGGCTGCCCATCCAGTATGGTGACTTGGTTGGATCCTGGTGATGTTAGTGGATTTCCTAGATAGGTGGTATGAGCAAGGAGATCTGGAAAGGCACAAGATTTCTATCCAGAAAGATGTAAATAGGGAAAAAATGTAAATAGAGCACTGTGACAGGGTGGATAACCTCCTCAGTAGATTTGGTATTCTGAGCATTTGTCACTCTTAGAGGGTGTAGTCAAGAATGTCTCACACTGTGGAGTTATTCTGATCTTTGATGCATCTGCTGCCATAGCTCTGGCCAGAGCTCCCATCACCTCCTGACTGGATGGGAAGGACATGGCCTATGAGTTAGCTTTCCTCCTCCTTTCCTCCCACTCTCGGATTCTATTTCCATTACAGCAGCCAGAATAATTCCATCAAGATGGAAGCCAGAGCATTTCATTTCTCTGCTCAGAACCACCTATGGCTTCCCATCTCCCTTAGAGAAAAGCTAGAGCCCTTACAATGACTGGTGAAGGTCCACCTGACGTGGCTGACTGCCTCTCCTTAGTTCATCTATTGCCACTATCACCCTGTCCTATCTCTAGCCATATTTACCTCATCACAGGTCTTCCTATAGGATTTAGCCCAGGACCTTTGTCTGTGCTAAATAATGCTCTTCCCTGGGCTATTCACTTGGCTTGTTTTCTTTCTCATTTCTTACTCAGAAGTCACATTTTTCTGTGAGGCTCTTCTTGACTTACTCTTGAGAAGATTCCAAACCCTTACTTCTGACATTTGTATTCTTCTATCTTACCTATTTTTCTTTTACTTTTAGAACTTACTAATGTAACATGGTGCATATTTTACTTACATACTTTTCTTTCTGCCTCACTCTTAGATTGTGTGTTTCATTTACTACTGCATCCCCAGAGCCCAGAACAATCTCTGGCATATAGTAGATGATCAATAAATACTTCTTAAATGAATAAATGACCAATGAAACAAGAATAAGGGCTAGTTGCTGCTGGCCTTAGTCTTACAGTGTTGGTGACAAGCATTGGCAGTTACATTAGGCGCTAGAAAGAAGCACCCCAGAGTTCTCATCCCTAGTTGTTCCAGGTTTGAGATAGGGTAGGAACTATTATCTTTTTTAGTATGAACTAGGAAATAAGGAGAATCTATGTTTTGGGGGAAGATTGAGAAATCTTAGAATACTGAGTGATTTGAATTCAGCTTGAAAATAAGCTTTGGATTTTAAGAAAAACATTGATGGTTCTGAAAGGGGAATAAGATAAATACATTGATTTAAAAATTATATTCTCAGAAGATCAAAATTTTAAAATCTAATTATATGAAGAGTTATTGAAATACTGCTTTGTGTTATGATGGAGCTTTCTTTATTGACCTAAAACTGGAAAATAAGTGCTTTTAGCAAAACAAAAACAAAAACATGATTGATTTTGAAAAGCTCACGTAGGCAGAATTCCATCCCAATGAAATCAATACAGAACAGTGAACTAATTCACCATCCAGGAAGATGCTAATGATTGGGTTTTGGCAAAAACACATTTTTTGTTCATTTCATCCAGTATTTATTGAATGCACACTCTTCATCTCATTTGTCAAACTGGTGTTCCATGGAAAGCTGTGCTACAAGGAGCTACGAGTTGTGCTACAAAAGATTTTCTGTGATAAAATATGTTTGGAATACCTTCACTTCTGATGTAAATATCTAAGTGTCATAATGAAATATGTCATAATTGAAATATGTCATAATTCCCATCCCATGGATCACTTCTATTATAAATACTGTCAACTTATTGGACAATGGTATTCTCTGAAGATGAATTTAGGACACCCTGACATTTGGTGCTAATGTTTATGACTTCTGAAGATAAATGATAAACATTTATGATAAATACACACACATATTTCTATTTGAAGGTTTGCACTGCTTTAAAGTAACAGTTAATTGTGACTTTTTGGTAATAATTTAGCATCTCTACCTGAAAAACAATGATAATCTGATTATTTTAACTAGATAAGTATTAGTGAAGTAATTTTAATTTTAATCCTCTAAGCAGTGGAATAACATGGGGCACTATGTTCATCCAAACTTTGCTATTAAAAACAGTCATTTAAATTAAAAGTACTTTATAAACACAAAACCACTTTTGTTACTCAGGACATTGTTTTAATCTATATAAAGAAAATGGATGTGTTTTTAAATTATTGATTGTAGTTAAAGTTCTGTTAAAAAAAACAACAATACTATAGTTGGAAAAAAACAAAAAACAAAACACAAAACACAAAACATCCAGCGTGTTTACAAGTGTTTATTGAACTCACCGCTGTGCCTGGCAATGTGTGGGCACTGGGGACCCAGAAATATGGCCTTTGCTCCTCAAAATGTATTCCAGTGTAGACGTCAACCTGTTGAATAAATAGCATCATCATTAGAATAACTAACCTTCTTCCAAATTATTCAATGCAAAAAAGTTTTCCATTTGTTCCATTTCAAGTTATTTCAAATTTTATAATAAAAATTCTAAATTAGTTAAAACATTTCTTAGACAAAATTATTTATGCTGAACATGATTTACTGTTTTTATATACTGTATTATAAGATTCTAAGTTGTCAAGTCACAGGTTTATTTTATAATTAATGGATGATGATCTTCATTGATAATGACTTCTGTAGTTTCCCTTTGGAAATGAGACACTATAGAGCTATTTGGAAGGTATGACACCCCATCCTCAAATCAAGACTTTATTATTAAAAAAAAATAGATATTTATAAAATAATAATAGCATCCTGAAATAGAACAAGAAGAACTTGTTAAATTGTTTTTAAAATGCATTAATGAGTTCCAGAAGTTTTCTGGTGGAATTCTTAGGATCTTCTAGATAGAGAATCATGTCATCAGCAAATAGGGATAGTTTGATCTCTTCTTTTCCTATTCGTATTCCTCTAATTTCTTTGGTCTGTCTAATTGCTCTGGCTAGAGTTTCAAGAACAATGTTGAATAGTAGTGGCGAAAGAGGGCATCCCTGCCTTGTTCCAGTTCTCAGGGGGAATGCTTTCAATTTTTCTCCATTTAGAATGATGTTAGCTGTGGGCTTGGCATAAATGGCCTTTACAATGTTAAGGAATGTCCCCACTATCCCTATTTTTTCTAGTGTTTTGAGCATGAAGGGGTGCTGTATTTTATCAAATGCTTTCTCTGCGTCTATTGAAATAATCATGTGGTTCTTGACCTTAAGTCTGTTGATGTGGTGAATTACATTGATTGATTTCCAGATGTTGAACCAACCTTGCATCCCTGGGATGAAACCCACTTGGTCATGGTGCACTATCTTTTTAATATGTTTTTGTATGCAATTCGCTAAAATTTTGTTAAGAATTTTTGCATCTATGTTCATTAGAGATATGGGTCTGAAATTTTCTTTCGTTGATGTGTCCTTCTCTGGTTTTGGTATCAGGGTGATATTAGCTTCATATAATGAGTTTGGAAGGGTTCCCTCCTCCTCTATTTCATGAAATACTTCGAGGAGTATTGGAATGAGCTCTTCTTTGAAGGTCTTGTAGAACTCGGCTGTGTAAAATGCAGTCTGTAAAAATAAAAATTAAAAAAGAGAGAAAAAAATAAGTTCAATTAAGAGCCTATCCATCCAATAGAATTTTTGAGATGTTCTTTAGTAATGTTTTGGTATTCCTTCAGAATAAAAATATCTGTTTTAATAACATTTTCTGAAGGTCAGGACTGGCTGCTGAAGGTTTTCTGATCCAATACTGGTGCTCTTAGATTTGACCTCTGATCTTATGCACTGTTAGATCCCTGCTAACAGGGTTGCTGATAGAGCTCATGGGCTAACACTATGGTATACCTAGTTACCACCCTTCCAGGGGCTCCTTTGGGTAGAGAAAGAGCACTGGACTGGGGTGAGAGAGGATGTTAGTTGTCAGCGTACCATTCTTACCTTGTGTTTTCAGGAGTCTTGGAGTTGCATGGTGGTGGCAGTATCCTTAAATTATAGTTCCAGATACACAGATCCTTTGTAGCATATGGAGCCAATAATGGGCTATCAATGTCTAGGGGATTGGCATTGTGTTTCCTGGGTTTTCAAGCTTAGATGGATCTGGTAAGGCTGTATTTGGCATTTGTTCTTTTTTGTTTCTAGGCGAGATTCCATAGAGAGAGAAGACTATATAGGGAATTACTTATATTCATTATTTGAATGTGAATGTTATTTAAGGAACTGTTATTACGATCACTATTTGTTACTAATACAACACAGAGGTTAATTTCAGAGGAGTTTCTACATAGCTATCTTTGATACTCTTCTGTTCATATTTCAGGCAACACATCTGCACATTTATATTACTAATGTATGGTATAAAGGAATAATTCAGCATGGCTGAAGTTATTACAGTGTTATTTCTTAGTTTACAAGAAATACCTCGAGTTATAAGAAGAAAAACTCATTTTCTTATCCCAGAGGAGTTAGATTAAGTAGAACAATATAGATTGGTAAAGGAATTGCTGGAAATAGTATTCAAATTACAGTTTTGTGAAAAAGGCTACAATTATAAGCTTACATACTTATATAAAATAGATTAAAGCACATAGTTTTATTATCTCTGAAAATTTGTAGGGTTACTTTGCTGTTCAGCTTCTTTAAAAATACTCTGATGTTATTTGCTGTATGTTTTAGATAATAAGAATGTGGCTGCTGGTGATGAAAGTGGGCTTTTTTTCTGAATGAAGAGAATGTGTTCATATAAATACAGCGTAGCACGCAGGCATGTGATGGAAACCTTCCTGATCCTCAGTCGCATTGCCATGATTCTCTATGATTTAGCATTTCCTCTTGTGAGTAGAATGAGAGTTATTTTAAAGAAGTCATAGCAAGAAGCAAAAACCACTGAAGTTTTACAATTAGTTTTTTTTTTTTTTTTTTAATAGTGTGTGGTTAAAACGAGGGTCTTGGTAACAATCACAAGAAGATGATCAATGAACAGGCTTTACTTTCCAGCTGTTCCACCAGCTGCATATAGCTGGGTATTTTGCACCTTTTAGATAGGCTACTGATAATAAAATGAAAATGCTTCCCTTTAAAGCTTATTAATTTGATGTCAGTAATATCACATTTTGCTTTTTCATTATTAATAGGAATACTGTTTCTTTATGATATAGTAGTTCACACTCATCTCTTAAGTCATTTTTAAAGGAAAATATTAAATATCAGAACGCAGATGTTTTCCTTTTCTTTCCCGTCCCCGTCATTGTGATTTAGAAGTGGCTGCTGAGGAGAAGCAGTGTTAACATAACCACAGTTGATGCAGTTGCAAATCTTTCTGTTTTAAGGCTCAGAGCTCTCCCCATGGAGCAATCCTGGCCTCTCTACAGATGTTGAGCTCTCTCTCTCAAAAAACAGAAAAAAAAAAAAATTGCTGAGCCTGATACAGATGTCCCCACATGGCCCAGCACTGTGATTAACCTTTTATGAAGTACCTGCCTACGGAAATCTGGATTAGTGTGCTCCCACGTGCCTTATTAAAAGCCGGCCAGGCTTTATTGAATGTTGTGTTTATACCTTTTGTTCTATGGACAGTTTTGGTGTCTAGTAAGTATCAAATGGAGATCATTGGCACGCCCTGACAAGGATGTCTTGTGTGAGCTGCAGACTTGAGTTAGAAGTGGGAGCCATCGTGGTCTGGTGTGCTGATTGTCAGTGGAGAGGGAGTGGCTGACACAGGTAGGAGAGCACTGGCTGCCCCTAACATGTGGCTAAGGGACAGCCTGTGTCTTCCCTGGGAGGCATGTTAATAGACGACTGCTGTGACCAAATGTTTGGGACAGGGTTTCCTAGCAGGTGCCCATACTCTAATCTAGCCCAGAGCCCTTAATCCAGGGAGCCACTTGCTATATGTAGCTATTAAAATTAAATAAAAACCAAAATTAAGTTCCAAAGTCATGCTCGGCACATTTCAAGTGCATCATAGACACACGTAGATTCTGGCTCCTGATTGGGGTAATATAAACACAATATCTCCATGATTGCAGGAAATTCTACTTGATAGTGCTGCTCTGAATGTCCCTATTCTACTGTTATCTTTTATATTCTTAAAAGGATTTCTCCAATGGATTTGTGATTTCTAAAAATATATAGTATTAAAAGGAAACATATCTTCTTTTCCCTAGAGGAATGATCAACTCCGGGTACTTCTGGCTTCACATTAAATCTTTGGGTAAGAGTCAGACTCTGTGATTTGGGAATGGGTTCTTGGAATAGCTCCTTTTTTCTTAGATACCTGGGTAACTCCAGGAGGCTGCTGGGAAGTTGACAGTTGTCTGCATATTGTGAACTGTACAACGGAGAGAAAAGCTGCAGCAAAAAAATTCCCACGGTGTAGAAAACACCAGCATTTTCCAGGCTATTTTTGTATGTTGTAAAATTTACAAAATGATTTTCTATTGCTATGGCTGTTAAGATGTCTTTAAATGGGTGAAATCATGATTATGTTACCCCGATATTCATTTTATGCCTACTGTGAGTGAATAGATTTGAGTAGTTTCCAATTTTCCAACTTACATCCCTTTTATAATATGAAATACCTTTTAGAGTTACATAATTTCATTCACATGTTTTGCTGGGAACATTTTCCCTAATTTTGTTAGATCTGCTCTTCCCCATTTTCTGAATTGATGTGGTGATTTATTAACACAGTTCATTGGATATTCTCATCTCTCACCCAGCTTATTGCATTAGCCTATAAGCCTCTCTTGTCGCCCGTTTCTCTCCTCTCCTGCCTCTAGCTCTGCTGCTAGTCACCTTCTCCGCATGTACTTGGGATCATGTCTCAAACCAGTTGAAAGTTGCATTGCCATGACTGGATGTATTAAATAGATTATTTAGCGTTTTGTTCACTGGTGTGTCACATCATGGTCCTTATTTACTTTTGAAATTATATTTCCAACTACCTTCTTTTTTTTTTTTACCATCTTTCTTATTTCATGTATTTCTAATAGATGTTCCAGTCTTTCAAATATACCTTTCCCTTTCTGCATAGGTTCCTAGCTTCATCCCTGTCTACTTGTTACCTGCAGTGAACACAACTTCTCTCTCATCTGTTTCTATATTTCTCTGTATTTCACCTGTTTTCTTTCCTGGTCACTCTTCTCAGGGGAAGAAATATTGCTTCTTCTAAATTTATTGAACCAAAGCTGAACTCTGAATTCTCTCTCAGAAACCTATAGTAGATTCTTCCTAAAGTGCAAGTTAGAGCAAAAAAGCTCTTTGGTGTTCAAGGCACATCCCGATGTGGCCCAAACTTGAATTGCCAGATTTAACTCTCATCCTGTTCCTTCCTTGAGGGGCTGAGGTCTGGGGAATTCCTCTCTGCCTTGCTAACTCCCTACCCTACCCAGTGCTCTTTCTTCTAAATGAAGTTCTCCTCTCCCTCATTCGGAGACATCTTTGAGCATCCAGGCAAAGCCATGTCCCAGGTGAAGGCACCTCTGATTCCTTCCCTGTGCAAGGCGCATGTCCTCCCATGTACCCCTGCAGCCAGCTCCATCATTTCTCTTGTCATCCATGATATCACCTACAGGCAGGGGAGCTCCTGGCAACCAGGTAGTGCTGATTCAGCTTCTTCTGTTCCCTGCAATGCTGGCATAGTCATGCATGCACCACATATACCAAAACTCCATTTTGAATGAATAAAACCTAAACATTTCACTGAAAACAAGGTAGAACACTACCCGATTTTGTATGGAAATTGCTTAGGGATACCATGTATTTTGCCTCTTCCATAAATAAGCTCTGGATTAAAACAGGGAAATAATTAACTTTTGTTATAGCTGGTTAGATGTGATGTGTTTAGGCAACTACTGAAAATTTTCAAGTTTGTTGGGCTTAAGTGTTTAAACCTACTAGTGACTTTGTTTTGGATTCATTGTTTCTGTAAGTGCTAAGGTGTCAGATTTTTTCAATGGAAAGAAAATAGAGAATTTCAAATGAAGTGAGCAGAGGTCTGTGCATCCAAATGAGCATGGTTTTGCATGTGAACACACAAAGTACATAGGGTGTCACAGGAGGGAGAAGATGGTGGAACTAGAAGATGGGAGAGGCACATGGTTAAAAGGCAAAACAAATTATCATTACACGTAACTAAAAGGCTTTCTGTTAACAAGAATATTATAAGGTCAGTTTTCTCCTAGACTCACTGACCAGGAACACTACTTCTTAGATCAAACACTAGGGTTATGATTGTTCATTTCATGAAGGGTCCTCTGAGGCCAAAGGGCAAGCCCTCTTCCTGTACAAGTCTTTGAATCGTGAGATATCTGTGAGAGACTCCTACTGAAACCAAGATGAAGCAGCATCCAAATTGTTCTACAGCAATTGCAAAATTTTTTTTTTTCTATTACTGAACTCCATTTCAACTTTATAGATATTAGTTGACCCATCACAAGGAATGAGGTTATTGTGTCTGACCTTTGTGTCCTCTGCCATTTTAAGGGCAGGAAGTAACAGCTCAGCAGAAGTGAAGCTGAGTACCTCTTCTTGGTCAAACAGATTTTATTTCTACCAAACACCAGGAATGATGTGGAAGAAATTCTATAGTGCAGGGAAAAAAGTGGAGATTACTAACACCTATTAGAGACAAGGAAAAGCAATATGCCCTTTCCACCCATAAATTCACCAGTAGCAGAGAAGAATATATTTTGAAATAATTAATTTCTCAAGTAAGGTTAAAGTTTAAGCATTCTTAGTTCATCCAATCATCCTGTTTTAGTAATTGTTGTGAATTTTTTATCACAGGGGAAAAAACTAGCAGTTCATTTGTCACGTTTCTTTGGACTGTTTCTCCTGGAGGGTTGAACTACTGATTTCCAAGCTTTAATCCAAGTACTAGGAATTTAAAGATAAAACAGTTTCTGCTTCTATGGAATTTACAATCTGTCATCCAAGTTATCCAAATAAAGCAACAATGAAAATATGATAATGTCATGTAAAGTTTAGAATATAAAGCTCCATGAAAGTGGGATTGCATCTGTCGTCCTTGCTGCTTCTGTCTCGGTGTCAAATGAAACGTCTTGCACATGGCAGAAACCAAGTAAATATGTATGCGATGTCATATGGAATTTGATAGAGAAGAAACTTCAGGAAGTGGCATCTGATCCAGGTGATCGAGGGCTTCCCATGGGATGGTGCCACCTGAGCAGTCTTGAAGGACATGTAAAGTCACCATCCTTAGAGAAAATGGCACCAGATGGAACAGATTGTGATGGGCATTCCAGGACAAGGAGAGAGAGTGGAAGAGCACAGTCGAATGGGGGAACATGTAGTGTTTGTGTTGGATGGAGGGTCAAATGGTAAGTTGTAGAAACAGCAAGCCCAGAGCTTGAAAGGACTTTAGAACTAAGCTAGAAGTGTGCACTTTAGCACGAAGGCTACCAGAAACCCATGAAGTATTTAACAGAGGGGCACACATGGGTCTCCAAAGAAAAATCACTGATATTGATGTTTGGAAGGAAGGTGGTAATGGGCCAGAGAATTAAAACATCCAGGTGATAAGATGAAGTCTCACTATGTAGATAACATTGCCAGAATATTTAAAATCACTGGGAGAGATTATTCTTCTCTTAGAGAAGATGAATATATGTTGACTATCTAAGATCTTGTCATCTACTGAAAAATGCCTAGTAAAAAGAACTGATTATAAAAAATTATGAATATATAAAAATTATGACATATGCACTTAATGTTAACAAAATTACATACCCTTTTAAAAGATTCTTGAAGGTTATTTGCAAACATTGGTAAATACTTATAAAAAGTTGATAAATGCTTCACAAAAACATGTATGTAGTATGGTAATTACTTGACAAGAAAGCACATATATAATATAAATATATGAGGTTTATATATATGAGCGTTATATGTCAAACACATGGATCAAAGTTGAATATATATGAAATTTAAATTTTTATTTTAAAAATGTAATCATTAAAATGTATTTTCCAAATTGTAATAATCATAATAATGTCTAATAATTATTATGATTTTGAAAACTTTGCTAAACTAGATGATTTATAGTGTCACTCCTTGCCTAAGGATCTTTATTTCTACACTTTTATTTTAGAACAGGGATTGGCAAAAACCAAAGCCCTCAGATTTAATCTGGCCTGCTCTCTGATTTTACAAATCAAGTTTTATTGGAGCACAGCTATGGCCCTTCGTTTACATATTGTTTGTTTTCATGCCACAATGATAGAGTTGAGTAGTTGTGCTAGAGAATGCATAGTCTAAAATGTTTATATGACCCTTTACAGAAAAAGCATTCTGACCCCTATTCTAGTACATCGAAATGGAAATTTTCATCATTTAAAATAATATACTAATACAGCGAAAATATAGTTTCAAATGAATAGGTCACATAAATTTTAGCACCTAACCTTCTGTGGAGATTGAACTTTGTTTAAACAAATTTTGTGAATAGGAAACTCACAGGCTTAGAAAGAGCAAGATCCAAGTTGACTCTTTCATAGACTGAGAAGCTTAAACCTATCAACAACCTTAAGATCCTGGGCCTCCTGTCATTCTTCTGTGTCCTGATTTTGTGGGCTGCAAACTCTTATTTCCAATCTAGTTTTGTGGGAAAGGTAAGGGGATAACCATTTCTGCAAGGTGGTTAACCCACCATCAACTGAAGGTGCAATGTTGCATTCACCTTTATAACAAATATTCATTGCATAAGGTATTCTGCAGCCTGCTGCAAGAGGAGGCAAGAGGAATCCCCATTCTCAAGGAAAACAAAGAATCTAACCAAGAAGAATGCACATTCCAGGCAAAGGTAGGATTAGGGGAACACAGGCCTATATGGTCAGGAAGGACACCCGAGAGCTGAGGAAATATGAAAATACCCATAGACACTCATGGGTATTTGCAAAGATGAAGGTGAAATATATGAATAAATCTGTGAAAAGCTTGAGTGGGGGTCTTGTATTTATTTTGACCATATTTTCCCCTTTGTTTGAGAATAATTACTTTTACCTAAGATTTGCAATGACTAGAACTCAGGAGATTTAGCTTGAAATAGGATTTTGTAGCTTTTAGATGTATTTAAATTTGCCCCATGTGTTTGACCTATGCAGGGTCCATTATGTTATGATATTGGTCCTTGAGAAACTGCATTGCTTGGTGGTTTATTATGAGGGCAGGGTGGAGTCTCATTTAGAATAAACAGCAAAGGACACCAGAGTCTCCTCTGCTTCTAAATATTTCCTTCCCAATTTTTTGATTAAACATTTATTTGATTTAAAATTCCCTTCTTTCCATCTAAAATGTGATTAGACCTAAGGAGCATTGAATTATTTGTTACACATTAGTGCCAATGTTTAATCAAGTGACCGTCTAATGGAGATCAGCCTCACTTAATAGGAATGATTGATGGTGGTGGGAGTGTAGGGAGGTGTTTATTTTGGAGCTGGGTGTGTCTCAAAGCCACTGTGAACATGTGACTGGGAAAGAGGAGACAGAATAACATATAATTTGGAAGGTTTCAAAGCTCACCTACATGAGAAGCACTAGTGGACAGGTTTCTAATGATTTTCTTGCTCTGAATTTTCCGTGTTTATATCCTTCCACATTATTTATGAAAAGATCAGAGGTGTCTAATAATTCCTCTGAAATTAATTCCCAACTCTGCATTGTGGGTATTCTGTACCTAGACCTTACTATGGATGGAAAAAACTAATAATTTTTTTATTTGGAAAAACTATACACAGGAACACTATTGACAGTGATAAACTTGGTTGTCAAATATTATCATTCATATTTGCTTGCTATATTTATAAATATTTCTGAAAAGTCCATATTTATTCCCTAAGTAAACATTTAGTTTTAAGGCATTTCATGAATATTTTAATATTTATAATCTTGAAAGGCAATATACTTTGAGAGCAAATTTTTGTCAAAATGCAAAGAACATAAAAAAATGTATCTTTTATGGGATTTTTTTTAACTTGTCTTATTCTTCTCATAGTTTTAGACAGCTCTGTATTTGCACAAATTATATAATTTATCTATAGGATCTATACATATTTTACTCTGTAAATACATTTATTTTATCTAGAGAATTTCTAATATGAAAGTGAAAATAATGTAAATTATTTACATTATCTACATAAATAGCATGTAAATAATTTTAAAATCTAAGACCACGTCTTATGTAACTCATTAACAGTTTAGTATCCTCAAAAATGGCTATTCAAAAGCAATTGTTTGTTATTTCTAACTGCAACGTACATATGTTCAACAAGATTATACATGAAATTCATAGTATATCTTGTTAAGCTTCATTTGTTGCTTTCATGTGAATTGTTATCCCATTCCTGATTTGCTATTCCCCCTTAAAGTTAATCTGAATTATTTTCCCTCCAAGTAGCCATATGAGTGTGTTAGACGCCCTCCCTGAGTGAACGTGCCCTTTCAGTGAGAGCCAGAGGAATCTCGCTGATGCTGGTGAAGGTGCCAGTCTTGTGAGTCAGTTTCTCTGCTTGCTCTGCATAAATGCCCTTCTCGCTTCTGTGTGCATGTTGACAGCTTCTTTTTGTGTTCCAGGATTGCTATCAGGAAGTGCTTAACTCAAATAAATTAGCTCTTTACTTTTAAGAGAAAAT
Source organism: Glaucomys volans (assembly GCA_020662805.1). Classification (NCBI taxonomy): domain Eukaryota; kingdom Metazoa; phylum Chordata; class Mammalia; order Rodentia; family Sciuridae; genus Glaucomys; species Glaucomys volans. The sequence continues at coordinate 756,577 of JAJEJO010001082.1, forward strand.
ATATTTACCTCCCTATAAAACTGAACTCTGGATGATAAGAAATCTTGACTTTAATAATTTTCGTTCCCATCTTTTATACCAAGCTGCTGCTGGAAGTGCCTTATCAGGAGCGGTTCCTGGATTGGGCGCCAAATAGGCAACCTTGATGCAGATCAACACAAAGGCAATGCAGACAGCTTTCTCCCAATGTTAAAATAAAACATTCATACACTCCGTGGATGGCTGAATGGCATTACAATCCTGAGGGGAGTAATCATATAGGGAAGGGTGGTAGTAAGCTATGGCACTTTGGTTAACCTCTATGTTGAGTTGGTCTAGGAAGGCTTTAAGACAGAGGAGGGATTTCAAGATATGTTTCCATGAAACAAAGTGTTCTAATAGCCTGTCTTGGAAGGCAAGTTATATTGTTTGTATCATTGATATTTCTAATACTAGTATTTTTCCTGCATTCATATTCTTGAGCAATTCTTGGGACACACAGACATAATATATCTTCATAACAGAAGCAATAACCATGCATTTCTGCAGATGTTGGGAGTAATTATTAATGATTCTTTGAAAAATGGAAAAAAAGACTTATCTCCCTAGGAGTTGGTAACATCCTAATTGTAATATTTTGTAACACTACAAATAGTTCTGATTTTTAATGCTACTTTTTATTTTACATATGCGTGATGAGTATGTTTAAAAACTGCTATGGTAAAATCATTAAAGTAATACATGGAATTTGTTTGAGATTATTCCTGAACAATGGGTGTTTGTTAATTTTGTTTTTTTTTTTTGACTTGTTGTGACACAGAAAATATTTTAATTTGTGAAGACATTTTGAGTTACTCAAAATTCAAACAATAAGATTTTTCCTTCCCTGGGCAGTAAATATAATATTAGTTCTGGATACAGAGTGGGGTTTAATAAAATATAATTTATCATCAAGAACAAGCTCCTACTTCATATACATGTTTTCTTAATATACTTTATATGTGCTGCTGCAAAGATGCTGTAATTTGGTTTTTTAAATTACAGCTCTCCACGATGAGAGGGAAGCTTGATTTGATTAATTATGCTTACAAGCTGTTAGAGAGGGGGAAAAAAGAAAATGGTTTTGACTTTAGTTTTTGCATAATTGCTGCTTTTTGGATTTACATTACTTCCATTGGTTGTTGAGAAATGAAGAACTAATTTATTTTAAAGAGAGCGATAAGATGAAGAGTCGAGGGTATCAATACTGAAAGCAATAACATTTAACTACCACTTTGATATGGTGATCAGTAAGATGAGAGAAAGCATTTATTAAAATGTTAGCACCAGAATTCATAGATACATTTCAGTGTTTAAGAAAATAATTATCCTTATATTCCTCTGATGATTTTCATTTTGCTTAACTGACCACAATGGATGTGACATTATGACAAACACAATTGATTCCTTACATACTTCTTCACTGAAAGCATTTGTGATGATCTTCAAGTCTGGTAATCACTCTTCCACTAGAAGAATAACTGAGATTTATTTCAGTTCTTCTTAGACAAATAAAAATAATTATTGCTAGGACAACGCTGGAGATGAGAGAAAACACAGAAAATATAGGCAGCCCAATATGCCAAAAAGTTACCTTTTAAATTTGTGGACAGTTTAAACATCAGATAAATTATCATTTAAATAATATGGTTTCACCTTCTCTGTAACTAATTAGTAGACACTGATCAGGTGGTGGACTTAGATAAAAGGCAGTGTAAGATTTATTTAAGTCCATGTTAATGACTCTGGAAGGTTGGAGGGAGAAGGCCTTCTTGAGACATTGTTTTCATTCCTGCTTCCGTACCATCCTTACTTATTCCTTTCCTCCTGTCCACTCCTAAAGATGGGATTCAGCAAGAACTCCCCTCAGCAGCCATGCTTGACTAAGAGGAGCTTGCAGTTTTCAAGGTCATGGCTTCATAAATAAGTATTCTACTTGTTGTCCAGGAGTGTGGGCGATACTGCCGGTCACAGTGGAAAATTGCATGCTCGTGTTGCCTGAAAAGGACTGAGAGGACATTGAGAAACTTTCCTGGAAGATTAGGAAAATTAGCCTTTGTCTAGAGGGAAAGAAAGAGGAATTGTGTTTGGCATGTTTCATCTATATTTGTGCAAAATATTTACACAGTCTTTAACTGTGGAAAAACAATTTAAAATACTTTCTAAGCATATCCTGTGATCAAATACACACTTGGCATAGTTAGCAAACATTTACTTTTCTCAAAATTTATTCCACTTTTGTTCAAGGCCATGCACTGAGTTCTCATAGTGCTTTCATCTCCTCCTAACTTAGTTTTCACCACCTTCTGGGTTTTATTATTTCATTGTTTGTTGTTTTCACTTACCCATATAATTGTTAGGGATAGAGGGGGTGACATTACTTTAACATTACTTGGTTCCAGGCTGAGCATAGCACATAGATAGTGCTCAATAAGTACTGTCTAATGGAATGAGGATAGTCAATTCAATGATGATAGAAATCACCTCATTTTTGATTGATAAAAATTTAAAAGTAACATTTTAAGAGGTTAAAAATGTTTCATTGACTTATGATCACATTAATGTTAATTTATTTAGCAGATGTTTTTGCATATATCAGAGGTACTTAAATCAAGTTATTTAGTCCACTGGGACTCCATTGATGGATTTAATATTAACATGAGCTCTTTGAAATAGTTTGCAAAATATTGCATGTCTGTGTGTTTTTCTGGAGAGAGAATCAAAGCTTTTATTAGATTTTTGAAGAGGTCTGTGACTTAAACAAGATTTAAAATGACTGAGTTACAGAGTAATTGTTTTGGTGAAAAGTTCATATTTTGTCACTTATCCTGTGTTCTCTTTGTACTTTATCATTTGAATTAAATTTTGATAAAAATGAAATAAAAGGGCTGGGGTTTGTGGCTCAGCGGTAGAGCACTTGCCTAGCATGTGTGAGGCACTGAGTTCGATTTTCAGCACCACGTATAAGTAAAACTCCATCAAAAGATAACTAAAAAAAAATTTAAAAATGAAATGAGAGGGGGAGGGGTAGGAGGGGTATGAAAAATGGTGGAATGGGGCAGACATCATTACCCTATGTACATGTATGATTACATGAATGGTATGAATCAACATCATGCACAACCATAGAAATGAAAAGTTGTACCCCATTTCTGTACAATGAATCAAAATGCAGTCTGTAAAAATAAAAAAAAGAAATTATAAATTAAAAAAACGAAATAAGAGGTTTCATTCCATTCAACACCATATTTAATGTTTTATAATTTAAAAAACACATTGATGTCCTTATTTTTAACAATACTAAAAGCCTTTAAATGAGAGGAATATTGGTAAAGAAAATCAGTAGCTAATTACAGTGGATATGTAATATATAATTAAATGTGTTTCACATAAATGCAATATTTATAAATGCATAGAGTAAATACACGAAAGAAATTTTCTAATGGTCTGCAGTGACTATTCTTGAGTGGATCTTACAGAAAAATTGTTTGCTATTAAAATCTGTATTTTAAAATCTACTCTTCAAATATATATATATTTCAAATATATATATATATATATATAATCTTTCTGTTTCTATCTATCTATCTATCTATCTATCTATCTATCTATCTATCATCTATCTATCTAGTGGCTTGTGACTAGTACCCAACCTTTTTTTCACTTAGAAGTTATTCTTTACATTTTGTCATGCTGATCATGTTTTTTAAACATTTAAAAATAAACATAGCCACACACATATCTATATACACATTCACACATTTATATGTATGATTATATGTAATCAAACTGGGAGCAATCTGCTCCAGTGACAAATGACTCTACTTTGTGTACAACCAGAGAAACAATAGCTGTACTCCATTTGTGTACAAATGAATCAAAATAAAAATGAATCAAATAAAATAAATATGAAACAAATAAAAACAAATAAAAATGAATCAAATTCATTTTCAATGAATCAAAATAAAATAAATAAATAAATAGTTAAAAAAAACATTAATGAAGCAAATTTTTATCATTGTGTTGTGGGAACCCTAGGTTTCCATTGCCAAGGAATCTGTCGTTCTTCACTTAAGAGTCTTAGGTTTATAGCAGGTAGAGCAGTTGTCTTAATTTTTTGAGGTACGGGTAGACAACTGGATACAACATAAAAATAGGTGAGATGGAGAAAACAAGTTATATCTAGCAACCAGTGATGAAGAGAAGGGGAAGTGCCAATTCTGTATACAATTAGTAAGGGTAATGAAGGGGACTTAAGGTTATCTTCTCCCTCTCCTTCCTCTGTCTCTCTCTCATGTACACACATGGATGCACACATATATGTACACAAACATGCTTCAACATGTTCTCCACACCCTTTAACATTGTATGGAGCATTCTTTTGAGTTCTTCCTCTTTTTACCTTACATGGCTCACCTTCATATTTATTAAACTATAGCTTTTTTTTTTTTTTTTTGCGGTGCTGGGGATTGAACCCAGGGCCTTGTGCTTGCATGGCAGGCACTCTACCAACTGAGCTATATCCCCATTCCCAAAACTATAGCTTTCTTGTTAAAATGTGTTTTATTTTGTTTTGTTGGAAGCTGAAGGTTTATTGCTTTGCGCTACATCTGTCCCTTCCCAGTAAACACTCAGCAGGTCTTCCTGACCATCCTCCATCCAACCAACTCCCCCCTGCAAACAAAACACATCTCTGAAAATTATATAATTCAGGTAAGAGGAAATCAAAATATTTTTCCTCAGGCCAGATAACTAATTAAGTCAAGAAAGCAAATAAGTAACAAAAAGTATTCTAATGAATGAATCTGACAACTAGTTTTCATAGTTAACATGAACAGTAAAATACAACCATATTTCATGTCATGTTTATGAAAGGAATCCCAGTATCAGCAAAGCCATAGAAGCCATCATTGGAGCTCCAGCCCATTGTTTAGGAATTGACAGGGAAGGTATAGCTGTGACACTTAGCGAAGAACCTTGGTGATACAGACATTCTGTGTATTATTTCTCTCTGCTCTTTTCATGTGCCCTAGCTCTATTACTGTGGAATGGCAGTGTATTCATATCTCCCAAGTCATCAAAATGCATGAAATTTAAAGCTTGGAATTTTGGGGGTATGTTAGTCAGCTCTTTTTGGTGTGACCAAAATACTGGACAAGAATAACGTAGAGGAGGAAAAGTTTATCTTGGCTCATGGTTTCAAGAGGTTTAGTCCTTGGCAACTGACTCCATTGCTCTGGGCCCCAGGTGTTACAGAACATCATGGTGGAAGGGCATGGCAGAGAAGTTCTGCTTACCTCACGGTGACAAGGAAGCAGAGAGGTCTGGGGGGAAAGGAGCCACAGGGAAGATGAACCCTTCCAGGGCACATTCCCAGTGACCCACCTCCTCCAACCATGCCCCACCTCCCTACAGTTACCTCCCAGTTAGTCCATTCTAACTAGGATGGACTGATTATGTTATAACTCTCACATTCAATCACTTCACCTCTGAAGATTTCTGAATTAACAGAATTTTGGAGGGACACTTCATATCCAAACCATGATTGGGGGCACTTTCAAGAAGTTTTAAATGAAGATGGAAAAGCAGCCAAGTGGCCACTGCTATCCTCACTTTTTGGTACAACTGAGAAATTGTCCCGGTGAAACAAGGGCATATAACAGGTTGAAATGGATGTTCATTTTCTGGCTGGAAAGTATCCATGCCCTGTCTTCTTAAAGTAAACTGGATTTCTTTTGAGAAACACATTTTGTCTTGTCCACATATATCATATATTTGAGGTGACTAAGGCCTCTCCAAAGAGAGTACTATGCAATATCCAGTTAAAAGTAATTGGTTCAGAGATGGGCTTATGAGATAGAATGGTTTGTTGTTTTTTTGCCCCCCCTAAGGCTGGGTAAATCCAGGGGAGGTATGGATCTATAACTCCTGGCAACTGTCTTACCACCAAGTGGAACTTGAGAATGAAGCCATGATAGAGAGAGCAGGATATGGGAATGTAGTTTGAGCCCCTAAATCAATCTCTGCTAACTTTTTCATTTTCATGAACCAGTAAGTTCCATTTTTGTTTAATTTACTTTGAGTTGCTTTTCTCTGTCATCTACAACAGGAAGGTTCCTAATGGATACAACATCTGTCCCCTCCTGAAAGTACACATATCAACTAGAGAGTCAAGTGCTGCAAATCCACAGTGCTGCATAATGGCACCATGTCATCTGATCCAACATGACCTTTCAGTGTCTCTGAGTGTGTTTTCTGTTAAGATTCTAAATTCTTAAATCATCTGCTTAACCCGACAGTATTCATCCCTCTTCTTTCCTAATTCAAATATTTAAGGTCATAAATTTCTTACTAATACTTCAGTTGGAACTCTCAGGTTTTTTTTTTTTTGATAATTCCTCTTTATTATTTATTTATTTTCATTTTCACAGACTTCATTTTGATTCATTGTACACAGATGGGGTACAACTTTTCATTTCTGTGGTTGTGCATGATGTAGATTCATACCATTCATGTAATCATACATGTACATAGGGGAATGATGTCTGTCTCAGTCCACCATTTTTCTTACCCCACCCCTCCCCCTTTCATTTCCCTGTTCAAAGTCTAAAGTTCCTCCATTCTTCTCTCACCCCCCATGCCCCCAACCTGATTATATACCATCATCCACTTATCAGGGAAAGCATTCAGCCTTTGTTTTTTTGGGCTTGGCTTATTTCACTTAGCATGTTGTTTGCCAATTCCATCCATTTATCTGCACATGCCATACATGTATACATTCCATTTCTATTATGGCTCATTATTTGATCCTTGAGTTATATAATTGGAAAATCATCAACCATAATATTTTGTTCAGTTTTCTTTGTTACAGGCTTCTAACTTGATTACATTGTGGTCAACAGATATAATGTGCATGATACTATAATTCAAAACATGTATACATTTTCATAGATCATACAAAATGTATAAATGCATTCTTCTGTCATATACAACAAATTAGAACAAATAAAAAAATTTAAAAAATGTATATGTACTTGTTTAATGACCTGGTATATGGTAAATATTTATAAATGTTCCAAAGTTAGGGGTGTGTGTACAATATTTTTGGTCATTTCACTTTAATTGTTTTTTTACATCTTTAGTTTTTGTCTGTGTTGTCACCAGTTACTGTCACCAGTTACTGAAAGATCTCTGTTAAAATTCTCCTAATGTCATAATAAAATTTTCAAGTTTTCTTAATAGTTCTTTCATATATTTCTTTTTATTTGGAATTTATGTTCTTTTCTGAATATAAGTTTAGAATTGTTATATCTTAGAGAATTAAATCTTTTGGTATTGTGTGCATGCCCTCTTATTTTTTCCCAAAACACTTACAGCTCTAGAATGCATTTATTCATGTGAACAATGGCATCATCTTCCTTTTGGGTGGTGTTTGCCCATAGAATGTTTCTGTCCAGGGTACCCAGGAATTGGTCAGCACCTCAGACTAGTTGCTGGACTGACTGCTCCCTCCTTGGATTTTTGTTCTTGCTTTCTAGTATCTTCTGAGGACCGCCTCTATCTTTGTATTGTCTTGCAAGGTCACCTGTTTTTAAAAAAGAATATATTCAACATTGTTAGGAAGTTAATTTCATCTGGTGTCTTGTGAGAAACAGATATTCTTCATTTTCTGCCCACTTAAATCCTTATCTTACTTAAAGACTCCAAAGCTACCTCTTCAGAGAGCTTGTCTGTCAGTCAGAATTAATCCCTACCTCTGAATTTCCCCATGTTATTGATATTTCTAAGCTTTGATTTGATTCTGTCTTAGATCATTCTCATTTTTATATCTTGGTTCATGTAGGTCTTTTCCACTTTTCCCACCAATGTCTCCCCTCTTCCTGCCCATCTTCCTAAATGCCATGGATTCTTGCCAAGTCTAATACTAATTTCCTGCCCTCCATGTTGGCATCAAGTATTCTGACCCTCATTGATGTGTTCCATTCCAGAAGACTGTTACTTTTTTAGCCTATGTCACTGAAATAGCACCATATGGTTTATAATTTTGCCTTGTTCTCTAATTTTATGATGGTCCCAGGTAGTAACTAGAAGGAGGTTAGCATAGTATTGCTCTAATCCACCCTGAGGCCTATTGGAGTCTCCTTTGTCTGATTGTAGATGAGATTGACTTAAATCTCCATTGCATGTGGAATACTTGCCCCCAATTCTTCCCATGTTGTTTGGTCTTCTCCAGGCGGGAGAACGAGAATGGTACTCAACTTCACATCTATTGTCAACCTCTTCTTTACACAGTTAAGCTATTTATGAGTCACTTTTCTTTTTCTTTTTTCTTTTGGCGGTGCTGGGGATTGAACCCAGGGCCTTGTACTTGCAAGGCAAGCACTCTACCAACTGAGCTATATCCCCAGCCCTATGAGTCATTTTTATATGCCATGTTTGCTCTTTTTGTCCGCCTCACATCAATCCAGATATGAAATTCATTATCCTTAATTTCTGCAAAGACACCTATTCATGTAAAACAATTATTGTCTGTAATACACTTTACCTATCAAGGTAGTTGCCTAAACCCAAATCTCTGCTAAAGAGAAACTCTGGGGCAGCTCTTAAGGAGGATAGTGTTTTCATCACTTCTTCCCTAACTCAAAAACAATCTTCTAGCAACTCAAGGCTAGCCTTATGCTCTCTTGCAAGCCTGCCATTAGCAGTGTAGTCATTAGGAGGTAAGAATCCAGGTGGATTGTAATTTTGCAGTTGTTTCTGGTGATGAGATTGAGCAGGAGAAAAGGACTGTAAAACAAAAATTTTTTCAACATTTTCTCCTTTGGCTCTATATGCTTTCTGACTCCTGGTACTGTATCTTCTGTTGGTCTATGATAAGAAAAACTGGAATGGCTCTACAAGAAATGGCTTCTTTGGGGAGCGAGTTTAGAGTGCAGAAGAAGAGGAAGAGAGAGAGAGAAAAATGGAGAACTGTTCACTTCATGTCTTTGAAGACTTTGAATATGAACTCACAATTGCTAGGCTGAATAGACTGGACCCCTTAATCTCATGCTTATTCTATTCTAGAGGCAGATCAGTCTATATAACTTTGTAGGGGTAGATGTTTTGTGTAAAAACTAGATCAGCACCGTGAACAATAGTTACACTCATCAACACAGATGAATGTCAAGAACATGATGTGAAGTGAAATAAACAAATCTCAGAAGAGAGTATATTCAGTATTCCATTTATGTAGAGTATAAAAACAGGTAAAACTAAATTATGTATTGTTTAAGGTTACATATAAAAGAACCCCAAAATAATTTTAGAATCAATGGGAATATTCTATTTATTGGCTTGGGAGTTAGATATAAATATTTCATTTGATTATTGTTCCTTAAACTATGCACATGCATTTATACATTTTTGTATGTTCATATATATATATATATATATATATATATATATATATGCTACATTTCAAAATACAATACATACATAAATTAGGCAACAAAAACAAAACAAAAATTCCCAACAATATGAACAAAACAATGTATTGGAATTCTTACATTTCTAAAATCTGGTATTAGATCTATGGATAACCAGATCTTATTTAAATGTATTTGACCTTGGGAAAAAATAAGGCACAATTGTTACTAAACACAAAGTCTTTCTTCTTGCTGAATATATATCAACTGTAGAGGAGAAAATCAGTGACTCATGACATACTACACCCAGTGTCTGCACAAAGGATTTAGATTAATTATTCTTGGGAGGTTCAGACATATTTCTCTAAGATCCTGACAACTGATATTGGTTGGTTGTGACCCAAGCCATTACATAGAAACTGAAGGAACAGACTATCATCATTTCTGTGGAAACAGAAAAAGTTTAAATATGGACAATCATTATTAATAGTTACAGAACAAATAAGAATAAACATTGCTAGGGATCTTTTACTCAGAGTGTAAGGATATGCTTTAAACACTTTATTTATATTCAGAACAATAATTCTGCTAAAGTTTGCATTTAGTTTTTAGATTAATATTGTATCCTCTTTCAGAGATTAAAAATGAAAAATTCAGGAAATCTCCATATGCAAAATGTTTTAGAGCTCATGATGAGAGTAAACTTTATATAATATAGAGTGAAATTTACCTATTGTATGCATTAATTTCTTTTCTTTTCTCTGTTCTCCTTGTCACCCAGTATAACAAATGAAAATGTCACTTTTTAAAACAATGGATTGCTTGCATTAATCATGTGATTGTATATATTTTTCACATTGTTATTATTAAGGGACTGGTGCCTTTCAGTAGAGGGTATTTGTATTCTTCTGCATTTTTAATAACAATGTCCTTTGAATGGGCAAAATAGGTACCCAAGAGAAATGGGACTTTTTCACAGCTCTGTATGAAGTCAGTGGGTTTTCTGTATAATAAGACCATGTTCCCTTTTATCCTTTTGTAAGAAAAACAGGAGTTAACACCATTGTAGAGCAAGCTAGATATACTTTAGCCCTTGGCTTCTTTCCAGAAGCTTGGAGTGCTCACTTCTGGTTGTACTTTTGAAATCATCATTATTGTCTTAATATTTACAGTTTGGAACTCATATTCAGAGAACATATTTGTGTTAAGTGCTGTTTTGTTTTTGTTAACCAGTGCTCATGGATCACTAGTTATAAGGTGAAAGATTTTATATATAGGTATATATAACATGTAATATATATACATGTATACACACATAAATTCATGTACATGCACTCCATATACCCATGTGTGTGCAGCGGATGTATGTGTGTGAACGTCTTACTTTTAGCAAGAACAAAAAAAGAATAGTCAAATAGAGAAAAACAGAATTTCCAAAGTTCTAAACCATCCTGACATGCCCCGTTCCATTGCCTTCTTGGGTTTTCTCCAAACACAATTTATTTATTCTGGATTTGGAGGATCTGGGAAGAAGAAATGTAGCTCTATCAGTGGAGTAGGGATAGCCAGGAAATGTCTTTGTCCATCTCAGATCCTAAGAGTGCCCTTCAGGGGAGACGCCTACTATTCTAAAGTTGCCATTTGGCCTCCTCTCCCCTAAAGGATGAGAAAATTGCAAGTCACATCCAGTTTGTTAGTTTTATTTCAATTATGATAATTTTAGCTGAAAGCTAAATTAGAGCTTAATTTTAGTCACAGCCAGCCGGAGCAGATGCTACTTTTCTGGCTCCTGGACATTTCTTCTCCTCATTTGAACAAACATGCTTATCCCCCTTCTTTTTTCTTCCTACTTTCTATGTTATATATGAAGCAACAAAGAAAAAAAATGGACGGGAAGTCTTAAATCACAAGGACTCCTAGATGTTGGTTACCTGTTAAGTTTAAATTCTAACAATGACATTGAAAGAAGAAACATTTTTTGGCACGTAGATACTTGCAAAGGAAAATGTTAATTCTGTTTGGATATCTGTCCTTAGCTTTTTAAAAATAATAGCCATATGGAGATACAATTTATCCACTTAAAGTGTACAACTCAATGGTTTTCAGTATATTCACAGAGTTGTGCAATCACTACAATAAATTTTAGAACATTTTCTTCAGCCCAGAATGAAACTATGAGGTTAGCAGCCATTCCCCATTTCTTCCAACCTTCCCCAGACCCTGGCAATTACTAATCTATTTTCTGTATCTGTGGATTTGCCTATTCTGGATGCTAATATAAATGGAATAAAAATATGTGGTCCTTAATTACTAGCCTCTTTAATTATCATAAAGGTTTTAAGGTTCATTTATGTAAAAACATGTATTGTGTTATGGTTTGGATGTGAGGTGTCCCCCAAAAGCTCATGTGTGAGACAATGCAAGAAGTAAACCAGGAGAAGTGACTGGGTTTTGAGAGCCTTAATCCTATTGGTGAATTAATCCCATGATGAGATTAACAGAGTGGAAACTGAAGGTGGGTAGGGTGTGGCTGAAGGAGGTGGGTCCCTGGGGGTGTGACTTTGGGGCATATATTTTGTACATGGTGAGCGTAGTCTGTCTGCTTTCTGATCATCATGTGAGTCACTTTCCTCCACCACATTTTTCTGCCATGATGTCCTGCCTCATCTTGAGCTCCAAGGAATGGAGCTGGCTATCTATGGACTGAGACCTCTGAAACCATGAGCCCTCAAATAAACGTTTCCTCCTCTACAATTTTTCTGGTCAGGTCTTTTAGTTACAGTAGCAAAAAAGCTGACTCAAACATATTGATACTTTATTTTTTGTCAAGTAATATTTCTTTATATGGATATGCCCTATTTTATTTAATCATTCATTGACTGCTGGACATTTGAGTTGTTTCCATGCTTTGGCTTTTTTGATTAATGCTGCTATGAATGTTTATGTGTTTATGTGGGCATATGTTTTCATTTATTTGAGTATATACCTAGAAGTGGAATTGCTAGTTCGTAAGGTAATTCTACGATTAACCTTTGGAGAAACTGACAGACTGTTTCTCAAAGTGACTGCACCCATTTTCCATTCCCACCAGTATTGACTTGATGAGGGATACGGTTGCTTTGTGTCTTCAGCTTTTATTTTTGTTGTTGTTGTTGAGCCACGTTAGGCTAAAAATGTGTATTCTTTGCCTCAACATTACAATGTCAACACCAGAAACAGTACTTAACAAACTTGTAATGACATATACGGATGTATTTTAGGATTTGGTTGTAAAGCCCTTGAGAACAGCTTTTCTACAGTTCCTTGTTGAAGCCAACAATTTTCCAATATTAGAGCTCTCTGAATACTGGAAAACCAGGATTGCTGCTTCAGAAATTGCTTTTCTTTGTTGTCTGAGGACATTAGAAATGATCCCGGGGTTTGAGATTCTGACGAGGCTGTAGCCATAAGTGCCTCAAAGGTACTGCTTTTCTTGGTTACTCCTCAAATACACCTTTCTCTTTGTATACTGATGGAAAGGAGAAGATGCAAAGAAGGAGGAGGAGGAAGAGGAAAAGAAGAAGGAGAAGAATGTACCAGAGAACTCCCTAGTATCTGGCAGAAGTAACACAGAGCTTTCTAAGGCATCCTTCCTTTGGCTTGAAAAGACCCTATGCATACATGCACACTGTGATATTTTACTCAATCTTCTTAGCAAGATGCTGGTCCTATGTTCTTCCTTAGGATTCTGAAATCATTCTGTTTATTTACAGTTCCAAGAACATTTGTGGGGCTTGCTGGACACCAGGCTGAACAGAGGAAAGAGGAAATTCTGAACCTTCTCAGTGCCTGGTCCTGTGTTGTGTCTTACCGGAAATTTTTATTGAGGTGTGAGAACATTCAGTTCTAATAAGTCTTACTTGCTTCTCATGATTGTGCTTGGCTGTGTTGTTATGGAAATAGACTCTGCTGAAGCATAAATGTGTACAGAAAGCTGACAAAGAAACACAGAAGGTTTGAAAGTGGGCCTTTTTTATCTTGGAGATAGGGTTGAGACTCTCCACAGTGCTGGTTTTCACTTTAATTTTCCTCTGACGTTTGAGTGTGTCTTATTTATCATTGTTCACTACAGCATTTCAGCTGACTTCAACACTGTTGGCAGCTGCTAGCCTCAGCATGGCCTGGCAGCTGGTGTGGAGGGTTTTGAGCGAGCTCCAGCATCCCCAGAATCAGGCAAGTATGAGGATGCTGGGACCCCAGTTTCCATATGAGTGGGACCTTGCATCAATCTGTCATCTTCACTGCCTTGGTGAAGGCAGTGAAGTGTCCTTCCACTTCCTCAAAGAGACTCCAGTTTCTGCTTCAGGGCTCATCCTGTTTTGGTATAGATGCTGGTCCAGGTTGGACCAATACTTAGTTTGCCTATTATAATTTCACTTTCTGACCCCTTCCTAGGGCTGAGGTATGCAGCAAAGATAATTTCCTTGGTCCCAATGCACAGTGATTTCCTTCTATCCCTTCCTGATTGTGATAAATAATCAACATGCTTTTATATTTTTACTGTGTAGTAAATTCAATTTTTTAAAAAGAAGTATTAGAAGTATTATATGATCATCTCTGTTTGGCTTTCTTAAGTAATACAATAGGATATTAAGAAAAAAAATTGTCCTTCCATCCCTCTGCTTTGAAATTCATGCTCTTTGACTAACTGAACTCAGATTATTTTTATGTTGAGGTTATCTACCTTTCCCAGCTTACTCCCCCAAGTCCTTGCAGAATCTGTTCCTGCCTGTCTGTCTTTGCAACACGACTCCTGTCATGACTTCTGGGGATCTCAGTATCCATGAGGATGTTCTTTCTGTCTTTCTGCCTCTCACTTCCTTCATCGCCATTTCTCCTCTGACAACTTTTTCCTTTACTCCTCCTCAGTTGGTATAGCCTAGATCTTACTGTTACTAATAATTTCAGTGCTTCCACATCTTAGTTTCAAGAATCCTATCCTCTGACCACCATTTCCTATGTTTCTGATTTATTTTTTCTGTAACATGATTCCAGCAATTCTTCAACTTCTCTAGAAACTACAATATACTTATTATCATCACCTTTTGACTGTGTGTCACCCCCTTAGGTCCTTTCTCCCCTCCGAATATGGTTTAGGTATAAAGTGTCCTCCAAAAGCTCATGTGAAAGAAAATGCAAAAATGTTCAAATGTGAAATGATGAGGTTATGAAAACTGTGACCTAATCAGTGGATTAATCCACTGAAGTGGATTAACTGTAGGCAGGTAGGGTGTGGCTGCAGGATGTAGTTCGCTGAGGGTATGCCTTTGGGGTTTATATTTTGTCCCTGCGACAGACACTGACTTTCTTCTTCCTGGCTGTCTTGTCCTGCTTTTCTCTGCCATACCCTTCTACCATGGTGTTTTGCCAGACTTCCGACCCAGAGCAATGGAGTTGACTGCCATGGACTGAACCTCTGCAACTGAGCCAAAATAAACCTCTCCTCTTCTAAGCTGTTCTTGTCAGGTCTTTGGCACAGAGATGAAAAAGCTAACTAAAACACCTCCTGAATCAGCATGAATTCCATAGTCAATCATTTTATTCCTTTCCTTGCCCTTTCCCTCAATGTCCCTGCTCTTCTGTCACCTCACTAGACTAGCTTGTCACCGCACATTTTACCCAGGGTAGATTAAAACTCTCTCCCTACTGTACCCCTGCACCCATGCAGGAGAATATGTCTGGGGAAAAACAGACAAACCTACTAATGGGTTTTATTTGAAGTTATGAGCATGAATCTTCAATGAACCTTACCATGCTTCTCTAGTTTATTCACTCCTCACTTCCTAGAATATTTCATAGCTTTTCTTAAAAAAAAAAAAACACCTCACAATTCTCTGATGTTCATTCTTACCTGATGACTTTGTTCTTACTTCACTGAAAATGGAAGCAATTGGGAAATAACCCCCAGACTTTCACCACCACATCCATCTGCTCACATACTCTGCCTGTACAACAGTGACCAGAGGCAAACGTTTTCCATCTATATCAAGGCAATCCATCAACCCAATTAGCAGTTTCTTCTGCTTTGTCTATGCAAGAACATTACTCCAGGAATTTCCCACTTCCTGACCTGCATAAGCAATTTCCCTCTCTATTTGATCATCCTTATCAACATTTAAAAATGCAGTTTCTTTCTCCTATTAAAATAAAGAACTCTTCAAATGATTCGACATCATTCTCAAGTTTCTACTCTCTTTCCTTTTTCCATTTTACATCAAATCTCCTCAAAGAATTTATAATCTCCATTTTTCTTATTGTCCATGAACCCACTACAACGATGGTTTATTTCTACCACTCCACTGAAAATGTTTTTCTCATGCTGGCTTACTTCTGGCTGGATCCAATGGTCAATGGGGAGCTCTGATCTTGCTTGCCCTACCAGTAGCATTTAGCACAGCATCATTTCATTTTTGAAGCACTTTTTTCATTTGACTTCCAGGATACCAGACTCTGCTGTTTTCCTCCTGTCTCATGGTTGATTCTTCTCAGTCTTCTTTGCTGATTCCCTATCACCTCTTTAACTTCCTAAAACTCAGTTCTTGACCATGTTCCAGTTGCTCACTCTAAAAGTATAGAATCATCTTCAATCTCTTTCTTTTTGGATACCTCAGATTCGATGTTTAAGAACATCCTATGATATTCAGGAGATGGCTACTTCTTGTCATCCTCACCCACTAGTCTAAATCAATAACTTCCTATCTGGTCTCATGGCCTCCACCTTCTCTTCCCTGTACTTTATTCTCAACAAGGAAGTTACATGAGACTCTTCTGCTCAAGGTCATCTATGGCCCCCCGTTCTGCCCCAGCCATGTTAGCCACCTTGCTGTTCTGGGAGCTCAGACCCTCCTTGGGACCTTTGCTGTCCTACTCCTTCTGCCTGGAGAGTCAACCCCTGTGCCTCCTTCCTGTCTACTCAGCACCATCTCCACTGAAGAGCCTATTTAAAGTTGCAATCTGCTGCCTTCTGGCACTTTCTATTTTCCTTCCTTTCTTTATTTTGCATCACATTTATAGCCATCTAACATGTTATATATTTCACATCTTATTTTGTTTATTTTTTATCTCCTCCACCAGCAGAATATATACTTCCTAAGGGCAGGAATTTTTGTCCAGTCCCTCAGTACCATGGACAGCACCTGGCATAAGAGGCACTCAATCAGTCGGTGTCCATGAATACCATGTGGGTTTAAATTGAGCCTTCTTTCTTCGTATAAACTGCAGCTCCCACAAAGGACAAGAGGTGACAAGTGTCCTTTAAGTGAGTCACATTTAGAAACTGGATCCTACAGTAACCCCCTGTGCCACTGCGCTAGCCTTGAAGATGCAGCAGTAGAAGATAGTAAAAGAGGAAACTGACAGCGATGGCTTTGAGCCCTAACAGGTTGACAGAGAAACAGAAAATCCATCCTTTAACATCTTCCAAAGATTTATTGTGTAGATAACAGTTTCACCAACAGGATTGATGGCTTCCTACATATCTTTAGGATAGTGGTAAAAGGTACTCTTTCTTTTAATTTTGGTAAATTAAAGAATCCAAGGAAAGAGATTATGGGATTTCATGATATTTAGTTAGAACCTGCTCTGGGTTGAACTGTGGCTCTCACCCAAAACATACATTGGAGTTCTCACTCTCAGTGTATGTGAATGTGACCTTATTTAGAAATAGAGCCTTTATAAATAAGGTTGTCATTAATATGGGCACTAATCTATTATGACTGGTATCTTTATGAAAAGGGGAAATTTGAACACACGCATATCTATCTATCTATCTATCTATCTATCTGGATAAATATAGATGGAAATAGAGATAGAGACAGATATAGATATGCATGTGGCTATGAAGACTCATAGACATGGCCATCTGTAGGCAAAGAAGTCCTGGGGCTCCCAGAAGCTAAGACAGAGGACTGGAGAGACTGCCCCTCACAACCCTTACCAGGAATCAATCTTGCTGACCCATGATCTCAGATTTCTGGCCTCCAGATCTGTAAGACAGTGCATTTCTGTTGTTTAAGCCACTGTTTGTTGTACTGTGTCATTTGATTACTGTACATAGATCAATCATAGTATTTTAGGACTGATAATTTATTTAAATCCCAGAGCTCTGTATTTTAATTATCTAGGGAAAGTTTCCATCTAGTACTCATTTGCTAATAAAATCATGATGTATATTGAAACATTCTCAGATATTTAATGAAAAGAAATGGAGTTTTTCTACTTTTTTTAGATGTGTGATTTAGAGGACTAACTTTACGATTAAAATGCCTCATTATAATTAACTATTTAATGCTATACTTTAAGAAGTATTTTGATAAATACTGCTTTAGAAATTCAATTTATATAAATGATATGCCTTTAAATTTTTCTGAGGTAAGGAAATATTTTACATAATCTTGAATATTGGGACTGTAAATGGAGTTTGGAAAAAAAGTTTATTCTTTGAGGGGCTAAATTTGGTCATTTAAATTGGTTGAAAAAGTTTTTAAGATATTGTAAAATTCATTTAAATTGACACACTTTAATGTTAGTAAGAAGTGGTTTTGTATGTTAAAGTCTTTCCCTCCTGTATTCATTATACATCTTAAAATATGGTAATATACATGCAGAACTATATTTTTAAAATACTTAATTTAGTTTGATATTATTGTAAGAAAGAAAAGATCTAAAAAGAGATCGGCGGTTTAAAATTCCATAGTGATAATGAAGTTGGAGGGAACGTCGTATACTAAGTGGATTAGAGTCTAAAGGCAGTGAGAAAGCTACACTCAAATAATAATATTGAATAGCATCCAATTTATTTTAGAACATTCATAGCTTGAGACATATCTGACATATTTGGATTTTCTTTCATGTTTTGATTTTCTTTTTGTCAATTTTTATATCATAGTTTAAGATGTGGTTGCATGTAAAGATTCATGAGAGTTTTGTAGAATACATGAAAGCACTGAAGATCTGAGTGGGTCTGGCGCTTGTACTTGATGTAAATTTTGAATCTTAGTTTTAGCTCTAGTTTTGCTGACTAGCTAGGGGCCGTGAGAAAGTCTTTTTGCCTTCTCAATTTTATTTTTCATCATCTGTAAACCCCTAAGAGTCTGTTTAATTTGCCTCCTGAAAGTCTGTGAATGTGTGGATTTTTTTCCTCCTACAAATTCAGTCTGTGTGACACTATTTGAATGGTCCTCTGATTTTTGGTGGGCTTTTTGTCTTGCTCTGCACTGTTTTCAGTCTCCTTTAATGATGAGATGCCCTTTTTTGGACATCTCATTTGAAAAAGTACTGCTGTATTGCTGTGTCTGTGAAACTTGAAGAACACCATTGTGACTAAACAGATGAAGATATCACACAGTGTGTACAAGGGATCACTTAGTATCCTAAAATATGCATTGACTAGTGTAGTGCCTGTTATATGCCCCAGTCAGGGTTCTCCAGAGAGAATCAGTTATATGTGTGTGCGTGTGTGTGTGTGTGTGTGTGTGTGTTAGATAAGGGATTTATTAGGGAGTTGGCTCACATGCTACAGAGGCTGAGAAGTCCCAAGACAGCCTGTCTATATTATAGCTACATTTTCATAGGAGCTTTGGGGGTATACCTCATATTCACACCAATGGGCTAAGACACATAGGTAGACATTTATTTGACTACATCTACTTAAGGAAAGGAAATGGATATTCAGGCATGTTGCAGGTTCTTATTTTGGGTCATGGGCTAATATTTGGCACCATAAATGCACATTATGAAAGCTCAGAATCCAAGAAGAGGAGAATCTCCACAGAGTCCATGTTTGAAATTATGGGTAAAGGATTCAGGGCGATTCCCTCCAAATGTTTGTCCTTACCTGGCAGGTCATTAAACATAAAATGATTACTCTTTGAAGCTGTCTATTGTTGGGATTTGAGAGTAAAAGGCAAGTACAAGACAGAGGAGAGGTGACTGGGTGGAGGGACACAGTCTGGGCACTGAATCTGTCCTTTCTCTTTGGAGGTCTCTGATACTCAATGATGTGGGGGACGTGGGGATGCCTGTAGTTTCCTCCGGCTATTGGCAATGTTTTGGAGTCACAGGAGTTCTTGTATTTGCAGGAGAAATACACAGGGGTGGAATCTCTGATTGTATTTGGGGTAGAGGAATGCAGTGCGTCATCATAAGCAGATTCTGCATGATATGGATTTGGGGGTAGATGCTTTATAAGATTTAAAGGTTCTTTTGATGGCAGGACACAACACACTGACATATATCTATGTGAAAGGCAGAACACTTACAGCTCCAAATGAGACAAATCCACTAGACAGTGTCACACAGGGTGGCAGTAGGGACTGCACACAGGGACAGGGTAGCAGTCAGCTGAAGCCATAGAGGCCTCTAGTTTTCTGGTACCTGACACGGGGTGATTATAGTATACATGGTGACCCAGGGTGTGAGAGCCCCATAAGTGGTTGCTTCTAGCAAGAACCTCAAAATGGGGTCAAGGTGATCTAAAACAAGCAATCAAATAAGCATACCAAACCCAAACCAATCAAATCAAACACCTATACTATAATGCATGTTTTTATGTTTATTCTTCAAGTATCTAGTTGATGCTTCTGGGCTCTGCCATCTGTTGGTGGGTGGTGGGAAAGTACAGGTGTGCATAAATGTAAAGACCTTAGGATCACTGTCCAAATCTTCTGTACACATTGGGCTGTGCCTGGCTACAGGCATCTTGAGTGCATTGACGTGGGGAGGGGGTCTGTTGTTGCTAATTAGGGGTGGCTTCTGCAGAAGGTCTCATGTGCCTATTAAAGGCCATGCTCACAAAGCAGGAGACCATGCCAAGGGAAAGGGTAGAAACCTCATCCAGTGTATGGTATCCCAGCAACACCTTCAGGTTGAAGGGGGTTGAAAAGTCCCTGGAGTCACCATTCTTGATCAGGGTGGACACCCCACGTGGAGGCATTTTATCATAAATACTGGCACAGTCTTTCAGTGGTTGGAACTGACCATCCTGTTCAGCTGGGTGATCCTGTGTCCCCAGTGATGGGCTTGACTGCTGGCTTTGCCACTGAGCAGCACAGTAGCTGGTCCTAATAGAACTGGCCTCCCTTTTCCATCCTGGGCTTCCTGGTGCCACTGTAAATAGGAGTCTCTGTGCTGCCCACACTTGTCTCTTTTAGCTATAGCTGGGGTGAGTGTTTCCATGGCAATTCTAACTTCTGGAATAAGGAATCTCTGAGGGGGCAGTTTTGGCTGGTACACAGGCCCTGGTTTTCTAAGTCGCCTGCCTACGGAGTGTAGGTTTATAAACTTGAGGGGCATTGACGGAGTGTTCCTCCTTAGTCTTGATTTCCCTCAGCCTTCAAGTCTTCTTTGATGGGATATAAATAACTTGCATAATTCACCATTTTGTTTTTTCAAAAGATAAATAGAAAACAAAGGGAAAGACACTTTATGTTTGTTTCAGTAATAGAATAATCTCTTCTTTGATCAGACTCATGATGTCTTGATATACATGAGCCATTCTTTAGATTATTATTGCTTGGGAAGTAATAAACTTAAGTCTTTGACATTTTAAAATACTGCAAGTTCCATTTAATTTATCATCATTTTTTCTCATTTATTTATTTCTTTGATGTCATAAAATATTGTATCCTTAAACATCTGGTAATAAGCTGAAAGGTTTGACTAATTGGCAATAATACATATTTGTCTATTTTTCACATTTTCATAATTTTTTGTGTTGAAATATAGCATCTTGTTCATTTTAATATTTTAAAATGGGCTTTTGAAAAGTACGTTCTATAAAACTTTTAACAGAAAAGCAATTCCCTGTCCATCCTCTGCCTACCACATTCGCACTCTTCAGAGGTAACTACTTGGAAGTCTTTGAAGTTCTTTTGCTATTTGCCTTATGTTTCTAGTAGCATGATTTTTCAGTTTTAGATATTATCTAATTGTCCACTGATTTGTTAGTTGTTATGGACTGAATTATGTCTCTGCTGTATTTATAAGTTGAAGCCCTTCTCCTAATACCTCAGAATGTAACTAAATTTAGAGAAAGGTCTTCACAGATGTAATCAAGCTCACTGGTGTCCTGATAAGAAGAGGAGAAGCGGATGACTGCACCCACATGGAGATAATTTGAAAACACCAGAAGACAGCCATATGTAAGTGAAAGAATGGAAACCAACCCTACTGGCACCTGGATCTTGGACTTTTAGCCCACAGAAGTGTGTGGGAGTAAGTTCTGTTGTGTAAGTAACCCAGTCTGTAGCATTAATTTTCTTTTGATCATTCTAGAAACTAGTATACTCATAGGAAAGAAAGGTAAGATTATCACTTTCTTATATCTTAACATCCTGATCCTTAATTTATATATACAAACACCTGAAGTTATAATAATATTAGAATTATATTAAATTATTCTTTGTGTGTTGTAATGTATAAAAATTACAGGTGAATACCCTATGATTACACAATCTTTCATTTCCTTGAAATTAATAATCATCTCATTGCTTTCTGTTCAGTTTTCTATGACCAGTTGATACTTCATTCTCAACTCTGACAGAAATGTAAATCTCTTCTCAACATTAAAGCACAGAAACTAATTGATCAGTTTTTCTTATAAATAAATTTTTTCTAGATTTTACTGTTAGCTGTATCCCAGAATGTTATCTATTATCCCAGGAATTCCTATAACCTATCACGTATCTTCAATCTTCTATTTCCTGGCCTCCTTTTTTCTGGCTTTACTTCCTCATTTTGTTGGAACACATCCTTTAGTATCCCTCTGAGAAAGATTCAGGGGAAATGAATTTTTCTTCTATTCTTACATTTGTTTCTAGTTTCCAATATTGTTGTAGAGATAACCGAGGCCATTTTCATTTCTGATCTTGTGTACAGAACTGACCCTTATTTTCTTTCTTGGGCCACTGTAGCTCCTGGTGTTCTGAATTTCATGATGATGAGCATTGGGATAGGTATTTTTTCCATCTTTGTAGCTCAGCATTCAATAGAGTTTCTCATTTTAGAAATTTATCTAGAATCAGAAGTTTTTAAATAAAATACTTTGATAATTCCCCCTCATTATTTTTTTTTCTTCCTTTATTTTGCAGGAACTATTTTATGGAAGAAGCTCCTCCTGGATTGATTTCCTAATTTTATTTTAATTTCTCCCCTATTGTCCAACTTTCTAGATTTCCTCAACTTTATCTTCCAACTCTTTAAATGATTTTTTTTTCATTTGTACTATCATGTTTTAATTTTTAAAAATTCTTCTTTAATGTGGACATTACAACATTGGGGACACTTGTTTCCTGAATATTTTATAACCTCCTTTTTCTATTTTATAGATGTGATTCCTTTTCTTATATCTGAGGATATTTATAGTAGAATTACAAGATATTTTTCTCCATTATCTGTTTCATTTTGTTTACTTTGAGCATCAGTTTTTCTAGAGGCATTCTTCAAATGTGTGATAGTCTTAGTTGCAATTGCTATGCTAAGGTGTGATACCAAAAGGCAAATTATAACTCTAAAAACAACTGGTGAGCCCTGTTGGAGGCTGTCCACCTGTCAGGATATGAAGGTGCTTCTCTGAGGATGTCAGTCCACAGGGAAGGCAGAACTTGGCTCAGTCCTCTGGGAGTGAGCAAGAGAAGAGGACATGGGGCTGCTCATAGTCTCACAGTTCTTTCTGTCGGTTTTTACTTATTTCTGGTTTTCAGGACACAGTATTTCCAGAACTAAAAGTGCTTGCCTTTTCCTCTCTCCAGAATAATCTTCCCGTCTTCTGTTAGAGCATGAGACAGAATGTGGAGACCTTGGTGCTTCTTTCAACAAACATAACTAATGTCTATTAATTGTCCATGGGGCTGTCTACTTTTAGAGATTCCTGGTGCCTCTAGTTCCTGGAGTTCTAAGGTGTGACATATCCAAATCCAGGGCCACCTCTGGCCAGCTTAGGTGCCAGTTTCCTCACGTGTCATTGACACCAGTCTATTTGATTTTTCTCCTTCACTCTCTTTATGGTTGTTGGGCTTGACCTTAGTATCCCTTTCTATAAGGTAATGGGATTGTGGAGGGCAGGGTGGCACCATGTCGCTTCCATCTAACATGTTTCTGGAGAAGCTGCCTTGCATTAAAATTCTCTTTTACAACAAGGCTTCATACTTTGAGATCTTGAACAGCTGAGGATACAGGTTGGCCCTCTCTTTCTGGATTTAAAAATTGATGATCATGGGCGTGTATTTGCAGAGCAGCCAATCTGATGCTTGTTATAACTTGGGAAATAGCTGTTGTGCCTGCTAAGGTTAGAATGCTAGGGAACTAGTGAGAATTTAGATGTGGTATGTGCTGTACATCTCTGAAGTCTTGGGTGATACCTATAAGAAAATGACTAAACTGAGGGTAAGCTGATTTTTAAAAAGTAGCACAAGAGCAATTGGTTCTGGTAAGAGAACAGCAGGTTTGGTGTGAAGAATTAACCTGATGGGCTAGAGCTTGATTCTGGATCAGTTGATTAAAAAGCCCAGGATGTTCTCTGAAGCCAGCAGAGGCAGTTGGTAGATGATCACAGGAGATGAAATGGGGCCGAATAAATGAAAAGTAAACCTGAACTGCAGGGGAAAATGTCATTAAAGTAGAAGCCAAGGGTAGAGACTGGCAAGGAGACTGGAGTCCCAAAAATTGAAGACTGCCTAAGAATCAAATAGATCAGAGTTTTTAAAGTAACTGAATAGCTGGAATTGCCAAAGAAACTCCAACAGGTGCATTAGGGATGGACAATGACTGTCTAGTTCTTAGGACAATGACCAACAAGCATTCACCACCAGCAGTTTGTGGTAACTGTGGGTTACTGTGCTCCAAATCTTGGATAGAGCTCTTGTTCCTCATGTGTGATCTCTCAGTGGCTCTGTGTGGATGTGGATGATTATGGGAAAAGAAGATGCTCTTTGCCATTGTAACCCTGGACCTGAAAGACCCAAGGCTAAGAAAGTCTTTCTGGAGAGCAGAGCTGGGGTTGGCTAGTTTGCTGTGAAAGAAACAACTCTCATATTCACTGAGAGACTGACTGTGTGCAGTTTGTAAGGTGGATCAGGAAGCTCTATGCAGTTTTCTAACTTCTCTCTGTCTTGAATAATTTCTTTTTGTAATTTTAAACATTGCCATTATTGACTCATTATTGACTATTGTACATTAGGTGTGTTGGAAATAGATAATTCATCTCTTAGTCGCATGTTGCTGAATCACAGAGAAGTCTATCTGGACCTCAGGCATGGACAGCACATCACCCAACTACCACTTGGAGCTGGTTGCAGAGAGTAATACAAGGTGTGAAAACAAAAAGTGTCAGAATCCAAATGACACCTGAAATGTGAGTGGCAGTTAGTGGGCAAATGCAAGCAGGGCGTTTGGAGATGGCTGGATCTGGGAGCAAATCTAAGCTCTGCCATTAACTGTGTCCTTGGGCACAAGAACCTCTCTCAGCCACGTTTATTTCAAATATGAAGTGGGGATGCTACTAGTCCTTCCCCGCCTAGGGCTGGTGAGAGGAGTGCAGAAGGCTGGCCTCTGGGGCATTCACTGACCCTGATTGAGATGACAGTGCTGCAGATGAGGGTGGGGTGGGGTGGGGTGTGTGCTAGGTGTCCAGACAGTGAAGACTAGATGGCTGTGCTTGGACCCTGGGAACCAGGTGATGCTTCCTGAGCCTGCCAGCACTTCTCCCATGGTGTCCTTTCAGTTGCATGTCTGCTGTTCATTTCAACCCTTTACCCTGCCTGGGCATCACCATGCAGCTTATAGCTCTGTCATCTCAGAGCTCGACAGTGCTGTATATAATAGAGAGTCAATGAAGACTTTTGAATGTGTACTAGGTATCACTAATTCCATCCTTAAACTAATATTCACACATACACACAAAACACACAAGTTGTTGGAATGTTTTTAGCTTCTGGCTTATTTTTTAGAGAGATGTTGAGTGTTTTATTCTTAGACAAGATGACTAAATAAACAAATAAAAAAAGTCATTGAAATTCAGTCTTTTCTGGTTCTATGTGAAAAAATCAGCCTTTCATTCCTGAGTAGACTTCTATCATGTTAGAGGGAAATGGCATCTATTTATATGGAATAAAAATAATCTATAAAATGTTCTTTATTTTATTTAAATCTGTTGCATAATTTGACCAGTTTTCAAATGGGGAAGATAAAATGCTTGCAATACTTTAAAAAACATCATGTAATTAAAAATGGCATAAAATATTAGTGTTAACAATAGCTAGATTATGGAATCAACCTAGATGCCCTTCAGTAGATGAATGGATAAAGAAACTGTGGTATATATACACAATGGAATATTACTCAGCCATAAAGAAGAATAAAATTATGGTATTTGTAGGTAAATGGATGATGTTGGAAACTCTTATGCTAAGTGAGATCAGCCAATCCCAAAAATCCAAAAGCCGAATGGTCTCTCTGATATATGAATGATGATGCATAATGTGGGGGGGAAAGATGGCAAGAATGGAGGAAAGATAGCTAGCATAGAGGGAAGGGAGGGGTGGGGGTGGGTGGGGGGTAAAATTAATAACAATGTGTGACAGATACCATTGCCCTGTGTACATGCATGAATGCACAGATGGTGTGACTCTACTTTGTGTACAACCAGTGAAACAATAGCTGTACTCCATTTGTGTTCAATGAATCAATAAGTAAATAAAAAAAAAATATTAGTGTTAAAATTAAATTATTTTCTCAAATGTATAGATTAGAACAGTAAAATTAAAATCATTAATCAAATTAAAAATCACTTTAAAAAAAAATGAGGCATGCTTTTTGCTCATTATTGGGAAGGACTTACACCTTGGTTTGTAGAAGGACGAGGTCTTCTCCAGTGTGGGCAACCTTGCACCACACGAGTCTTACAAATGAAATTGTTTTTTTTAATATATGTGCATACATGTATGTATAGTTTTCAACATATTTGATGTAGCCCACATATAAATTTATCATTTTTTTCTAAATCATATTACATACAAATTTCTTTCCATGAAGGGATCATTCTTAGTTTTGTCATGCTGTACTTTTCAAACTGTGGTATTCTCGTCCAGGGGAAAATATGCCCAGAGGGATTGTGAAGCCTTAGGGTGAATATGACACTTGGTTTATCTACCTGGGGTATCCACTTCATTGAAAAAAGATTTTTGGAGCAATATGGGTTTGAGAGATGGAGTTTGAGGGGACATTTTAATTATTTGTTAAATGGTAATTAATTAAAATACTTGTGTGATCAAAGGTAATATATTATTAAAATGGATAAAAATTCATATGGACTTTTTAAAACCAAATATTGAGGCTTCAAGGATATAACTTCTTGCTGAAAGTAGAGCTCTCAAACTCAATGGGATGTATTTTCATCATCTTCTATTATTTTTAAAAGTTTTAATGAACTTTACTGTAAAGAATTATTACATATGCCTATTTTAGTTTGTGTGTTTAGAGGTGATTTTTAATGTACATACCTTCAGTGGATACAAGGGGTCAGGTGAGTTTCCTAAAATTAAGTGTGTCTGCATGGGAGGACCTTTGCATTGATGGCCTTCTCCTTACCACTGAATCTTTCTTCTTCCCCCAGAAAAAGTCCATGATTTTCATCAGATTTACGAAGGAGTCAGTCTATGGTGAAAATAATATTAAGATCTGCTGTTTTAAAGATTCCTTAAAGTCTTGCCATTCACAGATTGAGGCCTCTATGGGCATATGGTTTCATTCTCTACTTGGATCTTTATGATTTGGGGCTCAGTGACATTTTGGGTTTCTTCTATTCTATGTTGTTATGTTGCTGTTTGTCTATGAGGCTCTTTCCTGTAGACTGAGTTCCATGAAGGGTGAGGACTACATTCTACTCCACTTTAAAGCCCAGGTATCTAATACTATGCCTGCTCAGTGGTACCTGTTGAGTTGAACTGAATACCAAATGCATTCACATGGTTCCCCTGAAGCATCGCCCTTGCAACCAACAGAACATTCTGTTGCACATTTGTTTGAACTTAAATGATTCAATTATCACGTTTACTTGCTTAATGTCATCCTATCAATTGTGTTTTAGAGTCGGATGTTTTGAAGAATGGCTTCTCCTTAACAAGACAGAACCCAGACAAAGCAATAATCTGTCTTTACTCAGCCCAGACCTAATATGTTAATTCTGATTTAATTTAATTTTCTTCTGCTCATGGCACTGAAATTTTCAAATGGTTCATTTGGTGCTTAATTATCAGCTAAAAATTTCACCCTATCTAGAGAGAAGCCACGCTGTGTCGAGTGCAGATCATTTATGTGGGCACATTTTTGCTCTTCTCACCATTGTTGGGCTCTGTGTTATTCCAGAGGAAATGTTTCCATCTGTGACTCTAATTTGGAGATAACTGATATATTTTAGAAAGTATTTCTGAGTATTTCAGGGCCAAATACCCTGTTCTCCAACTTCACATCTCTTTTCCTTACTGGATACTGCACTGCCTCTCTCTTCTCTTTAAGTGTCTGGGCATAAAAGGAACCTGGCCAGGGGCTCTGGACACTTTGCTTTCATCTGATGGGTTGTGAAAGTTGTGTCTTCTCGCATGACATCACGCTCACCTCTCCTACACCTCCTTCTTTCACTTTTAAAGATTCTTGTCATTAGGTGAACCACCTAGGTAACCCAGGCCAGTCTCCCCATTTTAAAACCTGCTATGAGCAAGCTTCAGTTCCCTTTGCCACAGAATATCACATACTCATGGGCTCTAAAGATAGAACATTGACTTTTTTTTGAGGGAGTGTAGGATTTATTATTCTCCCCATCGTACCTCTCATGACTTTTCATTCTGACTCTTGGGCTTTTATTAATTTTTTCACTTTGCTTATTTCTTCCCTCTCACCCTTAGTCACAATATCCTTTACTTATTTATTGATTATGTTTTATTTATTTTTATATAGACCTATATTGTGTGTTATATATGTGTAAGTCCTTATATGTGTAAGGACTGACAGATAAAGCTCTTTTTTTGGTGGAGGAGGGTCAAGGAATTTACCCAATGGCACTTTACCACCTAGCTACCTCCCTACCCCTTTTTATTTTAGGACAAAGTCTCACTAAGTTGCTTAGGGCCTTGCTAAGGCCTTGCAGAAGCTGGCCTCAAACTTGTGATCCTCCTGAGAAAAAGCTCTTTAAAAGTGTTAGCACTAAAAAAAAAAAAAAAAAAAAAAAAAAAATGTTAGCACTTTGGTCTTCATAAGAAATTCATAAGATAGATAGATATCATTTTCCTTGGGCCCAGAAAAAATAGTAGTTTATCAAACAGATTCTTCAGCTATCAATATAATCATTTCATAATTCTGATTAAAAGAAACTAATAAAACTCATAGACATAATTAGGAGAGATGATATTCTTACTTAAATATCTCAGTGAGGCAAGTACAATTATTTTCATTTCCCAGATTGAATCTCAAGGTTTAGACTTGCCCAAGGTCAGGCAGTTGGTATTTGATACATACTTGGGACACCAAAGCTCATGGTCTTTATCATGGGACAATACCGTGTTTGATGAATATTTGCAGATTTGGTTATGCATTGTTGCTGCTCTTTCTCTGCTATTGATTGGCTACTTTTTAAATAGTGAGTGGTGGCATTGCATTTTGGTGGGTTTATTGAATTTATTCTCTCTTCTGTGGTGGTTAGTGACACACACTGACCCTGAGCTGTCCTCTATTACAAAGAAGTGTTTGGTGTGAATTTCACTTCCTTCTTTTGATGTTACTTTCACATTGGATGTATCTATTTAGTGAAGGTCACTGCTTATGAACAATGCGGGTCTTTGGAACACCATCCTATGAGTCAGTGTGATGAGCCTGCTGATTGAGGTATTATATGAATGCCTGTTTTGCTCATAGATAGATGAGAAATCTTGTGACATGATCTTCTGGTTTTCTCCCTTATTATTTGCTTAACCATATATAAATGATGATAGAGCAGGGAATTTTTTTCAATTGCACAAGGATCAGATTTGAACAAAAGTAATAGAACGTGAATGTATTTTCTAGTAAAGTCATCTTTAGATTTCATGTTGAAGAAACATTTGGGTTAGTAATCTTACCCCTCAGCAATAAATCAGAATTTGAGAAACTCATTGGAATGAGCAGTGCTGAGAACATTTTACTCTTGTTTTGTGTCTGAGCTCTAACTGCATTGAATTAGGCAGCCTGTGGAGGAATCTCCCTTACAGTCAGCTCATAGTTCCTTGTTTTTCATAAGGCTACCATCAATCCTTGAGAAATGCAATTACTTAGAAAACAAAATATAGCCTCTAGCAATTTACCTGAAATATTCCTATTCATTTGTAGTTTCAGGGCATTGTTATCAGACTAGACAGCTTTTTATAAAACATGTTTGTCTTGGTGAATAGATTTATTTTTAAGTGTAGGTACATATATCGAATGCCTAATATTATTTATTGAAATAGTATGAAGATAATATGTAGCTAATAGATTTAAAGAACATTAGGTGTGCAAGAATTTTATGTGGCCAGCAGAATTCAGCTTCTGCCACACCCATACTGCTTACATTTCCTACGGTTGCCTTCATCTGCACTACAGGACAATACTGTTCCTTAGTGTTCATTTGTATCCTTTTCAGAGAGAGTAAGGTAATTTGATGATTTACCTGCATTGAAATTATGCACTGGAAATAGTCATTTGGATGACCACACTAAATATTACTTAAAATAATAAGTCAAGAAGAAAACTTTCTGTAATTCCATGTATACATATTCCTGGTAGAGAACTGGAAATATGCTAAAATTTGAGGACATTGAACACCGACTGAAGTGCAGTAAAAATGGACCCTGGATCCGCCTGTAAGGCAGAGGGTCTCTCTCAGATGGCCCCAGTTATCCCAGCCTCTGGGTATGAATGTTCTTGTGTCATCCCCCACCCTCGAGTAGCTAGAAAACTTGTAGAGTATGTTATTACTTCTGTGGTTAGGTTACAAGACATTGTGGCTTCTGTCTTGCTCACAGCCCCTGTTGCCTTCTTTGTATGCATTGCTGAAGTAAGCTGTCAGGTTGAAAAGGCCCTCACAGCCGCATCCAGGCGGCAACCAGGAAGAAACTGAATCCTGCAAATAATGACCTAAGCTTGACATGGGTCCTTCCTCAGTTGAGCTACAGAGGAGACTTAGTTTTGGATGACACCTTCTCTGTGGCCAGTGGGAGCCCTGGAAGTACAGAACCTGTCTAAGCTGTGCCTGCATTTCTGATCCGCAAAACTTAGTGATAATAATCCTGAATGGTTGAGCTACCAAGTTTTGTGGTAATTAGTTACATAGAAATAGACAATGGATGCAGCCTCCTCCTCTGGATTTATCTATTTTGTCATGAAACTTAGGATGGAGTTGCCCACAATGACATGTTAGGGTTGACCATGCATCCTAACCACATTTGTGCTTCATGCTGGTTTTTTACTACCTCTCTTAAGACTCAAAATTGATGAGATTATCATTGTTTTCTTACTCATTGTTCAGAAAATTAATTGCATGAGTGAAACCAGTAGGCCACTAAAAGCATCCCTGTGTACATATTCCAACATTGCAATTTTGGGGAATATTAAAATTTTGCACTGCAGGATGACCTCCTATTTAGACTTCATAATGAATTCCTTCTTTCTGACAAGCCCACAGTTAACATTAATAGAAATTAATGATTAAAAAATCATATTAATCATAAATTATCATAAATTTATCAAAAATCATATTGTCATAAATAATATGATAAAAAAATGCTGGGCAGTGATCCCACCTTGTTTTAGTATGTGGAATTCAGGGGAAAAATATATATTATACATGTTCTGTGCATAGGAAAAACTCCACTCCTATCCTCAGCCTCTTTTGGTTATATTGTGTTTTTCCCAATCACCCTTCAGGTTCCAATTAAATGGCTGTCAGTACTTTACCTGACTTCCTCTCTTCATTCTGCTCCTTCCACGATGATTAGGCTGGGTGTCCCTGCTATGTGCCTTCTGTTCCAGAGCATGTGTACTGTATAGTTATTGTTTAGTTACCGGCATTTTCCAATAGGCTTCAGGCTGCTTGTTGAAGAAATAAATAAATATGGCTGTCAATAATATGCAATCAATCAGAATTCTCACTAAGGAGTCAGCAAAAATACAGGAGATGCTTGCTTCAGATATAGTCTATGTCATGGGAAACCACGAGCATTTACTTTTCTACAGTATTATAATAGCACTCTACTGGAGAATTGAAGGATGTTGGGTATAGATTCTGCAAAAGAGAAGGCCATCTAGGGAGGTGTAACGTTCAAAATCCATTAGAGTCAAGTTGAAGACCCATTATTGTAGTTCCAATTACTCTGCATCAGGAGGTGTTGGCTATTCACATAAAACTGAGAGCTGTGGTTGTATCACATTTAGAGGGTCTGAGAGAATGTGTCTCAAAGTATTTCAGTGTTTAAAACTACTAATCAATGACTAACCATGTAGGATGAAACATAACTCTGGTTGTGACATAAATGGCAAATATGCTTTCTAAAGCATTTTTTCCCTGATGATCTATTTGTCAAGGTTACTGAAGCCAACATGTATACTCAAAGATTAAATGAAAAAAAAAAAAAAAAAAGAAAAACCCTGCTAAATGTTGTGTTGTGAAGGCTCCTTGCAGAGGGACTTGAACTTGTCTTCACAAGGACTGCAGCTATCTGTTTTGCCACACAGAGAACCAGCATCGAGGGCCATCAGAATTGCTCAACTCCAGTCAGGTCTCTACTGATTTCCCAAGGCAGGTTTCAAAGTGGGGACACTTACTGGAGGAGTCAGCCTCTTTTCTTCTAGTGCTCTTGGAAGGAGGGCATTTTGCTCAAAGAGGAATAAAAGTGAAGATAAGCCTGATAACTAGTCCAAGTGTCCCTAGAAAACTGGTTTTACTGATGATGTCACCAACACAAGCCAGGATTGTTTTGAACATGGACAACCCTCAGGAAAAGAGATTCAACAAGTTGAAGGGTTATAAAATTAACACTTCATGTTAATTCATATCCTAGAAGATTCTGGGCAGATTTTCAGCTGCCTAGAAATAGCCCCAGTGTTCCAAATAGACATCGATAATCTTAAATGAAAGATTTTATTTCACATGCACTGCAATGTTTGACTCAGTCCTTCCTGAATTTCCAGTAATCTTAAAAGTCTGGGTATAATTTCCATTTTCTGAGTTATTAGTGGAGATTGGTCTGCTATGTTAAAGTTGAAAAGTTAAACAATCTGTTCTCAGTTTTTGAGCTATTTTTTTCCCATAAATTGAAATAAACCAGCCATGAGTCATATTATTTATTTCTTCTGTATTATTTTCTTCTTTAAAAAGTCTTTTTGGAAATTACTGTGTTGTATTTTCTTTTGTTTGTTTAAAACTGTATCTTTCTTATTGGAGGCATAGGTCAGTGGTAGAGTGTGTCCTTAGCATGTGCTAGGCCCTCTGTTCCATGTCTAGCACCCCCCACCCCCCCAAATCCTCTGGAATTATGCTATTTGCTTATGTTTATTTCTCTCCTTTTTCAAACTATTCTCTCAAAAAGTCATTTATTACACATCTTGAAAATGGTATCATATTTCAACCCCATGAAGATTGAGAGTATTGAGATTCACCCAACTTCCAAAAATATATTTATGATATACCTTGGGTATTTGTGGTCTTAACTTGCCAGTCATGTTTAAAGGAAGTTTATTTTTCAGACATGTGTTTTTGGACTTCATTGCAACATAAGGCAAAAATTTAAGCCACTTTGTTAATTTTAGTTCAGCAGAAGTAAAAGAGGAAAGACAGTTTTTACAAAGGAAATATGGTTGCATTGTTAATGCCAAAACCTTGGTACATCTGTTAAGCAAAGATTAAGGACAATCTATTCATACAAAATAAATAATATTGTTGGTGTCAATGTTGAATGCATTTCCTACAGGGAATACAGAAAGTTAATAAAGTATTTATTTCAAAGGGAATCGTGTAAGCCCAGTGCAGATAATATATGAAGTAAAGATGAAGTCCTCTTTCTTTCGTTGTTGAATGAGACATTGCAGCAAATCGTACACTGTGCTTCTGAAGGGCATGGCTGGGCCTATGAGCAGAATGTTTTGCAGAGTAGTAAGAGTGGATTCCAAATCTGCAAAGTCCCTACAACCATAAAATTTCCTTGTCTGGATCAGTGTTTCTTGTTCCTGTCATTATTCATATGAATTGCATAACTACATTAAGTCAGGCCACTGAAATTAGTATTGAATGAAATCCAATTTCCCAAGTCTATTGTTTTCCATCATGCTTATAACAGATGTTGAGACTTGAAAAGGTTTGAGCTGAACACGTCTGTGGTTTCAAGTTAAGCACAGAAAAAGCCAGCTTCCATGTACCCGTCACGGTCCGTACTTGTGGAAATCCTGTAATGTTTGGTGTGAGATGATTCTGCTAGTGTTGATCAAACCTGCTTAGAAATCTGGCATTGCGATAAGTCACTTTGGAAAGTCTTGGCGTAATGTTCGCCTGTAAAGCATAGAAAAGGGTCTTCTCAAGCAGAATTATCATTTGTGTTCAAGATATGTTTCCAGAATTAGAATCTGTAAAATACTGGATCTCCAACTCTAAATGAAGTTGCTCATTTTGCCTTCTGTAGAAAGTGCTAGCTGTTCTTTTGTTAGGCCTAGATAAGGGAAAAAATTGACACTAAACAACTCTGGGTAATGAATCTTTTACTTACCTGGCTGTTGTTTTGGCTTTCCATCCTTCACAGAAACATAATAATGAACTTGAAAATCCATGGAGGGTTTGTCAACACCTGCTGGTGTATTCCCTGGTGCAGCACAGTGGAGAGGGTTTGCAAGCTCCTAACATTATTAAAAATCAATTTATCGGTTGTAGTATTGCTTTTTCATTCTCCTGGTTCTCAAATACGCACCCCATTGCTTCCTCCCTATCCGGTTTCATCTTGAAAATTATTTCTCAACTTTAATATTTTAGAAATGGTATTACTTTTGAAAGTTTGTAAAAGGAAAAATGGTTTGGGATGATTATCTTTTCCTACATGGTGTCAAGATATTGCTCTCTTTCAATTTTATCCCTTTTTATTTAGAAGCATTTTTCTATTTATTTGTGTAGTCCTATTTTCTGGTTTCCCTGGTTAGGGAGATAATGAAGTCTTTTGGTTAAAGGTCAAGTAGGATTAAGTGTTTGAAAGATGATGAGGTATGAAAACAATGTCATTTCTTAGATTTTTTTAGTTATGTTATAAAGAACTTGGAAAACAAGGTTTGATTTGGTATAATTTTAAAAACTAACCATATTTCTATTAAAATAAGATGCTATAAAATAAAAATGTTAACCAATGTAACCAAAATGGGAAAGATGGCAATCTCCAGCTACATGACTATTCAGAATAGAAGAAATCAAACTGATAAATATTGATGGTCTATAACATCTTCTACCATACTGTGTTGTTAGAGCTAATATTTACTGTCTCAGCCAATGAAAATAGAAAGGGAAAATAGCTGTAAAGAGACAATATGAAGTAAAATTTTTATTTGTAGATGGCATAATTACATACCTTAAAATGTCCAAAACAATCAGTTATCCAGCTACTAGAAAAATCACAGAATTCAGGAAGATGTCTGGAGAAAATATTAATAGCATTCAAACTGATAGCATCAATATACTTTTGAGAATAAAATAGAGAGTAATATAATAACAACAATAATAAGGGAAATATGCCAGACCCAAGGGAATAAAACTTAAAGTTTATGGTCAAAAAAAAATCTTGAGTTAAGAGTAAGATAAAAGTTCTACTTGGATGAGAATATTCAATATTGTCATGAGACCCTCAGTTCCCTATAAATGAGTGTGTAAATTCAGTGCCTTCCCAATAAATAAAATTGCCAGTAGGAAGGTGGGTAAGTTATATGTTGTGCATAATAAATGAATCCAAACTTAGTGACTTAAAATTATAGATATTATTTCACACAGTTTCCATGTGTCTGGTATTTGGAAGCCTGTTTTAGTCAGCCTTTTTTTGCTGCTGTGACTAAAAGATTCATCCAGAACAACTAGGGGTCAGAAATCTTAGTCCATAGAAGGCTGGCTCCATTCCTCAGGGTTTGAGGCAAGGCTGAACATCATGGTGGAAGAGTGTGGCGGAGGGAAATAGTTCATATTGTGATCAGGAAGCAGAGAGAGAGAGAGACTCCACTCAACAGATGCAAATATATACCCAAAGCCATGCCCCAATTCTCACCTTCTGCAGCCACATCCCATCACTTCAGCTACCATTCAGTTAATCCCACCAGGGGAATTAAATCACGGTTTGGATTAAGACTCTTGTGACCCAATAATTTCTTCTCTGAACCTTCTTGCATTCTCACATGTGAGCTTTTTGGGGACACCTCACATCCCAACCAGAAGAGAACCGCATAGTTGGGTGGCTGTGGATTTGAGTCTCTCCTGATGTTGCAGGGAGGCTGGCTGTCATCTGAAGGGTTCATGTGTGCTGGACCATTCACTTACTCCCAGGATGGTTCAGCATGGAAATATGAGGCAGGAAGCATCACTTCCTCCCATGTGGCCTCTCCCGGGACTGCTGCAGTGTCCTCACAACATGGTGGCTGGCTTCTTCCAGGACGAGCGATCCAAGAGAGAGGGTGTGGTGGGAGCAGAAATGTCTTTTATGATGAAACTTTGAAAGGCACACACTGTCACTTCTGCAATATCCTATTGGTCGGATGGTTCACTCTCATTTAATGTGAGAGGAGATTACCCAAGGGCACGAATTCTTAGTCACAGGTCATTGGTGACCATCTTGGAGGCTACTGTCATAGAAAGCTTGAGAATTGGAAAATCAATCCAGATATTCATGTAAAGAAAGAAAAGTTTGAGAATAGCCTAAAAACTTTCCAGAAATAAAAAACTAAAATTTATTAAAAATTTACTCTTTATCAGACATAATTTTAAACATTCTATACAGATTATATCAGTTATGACTCTTAACGTCCTTATGGGGTGATTATTATAGATAGGAAATAGAGGTATCAAGATATTCAAATAGCTTGTTCAAAGCTCCACAGTAGGTGGTGGAGCCAGGATTTCAACCCAAATACACCCAAATACTTACCTCTAGGAGGAAAAATGGAGAGGTGCCCACTCGACCCAGAACATACATAAGTTATATTAATGAAAATAGTTCTAGTACACTAGTTGAAAGATATGTTAAGAAACCAAATAGGTTGAAATACATATGAGAATTTAGTGTAGAATATGAATAGCCTTTCAGGTTAGTAGGGACAATATGTGATATTTTGACCACCAAGAAAGCCATGTGGAGGAAAATTAGCTAGTCATTCATTCTTTGCACCAGATGTGCATGAATGAAGGAATACAATGTAAACATACAACTGTGTAAGAGTATTGGAAGAAAATGTTATCAGATTTTTTCTTTTATTTTCTTCTTTTGTTCAATGTACACAAATGGAGTAAAACTATCATTTTTCTGGTTGTGTACAAAGTAGAATCATACCATTTGCATGTTCATACATATACATAGGATAATGATGTTTGTCACATTCTATTATCTTTCTTTCTCAGCCCCCTCCCCTTACTTCCCTCTATACAATCCATCCTTCCTCCATTCTTCCCCTGCCTCCCCCACCCCAATTATGTCATCAACTACTTATCAGATTTTATTGCAAGTAGAGAAAGACTTCCTAACTCATCAGTCTTATGGAAAGAAAGCAATCAATTGGACTAGATATGAAAAATGTATCATAAACAATCAAAAGATGAATAACAAACTAAGGAAAAGAGATCTTAGTCACAAAAGTTCTGTTTTCCTTATGTATAGTTTATATAAAATCATAAAGGAAAGCCATAATTCAATAAAATTTACAAATAGCAATTAGCAAAAATGTAGAGGATTTATAAACATGGAGGATGCTTAATCTCATATTGAAAGAAATTAAACTTAATTTTTACCTGTCATATTTGAACACAGAAAGGATTAAAATTTTCCTATTTATAGTCTCTTGGATTCTACTGATGCTATCTCTCAAAATAAAATATACCTTGGTCTTTTGTCCCAGCAGTTCCACTACTAGTTGTTCTAAATGCATAGTCTCCCTGTACCCAAGATATATACATAGTCAATGTTGCACAGTTGCTTGAAACAATAGAACATAAGGTAATAAATTAAAGGTGCCAAGTAATCTGAAGCTAGTTAAGTTACAACTACACAGTGGACTACTGTGCATATATTCATTAAAGACAGTTTTCTGATGGAGATTTGCTTTTTACAAAAAGAAAGCAATCAAATACTGTTGGAGGACCAAATGCAGAAGCTATGAAGAACAGATTCTTTTGAGGAATGAGACTGAGTCTTGATTCTATTCCATTGTGAGCTCAATGATTTTCTTCTTGTCATGCATCCATGTTACCTTATAATACAAATTAGTTTTTAAAATTCTAATCTGTGACAGAATTTGGTTTAATGATACATGGTAGTCCCTACGTCTTCAGAATTATGTCTAATCACTCATAAAATTAAATTATGCTACTGCTTGAAAACAAATAATACATGTATTATTATTGCAACAACACAAAATTCATAGAGGTGATTTAAATGGAAAACAAAAGGTAAGGTAAGGGTTGCCAGATTCTGTTAATTTTAATCTCTAGCATCACTTTTCTCTTAGCATTAGTAGTTTTATGTAAACTGGTACCTTGAAATAAACCCGATTAAAATTGAAATAAGAACTACTTGCTACCAAATGTAGAGCCTTACTGTATGCCAGTGTTTCCCAGTGTACCATCCCAGATTGTTTGGATTCAAGCCTCTATCATATGAGCAATAATTTCCCCAAGAACCTAAATTATGTAAGTGGTTTCTCATAGCAAATGTCAAAATTCATTTAAAATGAAAGTACTCTGAATAATTTAAGCAACTAAACAAAAAACTAACCAACATGAGAACATGTCCATCTCTAGGAGTTGGCAGGAAGCAAATATCACTAGCTAAATTTGAAAAATTTGAACATCAAAAAAGAATAATTATAATAATAGATTAAAGCAAATTAAACAAAAAGTGAAAGGCATGAATCTGTAGTGATTTTTAAATCACATTTTTGGTAATCCTTTTCTTTTTTGACAGAAAAATGCTAACATACATAGAAAAGTGCAGTGTTGTAACTCCGAGCTCAATAATTGATCAGACAGGGATCATTAGTGGATACTAACCATTTGGGAGAAAGATGGTGGAGAACAGGATATTCATGTAGTCTCAGAGCACCTTATCGCAGATTTCCTATCTATTGTGAAGTAAAACATCGACCTCTATCATGGAGGTCACCTTATCTATGTGAGTCACTGATAGTGGATAGTCTTGGATTTTAGACTTTGGATTTGATGTTGTATCACCTCGGTAATGTTCATGTCAAATATGGTAAACCCAATCTAACCAGAGAGAACAGTCAGACAAATTCAAAGAGTGAGACATTTTGACAGAGAGCTGGCCTGCTTTAAGAAAAAATAATCTTTAGTGTTTTGTAATTTTCATTGTAGAGAGCTTTCACCTCTATTGTTAGATTGATTCCCAAGTATTTTATTTTATTTTATTTTATTTTGAGGCTATTGTGAATGGAATGGTTTTCCTGATTTCTTTTTCAGCTCGTCATTGGTGTATAGGAAAGCAATTGATTTGTGGGTGTTAATTTTATATCCTTCTACTTTGCTGAATTCATTTATGAGTTCAGGAAGCTTTTTGATGGAGTTTCGGGTCTTCTAAATATAGAATCATGTCAGCAAATAGGAATAGTTTGAGTTCCTCTTTTCTTATTTGTATCCCTTTAATTTTTTTCTTCTAATTGCTCTGCCTAGAGTTTCCAGAATTATGTTGAATAGAAGTGGTGAAAGAAGGCATCCCTGTCTTGCTCCAGTTTTTAAAAGGAATGCTTTCAATTTTTCTCCATTTAGAATGATGTTAGCATGGATTTAGCATATATAGCTTTTACAATATTGAGGTATGTTCCTACTATCCCTAGTTCTAGTGTTTTGAACATGAAGGGGTATTGTTTTTTGTCAAATGCTTCTTCTGCATCTATTGAGATAATCATTTGATTCTTCTCTTTAAGTCTATTCATGTAATGATTTGCATTTATTTATTTCCATATGTTGAACCAACTATGGATGAACCCCACTTGCTTCCTTGGGATGAACCCCACTTTATCATGGTGCACTATCTTAAATATGTTTTTGTATGCAATTTGCCAGAATTTTATTGAGAATTTTTGCATCTGTGTTCATCAGGGATGTTGGTCTGAAGTTTTCTTTCTTGGATGTGTCCTTGTCTGGTTTTGGTATCAGGGTGATACTAGCTTCATAGAATGAGTTTGGAAGGGTTCCCTCTTTTTCTGTTTCATGGAATAATTTGAGGAGGACTGGTGTTAGTTCTTCTTTGAAGTTCTTGTAGAACTTGGCTGAGAATCCATCTGGTCCTGGGCTTTTGATGCATCTTCTATTTCATTGCTTAAAATTGATCCATTAAAATTTTCTATTTCCTCCTGATTCAATTTGGGTAGGTCATATGTCTCTAGAAATTTGTTGATGTCAACATGAGTCTCTATTTTATTGGAGTATAAATTTTCAAAATAGTTTCTGATTATCATCTGCATTTCAATGGTATCTGGGTGATATTTCCTTTTTCATCAGGAATTTTAGTGATTTGAGTTTTCTCTTTTTTTCTTCATTACCTTGGCTAAGGGTTTATTGATTTTTTTTTTATTATTTCCAAAGAACCAACTTTTTGTTTTTTTGATTTTTTTTGTTTCAATTTTATTGATTTTGGCTCTGATTTTAATTATTTCCTGTCTTCTAATGCTTTTAGTGTTGATGTGCTCTTCTTTTTCTAGGGCTTTGAGTCATAATATTAGGTTATTTATTTGATGGCTTTCTAGTCTTTTAAAGAATGGACTCAGTACAATCACCTTTCCACTTAGAATTGCCTTCATAGTGCCCCAGAGATTTTGATATGTTGTGTCTTGATTCTCATTTACCTCAAGGTATTTTTTTATTTCATTCCTTAATTCTTTTACCATTTATTGGAAGTTCAATAGTGTATTATTTAGTTTCCTGGTATTAGAGTAGCTTCTATTTTTTATTTTATCATTGATTTCTAAGTCATTTTTATTTTATCTTTGTTTTCTAATTTGATCTGATCAAATGCAAGATATTATCTCTATTTTTTTATATTTGCTAAGAGATGTTCTGTGGCCTTAGATATGGTCATCGATTTTAGAGAAGGATCCATGTGCTGCTAAGAAGAAAGTGTATTTAGTCTTCGATGGATGAAATATTCTATATACATCTGTTAAGTCTAAATTATTAATTGTATGAATTAGTTCTATAACTTCTTCATTTAGTTTTTGTTTGGAGGATCTATCTGGTCATGAGAGAGGTGTGATAAGTCACCCAGTAAGACAACCTTAGAAAATGGAAAGACCTCCCATGTTGGATAGGCAGAATTAATATTGTCAAAATGACTACATTATCAAAAGTGCTATACATATTTAATGCAATTACCATTAAAATTCTAATGATGTTCTTCATAGAAATAGGAAGAGCATTCATGAAATTCATTTGGAAAAATAAAAGGTCCAGAATAGCCAAAGCAATCCTTAGCGAGAGAAGTAATGCAGGAGACATCACAATACCAGACCTCAAATTATTATACTACAGAGCTATAGTAACAAAAATGGCATGGAATTGGCACAAAAACAGAATTGAAGACCAATGGAGCAGAATAGAAGACACAGAGATATACCCACATAAGTATAGTTATCTTATACTAGACAACGTTGCTGTAAACATACATTGGAGGAAAGATAGCCTCTTCAACAATGGTGCTGGGAAAAATGGAAATCCATATGTAGTAGATTGAAATTGAACCCCTATATCTTATCCTGCACAAAACTCAATTCAAAGTGGATCAAGGACCTTGGCATTAGACCAGAGACCCTGGCACCTAGCTAGAAGAAAAAGTAGCCCAACTCTCTATCATATCAGCTCAGGAATATACTTCCTTAATAAGACTCCTAAAGCACAAGAAGTAAAATCAAGAATCAATAAATGGGATGGCATTGAACTAAAAAGCTTCTTCATAGCAAAGGAAACAATCAAGAACATGAACGGAGAGCCTACAGAATGGAAGAAAATCTTTGTCACCTGTAGCTCAGATAGAGTGTTAATCTCCAGGATATATAAAGAATTCAAAACTTAACTCCAAAACAACAAATAACTCAATCAATAAATGGGTTAAGGAACTGAACATACATTTTACAAAAGAAGAAATATGAATGGTCAAAAATATATGAAAATATGTTCAACATCTCTAGCAATTAGGGAAATGCAAATTAAAACTACAATGAGATTCCATCTCACTCCAGTTAGAATGACAATTATCAAGCAAACGAGTAACAATAAATGTTGGTGAGGATGTGGGGAAATAGGTACCCTCATACGTTGCTGGTGGGACCACAAATTGGTGCAACTACTTGGGAAAGCAGTATGGAGATTTCTCAGAACACTTGGAATGGAACCACCATTTGACCCATTATCCACTCCTCCACGTATATCCAAAGGTCTTAAAATCATCATACGCTAGTGATGCAGCCACATCAATGTTCATAGCAGCTCAATTCACAATAGCTAAGCTATGGCACCAAGCTAGGTGCCCTTCGATAGATGAATGGATAAGGAAAATGTGGAATATATACAATGGAATATTACTCAGCCATAAAGAAAAATGAAATTATGGCATTTGCTGGTAAATGGATGGAACTGTAGACTATCATGCTAAGAGAAATGAGCCAGTCCCCAAAAAATCAAAGGTTAAATGTTCTCTCTGATACATGCTAACCCATAATAAGGAAGGGTATGGAGGGGAAGTATAGAAGTTCATTGGATTAGACAAAGGGAAATGAAGAGAAGAGAGATGGGATGGGAATAGGAAGGACAGTAGGATGAATCAGACAAAACTTTTCTATGCTCGCTTATGATTACATGACCAGTGTAACTCCACATCATGTTCAACCACAAGAATGGAATCAAAATTGTATTGGGTTACACCCCATATATGTATAATATGTCAAAATATACCCTACTGTCATGTATATTTAAAAACAATAAATAAAAAAAGAAAAAATAATCTAATGAGATGCAAAAATAGAAGAAGGTATATTTGAATCAAATAAACTATGAAACTTAACAGTGAAATGCAATGCAT
This sequence comes from Glaucomys volans, assembly GCA_020662805.1. Lineage (NCBI taxonomy): Eukaryota > Metazoa > Chordata > Mammalia > Rodentia > Sciuridae > Glaucomys > Glaucomys volans. The sequence continues at coordinate 799,355 of JAJEJO010001082.1, forward strand.
GAAATTTGGATGCTAGATCAAAAAGAAAAAAGAAGAAAGAGATAGTATAAAGTCATTTTGGTATTTGGGGAAACAACTGAAGTCATTTAAATACATATATTAGATTATATATTGAGTTTTTTAGGTATAGTGGTTTTGTAGTTATTTAGAAAATATTTTTATTTTAGAATATAAATATTTGCATGGTGAAATATTTAATACACTGTGATGTCATCATCAATATTCAAATGGGTGATCAATGGTTGATACACATGTGCACACACAAAGATCATGAGTGAGTGTAAATGTATCAAAATAACAATTGCTTAATCCAGGGGGAAAGCACACAGATATTTACTGTAATATTCTCTTGCCAAATGGAAAGAAATTTGTGTAGAATGAATTAGTACTTTACACAATTTCTAATGGGCACAATAGAAAGTTCTTGGTGTGGACTTTACCTCCAGAGCAGTACCAAAGCTTGGGGGAGGGTGTTTTGGAAAAACCTAAAGTAGGAGATCTGTATGAATTTTTATTCTTACTAGAAACAAACACAATTATGATGAATAATGTGAATGAATATACTTTAAACAGCCTTGCCCTCTTTTATCAGTTTAAACAACTTGTGCATTTCCTGTGATTGTCCTTCAGAACTGACTGTCAGTAAGGATATTCAACAGCTCATCATGACACATTTGCTTAAAAAGTTATTGAATTGGATTCCTGTGCAGGAATGTAGAAATGTGAGTGGATCCACTAATTAGTATGTTTTAGAAACCCTACGTTCCTCATTAGAGCTTTTTTATTTTAAAACCACTAATGGGTTAACACAGATGGTTCTTTCACCAGCAGCTTCAGTACCACTTGGGAAACTTGAAGATTCTAGTGAATCAGAAACTTTTGGCCTGGGCCCTGCAATCTTGTTTTTAGAAACATTCTCTCAGTGAAGCCCACAGGTCCTCTCATTGACATGTACATTTCCAGGAATGGTCACACAGGACTGTGGAGAAGGGGTGGGTCATTACAGACTCTGGAATTAATCATAGCATTGATATAAACATGCTTGAAGCACTAAAGGACTCCAGAAGATTTGACCTAACAAGGCAGAGAGCATACAATGGATTGTTACCTCCAAAGTTAGCAAATTACAAGCCAGTTCTGTCCAGCATTAGTCTCCAGCAGGGGTTGGTAGAGTCCTTCCATCTTGTGCTAGGGGAAGGCTTGGCAGAGGAGAAGCTAGCTGTCAATCAGGTACGGGCATTGGGGTGGAGGGACAGGGATATACCATGGCCATCCCTTTTCCCCACCTGATATGGTTGAAGGTCCAAAGACAAGAGTGGGAAGTGATTTAGATTCGGTCACCCAGACAGAAAGTGAAGATGTGCTTCAGGAGGCCAGAGTGATGGGAACAGTAGGCTATTATGTCAGTTTGGTGTTGCTCCTGATCTGGGAGCAGGGTCTGGGAGAGTAAGAGCTACACCTGTCATGGAAGAACTGGATGTTAGCACAATCTGAGAAGAGCAGCAGGGAGGGGCTTTCTGGGGAAGTTGAAATGGGCTTGAGATGGTAGCCTGTAGGGAGGGTACACATCTGGGCATCTGGACCAAGGCGTCTGGATGTTTTACAGGAGCTATTGACAACAACAGTGGGAGAGAGAGGAATTATCTTAGTACTTCTTTGTTGGGGGTATAGGAACAACAGGATTAATGTTGAATCCCTCTAGGGCCTTGGAGAAGATTCAGCCTTCAAGTGGGTTGTGGAAAAGGAGCAGAGAAATGAGGGAAATCTCTGAGATTTTTTACAGGCAGGATGAGCCAGAGGAGGGTGCTGAAATGCGTTTCAATTCCACTATGAGAAAGAACTGTTACTATTCCTGTCAGGCTAGGCTTCTGTTGATACCAAGGTAGACTACATCTTGGGGTGACCATCATTGTGAACTCCTGCAGGGAGATTAGGGAGGCAGGAAACATTATGGTTCTGTTGAAATTCTCAACAGAGACAGCCCCAATATCTGGTGCTTTTTATTATTAAAAAAAAAAATCCAGGAGGAGGCAAAGGAACATTTGTATAAGAGATGTTTAACCAAGAGACTAACACTATGCAAGAATGGTATATTTACTAAAATAAAGTGATATTAATAATTAGGCTATTAATAGCAATTAATAATTAGGCTATTAATAACAATTAATATAGTAGAGATTATATACAGATGTAGTAGATTATCTCAGCTTAGAGAGTGGTCAGTGTGCCCCATTTGTTTTGGGGTACTGGCAGTAGAAAAGGCACACTTATTCTTATATTGCAAAAGAAGAAGTCCAGGCTCACAGTGATGGACCTGACTCCATTGGGAGGGACTCAAATAATTTCCTTTTATTCAGAATAATGTAATAGAAAAAAAAAAGGTGAAGTTTTAAAAGACGAATTTAAAAGGCTGTTAGTCAAAACTAAGATGGTTTGGAGTTTGGATCCGAATTCACATTGTTTTAAAGTAACAATTCAGTAAACTTTTTCCACCTGACAGACTTGACTATTTGAAAACAGTGAAAGGGTGAGTTACTCATCCCTGGAAGTGTGAAAACAGAGCTTGGGCTGCTTGTTATTTTGGATATAGAGAGGTTCCTTTCTTCTGGAAGGGATTAGATTAGATAACCTTTAAGATATGATTGCCAAAATGCCACAAGAAGCTGGAAGCAAGTGAAAAACTAACCAACCAACCAACCAACCAACCAACAGCAGCGCCCAGTCCTACATGTCCAGGGTGGGTGTCACAAGGTCTGGCTTTGGCTCTCTAATGTGGCTGGTTTGTTTCATTAGGGATGTCTTCAGGACGACTCTCAGGGTCTTGATGCTCTTGTTTGAAAAACATCATCAGTATATTTTTCTGATTTTCTAGGTCAGTAATTCTCAGAATGTGGTTTCCAGACCAACAGCTTCAGTATCACCTGGGAAACTTGTAATAAACACAAATGAATCAGAAACTCTGGCAGTGGGGCCCAGAAATCTGGTTGTGAGAAGCCCTTGGGGTGATCCTGATGCAGCTTAAGTTGAGAACTACAGTGCTAGGAAACAGGTGAGCAGAAGTTACATATCAAATTCAGTGGAAGGGATAGATTAGAGGGATGCAAACTAAAAATAAAGGAAGGGAATGAGGCATCCTCTTTGAGGGTCCTCTGATGAAGGAAGTATCTGCCAACCCATAGAACTGCTGTGTAACATATTCAAGATGATTTTGTTCTCAAATAAATGAATAAGTAAGGATTTATACGAATTTTGAAAATAAAGCAGTTTTGAACATTTAAACTATTCTACATTTAAATTATACGTTGTAATTTGATTAAAGGAAATACACTTAGTGACTGGGTTAGAGAGTACTGTCTTAATTGGGTTTCTTTTATTTTGTACGGGGTATGAGATGGGACAGGCCAAACTGCTCTAATGGATGGCCCCAGCACAATGTAAGTTTATCTCTGTCTGATCTCTGGGCATTCCTGGGCCCCAGGAGGTGCTCATCCATGCAGCAATTCAGAAGCCTTGTTCTTCCATTCGTGTTTCATCCTATCGTCCCTCAAGCCTTGCTTTATTTGTATCTCACCAGTGGAAGGGAAAGAGAGAGAATAAAGGAGGCATGCCCATTGATGAAAGTGCTTGGACCATCCATTGAAATGGTCTGCAAAAAACCCTGCTGGAGCTTTATTGTAGCCAGGAACTGGACATGACCCAGATATCCTTTAGTGGGTTCATAGTTAAACAAACTGTGGTATGGCCTTGCTTTGGAATGCCACTCAGCATTCCAAAGTAAAACCCAATAAACTATTGATTTGTGCAACACATACGTAAAGAATCTCAGAAGCATTATGCTGAGGGTGAAAAAATTCAGGCCTTCAAAATTGCATATTGTTCAATTCAATTTATTAGACATTTTTGAAATTAAAAAAAATTAGAAATGAAGAACAGATTGGATACTGGCAGGGTTTAGGGAGAGGAGCAGGAGGTTGTGACTGTGACATGGTGTGGGTGACAGAATAGTTCTATGTCTTGATTGGGTTGGCAGTTACACAAAGTCATGCATGTGATAAAATGGGTGGGACCCCCCCCCCCCCACACAGTTTGAAAATATTCTATGTTAACTTCTAGATTTTAATGTTGTGTTATAGTCCTACCGGACACTACCCCAGATGAGTAACTGAAGGGTACACACAATATCCCTGTATATTTTTGACAACTTATTGTGAATATTTAGTTATTTCACAATCTAAAGTTTTAAGAAAAGAAACTTGCCCAGAATTGACACACCATTCCCCCCGACTTCATTGACAGGGACTACTTACATGATCACGCAATAGCTGCAAGAGTCTGGGAAAATTAGAAAGGGAAAAATATTTTGATAGTGTATTAGTTATTTTCTATTGCTGTAACAAAATACCCAAGGTTTGGTATTTTATTAAGAAAAGAGTTTTATTTGGCTCACAGTTTTGGAGGCCAGCAGTTGGGGATCAGGCCACCCCATCTATCTGGAATTTGATGAGGATTCTTTTGACTGCATCACAGCATGTTGGAGAAGCAGGAAGGGAAATGGCCTCATGAGGAAGGGGGCAAGGCTTATGTGGGGTGGCCTCACTTTGTAACAAGTCACTCTCATGAGAACTGAGTTGCTGAGGGAATCATATTAAACCCTTTAAGGGAAGTGCCCCCAATGACCTCACGACTCTCGAGGTTCCACACGTTCAAGGTTCCACCACCTCGACATCCCTACATCAGCTAGGCTTCGAGCTCATAAGCCTGTGGGAAACAAACTATACCTGAACTGCTGCAGGGGATGGCTAGCCTTATCTGCCCCAGCAAAACCACTGGTTTCCCAGAGAGACCAGACTGCTGACTCCCAAGGCATTCTCCAATCCACACTCCAGTCCCTATTATTCTCCTATAGCCCAATCTTCTGCAAACACTCGAGTTGTTACACTTATCCAACAGCAGCAGTATCACCATGGATACCACTTCATCATGAGGTTCTAAGAGAATGGAGAAGTCAAAGGGTTAAGGGGTTTTGATCATGATCATTTTTCTGGTTGTTAATGAGAGGAAAAGGAAGCGAGAAAGGAAAGGATGAGAAGACAATGAAGTCCCCTTTATTTTTACATGTTTCGTTCAGCAAGTTTTAGGGCTTCATAAATATTTGGTATTTATTTATTTTTGGAAAATAAAAAGACTTTTTGTTATTCCCTTTCCACATTGAGATTATTGTTCAAAGTCACAACATATATGCAAAATATAAGAAAAGAACCACTTCCTCATAAAAAAGGCTTTTAAAATTTTATTGTGGTAAATTTTGAATAATTTAAATTAGGAGAGAATTTATTTAACTCAACATGATCAAAAAAATAATTTATAAAAATATTGAAAGCGTATTCATTAGGATGACTATGATTAAAAAGAGAGAGAGAAGGAAGGAATTCGTGTTGGTAAGCATGTGGAGAAATTGAAACTTGTGTACTGGCTGTGGGAATGTAAGATGGCACGTCCACCATGGTGACTCCTCATGATTCCTTAGAACTGCTGTCTGGTCCAACAACCCCACTTCTGGACATAAATGATTTAATTCAGAGACTCACATAGAGTTGTGTACACTCACATTCATAGCAACATTGTATGTAATATAAGAAAAGGTGCACAAATGTTCATCAGCAAATGAATGATAAAAAAATATGGCACATATATGCAATTAAATATTATTCATCCTTAAAAAAAAGAATGAAATTCTGATATAACTGGACACAGTGGCACATGCCTATAATCCCAGCAGCTCAGGAGGCTGAGGCAGAAGGATCGAGAGTTCAAAGCCAGCCTCGGCAATGGTGAGGCACTAAGCAACTCAGTGAGACCCTGTCTCTAAATAAAATATACAAAATAGGACTGGGGATGTGGCTCAGTGGTTGAGGGCCCCTGAGTTCAATCCCTGGTACTACACACACATACACACACACACACACACACACACACACACACACGCAGAATGAGCTTCTGATACATGCAACAAAATGGATGAATCTTTAAAAAAATTATCATGCTAAGGAAAACAAGCCAGGCACAAAATGATAAATAATATACAATGCTACCTCTATGAGGTACCTAGCAGAAGCAGTCAAATTAGTAGAGACCAAAAATAGAATAGAGGTTATAAGGGGTTTGGAGGTGCAGAGAACTGGGAGTTACTATTCCGTGGAACTGTTAGGGACAGCACACAACTTCAGGTAATGGGTGGTGGTGATGTTGTACAACATTATGAATGTACTTAATGTCCCTGAATTGTACACTTAAAATTAGCTAAAATGGTAAATTTTATGTGTGTTTTGCCACAATAAGAAAGTAGGAGACAATACTATTGGAAGAAAAATATTTTAAGACTTTAAAGTCAATGGCTGTTTTTCCCAGACATTACAAAAGATTATATCAGACCCAGAGAAAGGAATAGATTATCTCAATTTATGTTTAAATTTTTTCATGATCTTCCTTATAGGTAGTAAACATTGTATAATTCAGAATTTCCAAGTGTTAATAATTTTTTTTGGATATTTTGAGTTCTTATTTAAAGGGTCTGTTCCCAGAAATTCCTCTTTAGTGAGTTTCAGCTAGTGGTTCTCAATCTTGGGTGCACATTGGAATCCCCTAGAGAGTTTTGAAAATCTCCATGTCTAAATTGCATCTCAGATCCATGAATTATATGAGAATTCTGAAGGTGAGACCAAGACATCTGTACCCCAGGTGATTCTGGTGTGGATTGTGCAAGAATCCTCACTTAATAAATGTGGTTCCAAAGAATAGGTCACCAAATTGAGACATGAATAATTACTACATGTATTTTCTGGTATAAAGAAAGGTATATGTTATAACATAGTATAAAAACAACATTAGAAAACATTTTTGTTAAAGAAAATCTAAAAGAAAATAAACTATCATGTACATTAAAACTGTTTGTTGCAGAAATTGTGTTCCTAGACATTGGTGATGTTACAAAAAACAATATTTATTGGAAAATGAATGATAAAAGGAGGATTTGCAGTTTTAAATCTTTTGATTTAACATTAATAAGTTCTCTAGTCAGCTTGGCATCTCTGTGACCAAAATGCCTAACAAAAACATTTAGGGGAGGAACAATTTATTTTGGCTCATGGTTTCAGAGGTCCAGTCCGTGTGTATTGACTCCATAACTGTAAATCCAAGGAGAGACTAAACTTCATGATGGAGGGATATGACAAGGAAAGCACTTCAGACATGGCAGCCAGCAAGAAGAGTGAGTGCTCCACTCACCAGGGACAAAATATAAACCCCAAAGGCACACCACCAGTGACCTACATCCTCCAGTCACACGCTACCTGCCTACAGGTACCACTCCATATCAGTGGATGAATGCACCAATTAGGGTGCAGTTCTCCCAACCTAATCATTTCAACTCCCAGCATGGTTACATTGTCTCACGCTTGAGCTCTGGAGGACACCTCATATCTAAACCATAATAATAAGTTTCAACTTTATTTTTATGCAACTTCTTAAAAATCTAATATCTGTGAATTTTGTTTCCTGTGCTTACTATGTGTAATTAAACATGCAAAATCATAGTGGTTGGCCATGACACCCTACAGTTAAACTGTGTTTACTTTCTGAAACTCCTAACATCCCACTTCTCAGTTTTTGTGGGCTGTTTCTCCTGTTCTTTTGGACCATTCTACTTCTTAGCTGTTAAGAGTGAGGAAAATGACAATGAAAGGGATGTAAAGGAGATGACCTTGAAGCTTTTTGCAAAATGTAAAGAAGAAAAACTCATGTTGCCCATTATTGTTGCTATTGCAGACAACTCAGGATCGCAGTTACCTTGAAATCACAGTGGAGGGCGTGGACAGGTAATCTGCAGCTTGATTGAATGGGCTCCTTTGAGACCCAGTGTGTTTTGCAACCTAATCCATCTGCCAGCTGCTCACTCCCAGCTTTCCCTCCCCTAATGGCTGTTCTGACTCTCCATCCAGACTGAGCAGGGCTTCGTCTTGCAACAAGTTTCTGCTGAGAATTCAATGAAAACTCATTTCACGATTTTTATAATTTTTCATATAAATGTATGAAATCAAAGGGAGAATTCACAGAGCTCAATATTTCACTCCCAAGACCCCCTGGAATTCCCCATAAGATTTTGCTCAAGGTTCCCTAAAGTCGCTTGACTCTATCCCCACCCCACTCCATTATACCCACAGTGCTCAACATTTCTGACTACTACTTTTTCAGTTTCTTACACATTCTGTGTTTCTCTCTCCTTTATTATGCATAATAGTACCAAGTCTACATTCTTCTGCACTTCTAAGGCCAAAACCAATTACCCACTTCAAAATAAAGGGCTCTCCAGTTACAGGGCCACTGCCCTATTTTAATTGAAGATGGGTGTTTATAAATAACAAAAATTTCAGGAATTCAGTTATAAAAGGAAGGCTGCTTTGTATAAAAGAATGCTGCATGTAAATACCTATTATATTAAAATTTATTATATTTGAAGAAAACATATTTTCAGTCCAGCTGGTGGACTTATTCAATGAAAAAGGATTTCTCACATCATGAACATTAATCCATACTTGAGCCAGCAAACCTGATGTTCAGCGCTTTGAAAAAAACATAATTTTCTCCTTCAATTTAAATTCCATGGTATAATTCAGTATCTACAGCATAATTCTTCATTTTAGCAGAAACATAATAAAACTGAGCAAAAATTCGATTTTTGTCAGTCATATTTATGTATTTTCTTTCCGTAGTCAACTATCAATTATTTAGAATTTGTCTGTGTTGGAGATTACTTTTATCTGTTTTCCTCTTTTTTTTTTTTTTTTAATTTTTGAGTTTAGACAAAATGTTCTTGATTCACCAGGGAAATGAAAGGAGATTAAATTCAAATAAGTTAGTTGTCATATTGGAAAGATTGTGTGGATTCAAGTATAGAAACTTTTGCTGTATGTCACTGTTTATTATAATTAACAATCCAGGTCATTACAAACTCCCTATTCTATTTCTTGGTGGAAATGTATAAAGAGCACACTTTGTCACAAGAAAACATTTAGTGTCACTGGAGTCTAGGAGGGACATGAAACTCTAACACAGTATACTCTGTGTTTGGATGAAGAGGACTAAGCCTATGAGAGAAAAATGGTACCAAGCTGACATGGTGTGTTGGTGGCTTGTGGGAATTGGGTTGCATGTGTACACGTAATCTGGATAGGATGATCTGGACCCAGTGCACTTCAGTAGGTTTATCCCTTCCTCTGGAGAAAAAGTCACATCCTCCATGAGGGGGTTAACCTTCGAGTGGCACACAAGTCAGAGGGACAGGCAGTGCTTTGAGTGGAACTACTGAGCAGGGACCAGTTGACTTGCCTTTGGAACTGCAGGAGAGCAGGTAGAGGGTATTTGGTTATCAAATCAAAGGATCACCACCTCCTTCCCCAGTTTTCTGCCTGGTGAAGCAGAAAGCAGATGCCTTAAAATACCCAGTTGCCTGAGGTATTGTTAACAGCTGTCTGATGACATGGTGTGAGTATTATTTGGGATCCTTTCATATCGTCATCGCTTGAGCTGCCGCGGAAGTCTTTCCGGGCAAAGCCCTGGGAAAGAAAGTGTTGCAAGTTGCGTTTTTAATCCATGCTCCTCCTATCGAGCCTGCACATTTGTCAGCACCTCCTGGGCTTCTGTCATCTGGGTAGCAGACACCCAACAAGACTGATGAGCACAAGGATGAGGCTGGGAAGACACCTCTTCAGGGCGATTTCTTGGGCTTCACTGCACAGCAATAAGAAGAGTGAAGCAGAGGGAGTAAAGCAGACTGGGTTTCTCCCCCACTCAGGAAAAGCAGGGAAAAAAGACCAAGCTTTATGTTCACCTGGAGAAAATTCCAGGAGGGTTAGGATGACAGGGTATTGATAACTATTTTCAGAAAGGGATTTTTTTTTTAAGTTTATACTTTTTCACCTCTTTTTTTAGTTTTAGAATTATGGCAAAATTTCCAGATTTCCTTAACGTGACTCCCAAAGTGCAAGAAAATTTCCCAACAGTATAATTATATTGATGAATCAGTGGGATATTTGAAGCCTGGATCTTGTGCTAATATAACAAGACACTTCCCTCTGGCCCCAATTTCTCAATATAAAATAGGTAGTGTGGCCTACGCCAATGATCTGTAACCTTGAGTGCATGTTAGGACCATCTGGTGATGCAAAGACAAAAACAAAAGAAAATAAATAAGCTGGTGACTGGTTTCCAGTCCCATAAATTTTGATTTATTTGGTCTGAGGTTGGACTTAGGCATTATTCTTTGTAAAAATCTCCACTACCAAGTGATTCTGATATACAGCTAGTGTTGGAAATCACAGGTCTATAGCCAAAGTTATTTTCAGCAGCAGTGTTTTGTAATTGTTTATCTGCAACTTTCTCCCTTTAGAACAATGAAATTTTGTCAGTTCTTTTGTTGATCTTGCTGTGGTTTAGATATGAGCTGTCTCCAAAAGCTCCTGTGTGAGACCATGCAAGAAGGTTTAGCAGTGAAATGATTGGGTTATAAGAGCCTTATCCCAAAGAGTGAATTAATCCATTGATAGGGATTAACTGAGTGGTAACTGTAGGCAGGTATGGTGTGCGTGCAGAAGGTGAGTCCCTGGGGGGCGTGACTTTAGGATATATATTTTGTCCTTGTTGAGCGGACCTCTCTCTCTGCTTCCTTGTGTTGTGACTTGAACCACTTTCTTCAACCACACTCTTCCACCATGATGTTCAGCCTCACTTTGAGCACCAAGGAATGGAGCCAGCTCTCTGTGGACTGAGATCTCTGAAACCGTGAGCCTTAAACTTTTTGTCCTCTAAAATTGTTCTTGTTAGGTCTGTTGGACATAGCAACAAAGAAGTTGACCAAAAAAACCTCAATTTTCTTTAAAAAGTTTCTGTGTGTTAAATTTTTTGGTAACATATATGTAAGTTATGAAACATAACAATAATACAAAAACCCATCAACAGAGTGTTCAGCTTAAGCACTTGAGTAGAATCATTACTATTGAACTTGTGAATGCATTCCTGTAAAATCTCATGTGCTCTAAGCCCCACCAAAGCAGTTGGCTTTGGGGAGTCTGTCTTCTTCATACCAGTTTTTAAAACATTTATTATTACTCTGTGCAATATATCATTTTGTTTCACTGGATTTTGTGCATTATAAAAATAATGTATTTCTTATCTTAAATGATTTACTTCTTTTCTCTTGAAATTGTTTGAGAGTCCTTCATGCTGTGTATAGCTATATTTCATTCATTTTCATTGCTGGTAATATTTCGTTTGTGTGAACAGTTTGAATTAGCCATCATTCTGTTAATGGATATCAGAGTACATGTTACACTATTCTCAATATTGTGAATATATTATATTGTCAGCCTTCAAAATTTTTGCTAATTCAATACAAATTTTATTAAGAGCATTTCATGGTGCCCTTATTTATATTTAGCTGATCATTAAATATAAATATCATTTTAGAATATTTTTTCAGCTTTATATAGGTATAATTGACAAAAATATATATTCAGTGTGTACAACATGAAGTTTTGATACACATATCCATCATCCTACTAGTTATCTTTTTTAGTGTGTGTGAAGACAATATGTAAGATCTACTTGTTTAGCACAGTTCAGGAACACAATACATTATTTTTAACCATTGTCACAATGCTACTTATTAGGTCTCTAGAACTTACTTGTCTTGTAACTTTAAGTTTATACTCTATGAGCAACATCTCCATATTTTCCCTACTTTTCAGCCTCTGGGAACCACAGTTCTACTCTTGGGTTCTAGAGTTTAAGTTTTTCAGATTCCATATATAAGTCAGATCATTCAATATTTGTTTTTCTATGTCTGGCTTTTTCTACTTAGCAGAATGTCTTCCAGGTTCATCTATATTTTCACAAATGCAGGGTTTCCTTTTATAAGAGGCTAATTGTAGTCTGTTTTATATATGTATAAATATAATAAAATATATAAATATATATTAAATATATATAGAGATAGATAGATAGATAGATAGATAGATAGATAGATAGATAGAGAGATGGGGCGGGGAGAGATTAGAATGATGGTTTCCAGGACCTGGGGGATGGGGGAAATGAGAAGATTTTGATCAAAGAACCCACTTATCTGTTCCGTATCTTGGCTGTTGTAAAGTAATGCTGCATTGGGTATGGGAGTGTATGTGTCTCTTTGAGATGGCAATGTATAATCTGTGGATATAAACCTGCAAGTGTGATTGCTGGATCATATGGTAGCTCCCAGCTTTAATATTTTGACATTTCCCCAAAGTGTTTTACATAATGGCTGTACCAATTTATATTTCTGCCCACTCCGTGTAAGGGTTCCATTTTCTCCACATCCATACTGATTATCATTTGACATCATCCTCAAGGTATAAAATATTTCACTGTGGTCTTGATTTGAAATTTTGTCATTTTTGTTGATTTTTTTCCTTTGCTATTATGCAGCTACTTTTTAGTTTGACGTAGTCTCATTTTGTTGTTGTCGTTGCCTGTGTTTTTGTTGTCACATCTGGAAAATCATTGCCCAGACCACTGTTGTGGAGCTTTTCCTCTATATTTTCTTCTGGGAATTTTATAGATTCAAGTTTTATATTTAAGTTTTTAATTAAATTTTGAGTTGATTTTTATGTATAATAATTTAATTCCATTTTTTTGCATTTAACATAAGGAATCAATTTCCTTTTATTTTCATTTTATGCATGTGGATGTCCAATCTTCCCTATACCATTTATTGAAGAGTTTACAGATTCTTTCTTTTGCAGATCACTTCTACTGATACTCTATTCCATTTTTCATTTCATTCATTGTATTCTTCAGCTTGAGATTTTCTGTGATTATCTTTTAAAAAATGACTTTATCTCTTTATTGATCTGCTTTTGTTATTGTGTTGAAGAGAAATTTATTCTCTTACATTTCTGAAGACCACAAGTCTAGACTCAAGCTATTGACAGCACCATGAATCCTTTGAAGGCTTTACTGATGAATCCTTCTATGTTTCTTCCAGTTTCTGTTGGCTCCACTAAAAGATTTGGCCTCTGGCTACTGTAACACTCCAATCTCTGCTCCAGCTTCACATGGCTTTCTCTTCTTTTCATATCTCTCCTTTGTGTTTCTTATTAGTATATTTGTCATTGAATTTAGGGTCCATCTGGATAATCCAAGATGATCCCATCTTTAGGTCCTTAATTATATCTGAAAAGACCCCTTTTCCAAAGAGGTTCACATTTTATAGGTTACTGGGGTTAGGACATAGAAATATCTTTTGAAGGGCCTCTTCAAACTCACGGAAGACATTCACCTTCCTGAAATGGGAGTACATGATTTTCAGATATTCCAATATTTAGAGACAATTAATAATGCACATACAAATAACTGGAGTATAAATGCATTTAAAAAACACACATTGTTGAAAAGGATTTTGGCTATGTATTATTTTTACTAAAATAAGAAGAACAAGAAGAAAATAAATGTTGATTTTTGCTTAAATATGTTATAAATTTAGCATTGAGATGAAGCTTTCTGAAGCATAAGCTTTCCATTTTCTGTGTCTTATTACTTGCATTCCTCACCAATGTGAAAATGGGGCTGTTTAGAGTTTTGATCATGATGTTAACAAATATGTGATTTAAGGAGATGTTTTATGTGAAGCTGTGACTGTTAAGCAAATTCTTCCTTAAGCATTCTTTGCTTATTTCAATCATGTCTATTCCCATCAATTTGATTGAAATGAGTGGCTAGGCTTTTCCCCAGTATGATCCCCAGGGTATACAAATCATGGTTTGCCTGACACACAATGCTATTGACATTAAAAGCACTGCTGTTTGATGATCACAACTTCGAAGTTGAAGGTTTCTTATTTTGTCGTGATGTTAGTTTAAATCTGCTTTCCTTTTCTCTTTTAGAGCTTTGGCCAAGCTAATCATTCTCTGTATTCAGGGAAAAAAAAATGATAGCTTTGTACGAAGGAACATTACAAAATTATTTAGTATGGCAGAAGCCCACAAACAGATGAACACTTTGACTATGCCACTCCAATCTTTGTCTCTCCAGAAAGAGAGATACTGCCTTAATTCTTGTTAGTCTGTTCCATAGTTAAATATCCTATCAAGTGACTTTATATATTATTATTATTAATCTCTGTGGTATTTTTTTTTCTAACTGGTTCTTAAAAATAACTAAAAGGGGCAGTAAATACATTAGAAAGAGAACTCAGTTTAATTTATGATCAATAATCAGACATTTAAAAATATTAAAAAATGTAACATATTTTAATGTGTTTTTATACATATCATTTTTATATATTTATCATGTCTTTTCCAGCTTTACCTATTACTATAGGCTACTTAAGGTTATTTTACCATTAGGACTTCCTATTTTCTGTAATTTCATGAGATTTATCTTTCTTATGGCATTTGCCATATCTTTATCCTGTCCCTCTGTAAGTCAAAGGAAGAGCAAAACTAGAAAACCTTCAAGACATCCCTCCTATGGGCATGAAGTACCCATAGAAGTACCCATTTTCATTTCCTTTCTCTGAGAAGAGCTCAAGCAGCTTTCTTCAGCTACCCGATATATGCCATGGGACAATGTCTAGGAAAAACCCAACAGGGTCTCGAGTGGGAAAACCCAAAAGTCCATCGGCACCATGAAAAGGTCACTGGACATTAGAGAAGAGGGAACTGTGATTCTTTACCTCACTGGCCCCTTTGTCCTTTCTCTGGGCATCTCTGAAATAATGGGTGGAATAGTTGATCCATAAATTCCCCTCTGATTTTAAAATTTTATTAGTATTATCATTGTCTTTGAACTCACCAGATAGCTCAGATGGACTGCAGTGATTTTTGTACATATCTAAGTTACAAGGAACTCTTATTTACCTTTATTATGTCACATAGGCCCTGGGAGATGAGCCTCTGCCCACCTCCTTAACATCTGCCACTCTCTCCCTTATTGTGTGCCATCACCACACTGGCATCCACTTTGACCTTTAACATGAGAGCTCTTGTTTCAGGATCTTTGCACTTGTTCTTCCCTCTGTTGGCATATCTTTCTTCAGTTCCTTTTCTTAGGAAGGATCAGTTCCTTGATCCTTCTCATTAAAAACTTAGCAAAATGCCACCTTCTCAGTAACCCTTGCCCAACCACCTTTAAGGACCTGTTCTTTCAGCCACTTACCTCCTACTGCTAGTTGCTGCCCATCACTGTTTATTTTCTTTGTGTTCTTTATCATGACCTGTCATGATCATGCTTCCTTGTTTTCTTTTTATTATCTACCATATACTTGGCACCCCACTATGAGGACAGAAATCATCTGTGAGTTATTTCTGCTGTATCCCAGTGCCTACATAGGTGATGTACAAACAAACAAAAAACAACAAAAACACTGAATGATAAGTTCATTCTACTGAAATAATAAAAAAATTTTTTTACTAAAACACACAGTAAATTATCTCTCTGAGAATATCTATCTTCAAGCCTGTGACCTGAGTCAGTGTGTATAGCAGGATACTAATTTTGGTTCTCAATTACTTGTCCTTATTACTTATTAATACATGTCAACATGAGATTAAAGCCAATTAACAAGTTCCACCTAAATTTGAGAAAATTGTAATATACTAACTATGCCTGACCTTGAACGAAAATGGAATGCTTGTATTTACTTCATGTGGAGAATACAACCCATGGGCTTAAATAAGTAAGATGTTATTGATGGAGATTTTCTTCATGAATACTACTGTTTTGTGACACCAGCACCCAATTAGTGATGCTGGAGGCTCTAGAAAGATAACAGCTTCTCTCTTTGTATATATTTTTAAGGCTCTATTTCAATGGTAATTTAAGCCAGCATTTCTCCCTGGGTTTATTTACATATTTTGTCTCTAGTGTTTTGAGTTCCTGGCATTTAGTTTCCTTAATAATCTGTTTTCTGAGCTTTGCAAGTCAGGCAATATGGTAACTATGGCCCCAGAAGCATATGGAATCCTGAATGATCAACATAATCCAGTCTTTTACCAAGTAGGTGGTGTGACTTCAGTCATAAGAGCAGATGGAGTTAAAAAGGGTGGATAATAATATCATGGGGACTAAGCTAAGAAAAGTAAATTCTCCCCTATACTTTACTAGAATACCAGTGTATTTTATCTTTTGTAGAAAAAAATATACAAATATGCTACAAGTACCATTTGTGTTCTTCACAGATTATTGAAAAAGAAAATTTAGTCCCCCCTGGTCTTGTCTTCTACTAAGTCAAGGTTCTTGGAAGTGTTGCTTCTTCTGCTAGTGAGATTTTCATTGTTGCTCAGTTAGATCTGGCCACTGCTGAGGCTATAAGTGTGAGTGAGCCTTCCTTCTCCTGGTGTTAGACATGGTTGTCCTTGTAGTGAGTTGCATCCGAGGGGCCTCTCCATTTTGGCCTAGCCAGTGTTAAACTCAATAGGGTTCAGAAACATTGAACCTAGGCTTGGTATTCTCAATACCTTCTACCCCTTCAATGCCAACATGTACAACCCCTTTCCAAAAGCTTCAACTTTTATAGACCAATAGCTATGGATGATGGACAAATTTATCCCATTTACTTACTAACCAAAGCTCAGATCCTAGTTGAGTCCAAAAGTCCTGTTGTAGGCCACAAAGATAAAGTTTTGGGAATTTGTTTTGTATTTACATAAATGGAAAGGGCTTTCAAATGGGATTCTTTCAAAATTAAATAAATTTTTTCCTATGGACAAGTTCTAGCTCCAAAGGGAGAATGTATGCTGATATTTATCAAAAGTCAATTCACTGCCTTTCAATAAATAGTCTATCCTTGCCCCAGAAACTATACCACAACTAACATTCTTCTTTTCTAACTTGTTTTTATTGCAACATAACATTTGTTGTAGGAATATATTAAAATTGCAGTGGATGTTGGTGGTAATTCCAGCCCTTTCCACCTGAACAGCATGGTGAGAAATTGGATGGATCACCCCCTTGTTGGAAGCCAGGAGACCCTGGTCTAAGTCTTGGCCACTCAAGGTCTGTGTCACTACAAAGAAGTTGCTCCACTTCTATGGATATATTTATAGAATTAGAGGGTTTCGATAGTGGTCCTCAGAATTTATTCTTTGAAACTCTTTGTCTCCTTAGCATTCTTTTTTTTTTTTCTATAGACATTCACCTGTTTTATTGGCAATAATAACTGGAGGGTACAATATCACATATGTTTTCTATTACAAAATCAAATATCTAAAAAAGGAAGTAAAACAAATAGACAATTTATTAACTAATGATCACACTGATCATCAAATCATGGTTATTATCCAGTGCTTTTCTTGTAATGATAACTTCATATGTTCAAAGTATGCTTTTTTCTTATTTACTTATTGATTCATTGAACACAAATGGAGTACAGCTATTGTTTCACTGGTTGTACACAAAGTAGAGTCACACCATCTGTGCTTTCATGCATGTACACAGGGCAATGGTATCTGTCACACA
>JAJEJO010001083.1:0-18838 GCA_020662805.1 Glaucomys volans
AAAATACCCCTTATCTGCTTTTACATGTTCAAAAGTGGTGAGGTTCTTTTCACAATAGTGAAAACTATACCAAATTTCAGAAATAAAAATGTAAGCATCCTCCTGAAAAGCTAGTGAAATCTGCCTGATTTAATCAGTCAGGGTGGCCAACATGAGATCTGTTTGGCCCCCATCATCTGTTGGCCTCATCACTACTGGAGCCCATGTTTTGATTTTATAAAGCTAAGTGTCTCCCAAATATGAATTAAAAGCAAATGAAATTTAAGTTGCTGAGGCTGGCCTTGAAATCTTGATCCTCCTGCCTCAGCCTCCCAAGCCACTGGGATTAGAGGTGTGTGCCATCATACCTGGCTTAAAAGCAAATGAAATTTAAAAAGGGATCAGTCACATTCTACCTGAAACACAGGTTTCTTTTAGGGGCTTACAGCCCTGAGTGTTCAGAATTCAACTTTTCTGTGGGTACTGCTTTTCTGTCTTTCAGCCCTTTGAGTGTGCTGCTCAGTCATGGAGAGCATCTTGAAGCACCATGTGCCGAAGGCATCTGCCAACCCAAGACTATTCACTCAGAGAGAATGCAATAGTCCATCATTACCCAAATCGACTGTTTCCCAGCTTTCCCCACAAGAACCCTGCTTCCCTGCACACTGTCATATGGTGTCTATCTGCTGTCACACACCTTTTCTACCTCTTATTTTTTATTTATTTATTTTTTCGTGTTTGCAACCCATTCTCACCACCTTCTCCGTCAAGTAAAAGCAAGCTTTGGCACTCATGTTATTTAGACTCTACCACCCATGTATCACCTGTCATGTGGTTATCCACTGAGCCCTGAGGCCCTTGGATTACGAAGGCTTTCCCTGCTCACTGTCAGTCTCTCCAAATCACTCCTGTCATCCTGCTTGGCCATTGGATTGTCCATATGTTCAAAAGGTCCCTGACTTATGATGGTTTGACTCATAATCTTTCAACTTTATGATGATGTGAAAGCAATTAGAAAGTAGAAATTGTGCTTTGAATTTGGATCTTTTGCCAGGCTAGCAATATGCTGTGTAATTCTCTTCCTGATGCTGGGTAGTGGGGTGGAAAGTTGCAGCTCCCTGTCAGCTACAAGATCATGAGAGTGAGCAACTGATACAGTGCAGTGTACTGTGTTGCTAAGCTCTGGTGCTTGGTAGGTGAGGTGTCTTAAATGCAGTTTTGACTAGGGTATCCATTGTAAGTCAAGGAGCATCCATGTAATCCTTCCAATGACCTGGCCTCGTAGTTCCTGGCCTCCTCTCCAGTCATCTTGTCCTCAGTGCCATCTCAGCCCCTCACCCAATGATCACATCACAGGACTTCTCTGCACGGCACCACTCCCTGGCACTTACATCACAGGAGGATGCTCACATGCTTATGTCTGAAATTTATTACAGTTTGCATTATTGCGAAGAAAACCTCACCAGATTTGGGCATGTAAAACCGGACGAGCAGGAAATTCTCCATTACTGCTCTTTTGAACAGTCCATAACCTCACATTTGATATCCTCTTCATGATATTCATGTTTTAATAATCACTGGTGGATAAAGGGTGTTTGCTTCATGTCAATCTTAAGTTTTTATACCCACATTCTTTCTCACAAACCACTTTCAACATTCTTTGGTTACGTTTAAGGGATAATACCAAAATGATTTTAGTCAAACTACAATCCAGTCATGCCTTTCGGAAGCTTGTTTTCCACCTTTATCCCTTGCTCCACCCCTATTTGGATTTCTGATTCAAAAACTGTGCCCATCAGTTTACACAACTTCTTATCCCTTTGGTCCCTCTTTCATCTTTTCCTTGGGCTCAGTTACTATATGTGAGGACTTATTTGGTTGATTTATGAGATTTAGGTCCAATACTTTAATGGGTTGTTGCAGCATACACGTGTAAACATCACCTGATAAATGCTTCTTCTTTTGTAGCAAATTAGGAAATTACCAATTCATTGTATCATTAAACATTTCCTGCATGTTTTTGTTCTCTCAAGAAAAATGAGAGAACGTGTATGTTTTGCAGTCTTTACCATTGCTTTTGCATTCAATAATAAAACAAATATTGAAATTCACTAGCTCAGCTATTATTTGGAATAACCAATTATGGGTTCATTGTATTGTAGTTATTTTAATAAAAATATAATCGGTTCAAAATACTTGGCTTGATCTTTTCATTGAGAAAGGAGATTATTTTTCACTCTGGTAGCTGCATTAATTTGTCTTGCTACTAGAATATAATTAAGTAAATTAATTCCTTCAAGATGTTCTCAAACACCTACTTGTGCAAGTGAAGGTGCTAAGAAAGCAAAGATGTTTAAGCCCTGTTTCCTGTCCTTCAGCTACTTGCAAACTAAAGGATGGGCTAGGGCTGTGTCAGTGAGTAACTACCACATAGGCATTTTGGAGTTTTGTTAACCCTTTAAATAGCATTCTTTGTGGCAAACTGGCTAGCTTTTTACTGAGTCAGTTTCCCTTCTCAATTTGGGCAATTATCATATTTCAAATTTTCCAGATTCCCTTGCAATTAGGTGTGGACGTATGACTAAGACTTGGTTAATGTAATGCAATTCTCTTCCTGATGCTGGACAGTGGGGTGGAGAAATGATGCACCCCACTTTTACAGCTGCCCCATAATACCTCATACAATCCTCTGTTCTCTCTCTGATACCATGTGTGTTGGCTGGATGTCTATGCCCCAGACTGTCTGAAAGTCACATACTAAAGGTGGGAGAGCCTCTGCTAGCTTAGGTTCCTGAATGACTGAGTGACTGATACAGCTCTGTGTCTGTTAGGCCAATAAGATCTTAAGGTTTATCTGCTACAAATTCTCAGTTTACAATAAGTAATGCACTAATGAAATTTAAAAGTTGACCTTGCTCATCAGAATTAATGGTGTACTTTCATTTTGTGGGAGAATGAGGCTCCTAATAGAGTTGAGATACTTCATTATGGAAGCTATGTATGCATGGTCTTGATTACAGAGTTGAAAACTACCATGAAATCTAGGAATGGCAAATTACTTGTTCACCAAAAAGCCATGAGAAGAAGGAAATGGTGGTGAGATCATGGAAGCAGATGTGAGCATCAGAGTTCCAGCAAATGATTTTTGTGTGATATTTCTAGTTAGCTATCTGTTCAAATGCCATGCATGGACTCCCTGGTGACTTGGATCCACTTTTGGCTATCCTTATTCATTTCAAGGGAGGACGGAATTGATGAGCTATAAATCAATAACTTGAAGAGTGCTTAATTAAATAAGCTTCATTGCATGGTCCCAGCTGATTTTATTTTCTAGTTCTGATGTTTGGACTTCTATGTTATTTTTATATTTTAGATGTTTAAAAGATTTACTTTCTGCTCTATAACTATAATTAAATCTTCTAAGTGCTGTGTATAAGTCGATTGGAAAAGCTGAATGCCCTTAAATAGCATTTATTATTTTATTATTAAGTATATATGAATCATTAAAGAGCTTGAATTTTTTACCCCAAGAGAGAAAAATGTAATCCTATGTCATTAAATATATGACATTCAATGATGAATGCTGCAAGCATCAAGGAAAAGTGGCATTTCTTAAACTCAGTCAATAACTCAAAATCATGCTACATTATAATTTTATTCATACTCGAATGACTTCTTGATAAAGCATTTGGTTTCCTTTTCTGAATTTCTAACTGTTCCCTTTGTTGTTGCTGACAAAAGAGACATATTTTTTCATTGTGGCCTATTTTTATGGAAATAAATATGCAAGAGATTTTTTTAAAAAAATAATATATATTGAGAAATAAGTTTTAAATTTCTTGCATGTCCAAAAAAAATCTTGATTTTATTATTACACTTTATTGCTAATTACTTCGCTATAGAAATATAAGTTCTAAGGGATCTTTTCTGAGAACCTGAAAGAAATCATGACATTGGTCTAAGCATTTGGAGTTCATATGTTAAGAATCTTGCCCCAAGACCCAAATCCCCAAACCAGACTCCCAAATAGTGCTTGTAGTTAGACTCTATGAGAATATTTCTAAATCTGGATCTTTACTTGAACCTGGCACTCAGATGGCATTTTCAAAAGGAAAACAGGTGTTTGTATGTGTTTAAGCTCAGGGAAGTAGTCTTATTTCAATGCCTTTTACTTCTTATTTCTTGGTGTTCTCTTTATATAACTGCTATTAAAAAGCACTTGGATTTTCTGGGTGTTCTTTCCATATTTCCTAACTTATTTTTTTTTCTCATATTTCCCCATGTTGTCATCTTCTATAATGTGCTTGGAGATTCTCTTTTCAAATTTTTCTATGTCATTTTTAACCTCTCTATTTATAAGTCATTTCTACTTGGGCTTTAATTTCAGCAAATATATATTTTCAGCGCACTCCTTGTGCTTGAACTGCTCCTTATTTTGTTATTGTCTATTCATTCTTTATTATGGCTGAGCCTCTAGAATCAGTTGTTAGAATAATTCTGAAGTTTCCTTCTTACAATTCCATTTTTATTTCATGTAGGGCCAGTTCTTGTGTTTTTCCATCTTGAACTTTTACTCTCATGCTCTTGGTTTTGCATAAAAGCCAGTGGTTTTGGTTCCCCTATATGTGAGGAAAGGGCAGTGTTGACCTGGCCCTAAAAGGGCAGGTGACATGTATTTTGTCCTCATGATAGGTCTGTTGACTCAAAGTCCTCTCCATGAGTGGAAGGACTTTGCCTGCAGATGGCCTATGTGAATGGATTGAGTTAAAAGTTGGTTGAGGTAATAGGTCAATTGTAGAAACCTCCACAATAGTTGAAGGAAGTCTTTCTGGAGTGAAGGGCCTTGATGTGCTTCACTCTCCAGCAGGATGGTCACACTTCATGTTTATGCCTATAAGTACTAATAGGGCTCCACTTCATTCTCAAGAAGACCAATTTAGATGATACCTTACATGGTCATCCTGTTCCCTGTGTTTCCAGCTTATGGTGGAATTCCAGAATTCCTGCAGGCTCTGAGTATGTAGCTCTACTTATAGTCGTTATCTTGGATCCTTTTTAGACAAAACCTTGCTCTGTTAATGACTGCATCACGTTGAGGATAGATTTTAATATATGAATTTTGGAGGTCATACAGACATTCAGTCCATAACACAAGTTTATTCATTTATTTACTATAAAATCTAATTCAGCAAAGTACAGCCTCCATGAGAGCAGGGTGAATCTCCAGATCCACTCAGTAGACATTCTGTAAATATATGTTTATTGCATGAATATGTCGACTTTCTATAGTCCAGTACGAAAGTTAGGAGAAACCTTCTGGTCTTTTGGTCTTATACCTTTTATATATCTTTCCTTTAATTTCACTGGTAACATAAGACTGCAGGAAAATATTCAATTGTGTATCTTGACCTCGAAGCCTCCTGACCCATTCTTCTGGATCTCTGTGAGGCTCCCACCAGATTGATTGTGGTCTCTGATGGAGTGTGTCTTTCTTGCTTTCTATCAACTGTATCTAAGTCCAGTCCCCAAAACTGACTTGTCCCCAGGGAGAATTTAGTATATAGATCCAAGATCCTCCTAACCATTTCTACTTAGATATTTTCACAATATCCCGATTTTGTATCATAATTTCAAGAAATGAATCCTTATTAATTTTTTGTTTTGTTTTGTTTTGTTATTGTTGTTCTTTGTTTTTCACTGTCCCTAAGTCCTTGTCTGGAAAACTTTTCTGAAGTTACAGTTCTTCCATATTAAATAACAAAATACTTTTTAAAAACCTTTTATCATAAATTGAGAGGTATCTATAGAATTAGCACTGTGCTAAAGATGACTTCATGTATCATCCCACAACCCTTTAAAGAGGAGGGTCTCCTACCTCAGATGAGGAAACAGTCTTGGGAGCTTCTTGTGGAGTTCACATGAATTTTCCAAGTTAAGCAGGTAAGAACTCAGGTTTAACTTACTCTAAGACCTATGACCTTATTCATTATGCTGTCATGCTTGGCAATTCTCCCAGAAGCTATGAATCACTTGCTTATCTGTCTTCTAAGAAATGAGTTCCTACAACTTCATGCTTATTTCATGCTCCTCAATGATCAGATACTCAATATAGCCAAGAACTGCTCCTGCTCCCTCAGAAAGAGAAGTGTGGACCTGGTTGACATCACCAAACTCCTCTAGCACCATGTAAGAACTGTTCTTTATGAATGACATTATTGAAAAATGAACTGAAAGTGGCTGAGAGTTTGGGGAGATTTGCTTTTCCTTACATATGCGCATTTGCCATGCCAGTATCACTACCTCCTAATATTTATGTCTGAGTGTAGCACACTATTTATATCCACCTGCCTGCTTTCCAGAGTAATTATTTCATAGTGTTAATCCAAGACCTCAGGCACTGAGAAGAAATTAGAACACTCTAAATTTCAAACACTTATTGGGTTGAAATAAACAGCAGGGTAGTGCAGCAATAATTGTTAGTAGAACTTTATATGAGAAAAGAGGTTTAACATATAAATTATACCTTGGAAAATTAATCTTTTAGAAAATAAAGACAAATGGAGACTAATTTTTAAATCGCCTCCTTCCTTTCTCTACCTCCATGTAGCAGAAACAGACATTAGTAAAAGCATCTATTTGTCAAATTGTTTGGTGCAATGTTTCTGAGCTCCAGCCACACTTAAAAAACCAACATTCTGCAGAAGCTCTTTGATATGAATTGTCTAAATCTACTAGTTTTCTTTATCATAAGCAGTTTTGAAGCAGTGGCATTGTCCTCTCCTGAGCTGAGGGGTATCTGAGTGAATTTCATAGAATGTAGGCACTGGTCCATTTGCCGTGACCCAACAATTATTTTGTTCTTGAAAATATCAGGTATTTTAAAGAAAATTAACAATCATTTTTTTCTTTGAAAGTTCAATAAATCCTGTAAGTGTTAATGAGAGATTTAGTGTAAAAAATTTCAATGAAATTCTGATGATTTCATTTTCACCATTCTTTAATATTTGAACTAATTATTGGAAAGAAGAAACTGAAAGACACATTCAAGTGACTGTCATCATTTCCACAATAAATTAATGTGACTGTTGTGGACATTAATAGCCAATGTCCCTATCTGCAGTTTTACATCAAAAATGATGAAGTGGCCACTGACCTGGTAGGCAAAGGTGATAAGCTACTGATTTCCAGTGACTTTTTAGTTCTCATATGCCTTCTCACAGTGTAGAGCATGATGCAAAAGGTTTTTTTTTTGTTTTTCTTTTTCCCTGAAAGCATGGCCTTCTCTTTCTTATTTACTTATTATCACTGCATCAATTATCAGGAAACAATAAAAACTTGATTTGGATTCAGAGATCTAGGAAAGTATTAGCAACCAACCAGACAATATAAGCTATAAATGAATTAGTATGTGGAATATCAGAGTTAGCATAGCTTGAATCTGTAGTGTGTGAGTCATCTCATTCATAGGCTCCACATGAAAGCAGTGATTCATGGTGCTGTTCTGGTAAACATTCAAGCTGCTACAAGCATTGCTCAAAAACGTAGTGAAAGTAGAAAAGGCATTTTGAGGAGATACACAGGAAACCTAGAATTCTTTCTTGGCAATGTGACCTGGTAAGAACCCAGGAAGCTGAGCAAACAATTCTGCATTCCTGAATTTGGAGATTTAAGGTGTTCTGTGTGACTCTTTCATGTTGGGGATACAAGGTACTTGGTGGTCCAGTCTTTCTCTTTTCTTATCAGACAATAAATAAAAGCACTAATTCCCACCAGCAATGGACAGGTGTACCTTTTTCCCCGTATCTTCACCAACATTTATTGATGTTTGTATTCTTGATAATTGCCATTCTGACTGGGGTGAGATGAAATCTTAGAGTAGTTTTGATTTGCATTTCTCTAATTGCTAAAGATGTTGCACATTTTTTCATATATTTGTTGATTGATTGTATTTCTTCTGTGAAGTGTCTGTTCAGTTCCTTAGCACATTTATTGATTGGGTTATTTATATTTTTGGTGTTAAGTTTTTTGAGTTCTTTATACATCCTGGAGATTAATGCTCACTCATACATTGCTGGTGGGAATGCAAATTAGTGCAACCATTATGGAAAGTGGTATAGAGATTCCTCAGTAAACTTGGAATGGAATCACCATTTGACCCAACTATCCCACTTCTCAGATTATACCTAACAGATTTAAAATCAGTATATTACAGTGATGCAGCCACATCAATGTTTATAGCAGCTCAATTCACAATAGATAAACTATGGAAGCAACCTAGGTGTCCTTCAACAGATGAATGGATAAAGAAAATGTGATATATATATATATATATATATATATATATATATATATATGATGGAATATAACTTGGTCTTGAAGAAGAATGAAATGATGGCATTTGTTGGTAAATGGATGGAGCTGGAGAATATCATGCTAAGTGAAATAAGACAAACCCAGAAAATCGAAGGTCAAATGTTTTCTCTGATATGTGGATATTAATTCACAATAAAGAGAGTGGGGACTAGGTAAGAATAGAGTTTCTTTGGATTACATAGAGAGGAGTGAAGGGAGGGAAGGGAGTATGGGGATGGGAAAAACTGTAGAATGAATAGGACATTATTACCCTATGTACACATATAACTATATGACCGGTGGGATTCTACATCATGTATAGAGAGAAAAATGAGATATTATACTCCATTCCATATGATTTATTAAAGTGCATTCTACTGTCATGTATTACTAATTAAAACAAATTTAAAAATTTTAAAAAATCACTAATTCTAAAAAATATGCTTGAGAGAATGAAACGGCAACTGTTTTCAACTATATTTTCTGTGTGTTCAGATTTTTGTTAACAGCCCAGCCAGTTTTTTTGGATAGCATACAAGAATGTTCTGGCCTGTGAGGAAGGTCCTCTATAAGGAGACCATGGAGTACCCATGATCCTAGGAGAGAAGTATGCAAATTGTAATCACCTGAGCAGCTACAGGGGGAGGACATATTATAGCAGAACTCACATGTATTCCAATTAAGGTTTTTACTGAATGTTTATTGGACAAATTTCTTCCCAGACTCCATTACACACACAGTTTATGAACCTTATTACCAAATCTAGACTTATCTCCCTAGAGGTCAGTTCCTATTGTTCTCCATGTGAATCTTGTGGTGCATAATAGGTCAATGCTTCAATGACCCCTTCAAAAGACTATTGTTTCTCCTGTGCATGGTGGCACATTCCTGTAATTCCAGTGACCCAGGAAGCTGAGATAGGAGGATCTCAATTTCAAGGCCAGCCTCAGCGACTTAGCAAGACCCTCAGCAACTTAGAGAGACCCTGTCTCAAAATGAAAAATGAGTTCTGGGGATGTAGCTGAGCAGTAAAGTGCCCCTGGGTAATTCCTGATTTTATATAAATGTGTGTATGTGTGTGTGTGTGTGTGTGTGTGTGTGTGTGTGTATTATTGGCTCTAATGGGACCTAATGGCTGACTTCTGTCAGTCTCTAGGGGACTTAAGAAATTTGTGGCACCCATTTATGAATTTATGGATTGGGCATCACACATCTGGGGCAGATTTTCTGCTCTTTTGATTTAAATAACAAAGGACAATTTCTAATAACAAATATTTCTGTTATTATTTAATGGACACTTGTGCATGGTTGTAGAGCATAAGTAAGACAGGACCAGAGGAAACACATACTCTTGTTTCCCTCAGGATGGACTTGGGAGGGAGCTGCCTGGCTGTAGATAGAATGACTGCTAAGGCTTGATCGTGGAAGCTTTACTCCTCATTATAACTGCTATAGTGTGAATGGCTGAAAGAGCCTAAGTGCCCCAGGTGTGCCTTCATCTCAGAAGGCAGAATGCAGTAGATCTAAGCAAGCTGCTCATGTGGAACTTTGAGATGTATATGAAGTTTGATATATAAATATTTGCAATAGATATATTGTTCATGGGAATAAGACAAACGGTTTTCAAAGCAAAGAGCAAAGTAGTCTGAATTCTAAATCTATGTTGCTGGCTCAGGTTTGGTTGACAACCAAAATTAGTTTTTGAGGAGAAAGTAGCTAAAAGACTCAATTTGGGGTTATTAAAAATTGAATTATATATGAAGTGATTCACCTTGGAATCAAACTTTATTCCCAGGTCATCCAAACAAGTATCTGAAATTGCCCAAGAAATGTGATGATACAAGTTCTTGGAGAGTGTCATTTGGAAAACTGACCAATAAATGAAATGAAATTTCAGGAGTTTTGAGCAGTAATAAGGATATCAATATATGTGAAATCTTGCCAGGAGTTTTTACTGGACAGAAGCCAAAGCTCGAAGAAAATCCTGACACCAGGCAGTACAATGTCTCATAAAGAACTGACTGACAAAAACAGGACACTGTATTAAGTTTTTCATGTCCTCCAAGAACCTCAATAATTCTAGCATAGAAGTGTTTTGGAATTTAAGTCAGTGTTTGTAAAGCATTCCTTAATGCTTTCTTATAGGACATTGTGTTCCTTGCCAATTATTCATTCATTTATTCACTCTTTTCTTCATTTATTAAATATTAATTGTATTTGGGGGACCATGAGAGGTATTAGTGATACATAGTCTCTGCAATCGAGGGATTCACAGTGTCAAGCAGAGGACATGTGAACTATACCTTTTGTATTTTTTTGAGGTGTAAATTACATAAAAATATTCTCATAGGTGTAGAGAGAAGAATAATGGTAATCAGAGTCTGGAAAGGGTGTGAGGGAGGAGCAGATGGAGAAAGGACGGTTAATGGGTACAAGGATGTGGCTGGGTGGGAGGAATAGCTTCCTATAGCACAGCAGGATACCTGTGGTTGACAACAATCACTTGTTTATTTCAAAATACTTACTAGAGAGAATTTTTAATGTTCCCAACACAAAGAAATGATAAATGTCTGAGGTAAAGTATATGCTAATCACCCTGATCTAATCATTCCACATTGTGTATGTGTATTGAAAGGTCATAGTGTACATCATAAATATGTGCAATTACTATGTCCATTAAAAACTGAAATTAAAATTTAAAAGTTTTGTAATACTAAAAGATTACATAAAATTCAGCGATTTTTTGTATACAATATAAATTGACAAGTGTATGTAGCTATGTGACTATCAATATAGTCATGACATAGTCACATTTCAGTTAACTCTAAAATTCCTTAGTTCCTCTTGCAGTTGATGTTCCCCCACATATCCTATGCCCATGCCAATCTTGTTGCTTCCTTCTGGAATTTCATATAAATGTAATCATACAGTCCATAGCCTCTGTGTCTGACTTTTTATACTTAGCATAATGTTTTTGAGTTTCATTCATTTTAGGGAAAGTATCTGTAGATATTTTTCCCATTTATTGAATAATAGAATCACTTAAATGGATATATCAAAATTTATTGTTGCATTCATCAGTATTGAACATTAGGTTTGCTTCCAGATTTTGATTATTACAAATAAAGCTGCTATGAACATTCACATATGGGTCTTTCGTAAAGATACATTTCCTTTATCTCGGGTATTACCTAAGGCAAATAATTGTGGGAATTAAGATAAGTGTTTAGCTTTGTAAGAAATTGTCAAACTGTTTTTTAAAGTGGTAATCATACCTTACATTCTCACCAATAGTATATCAGAATTCCAGTTGTTTCTTGCCAACATTTGACATTTTCACATTTAGTAGATGCATATTAGTGTCCCATTATTTAATTAGCATTTTTCCTGGTGACTAATAATGTTGACTATTCTTATGTACTTATTTTCCATTGAATATCCTATTTGTGAAATTCTCCTTTCAAATTTTCTGAACATAGAACTAAAATGCTCAATAAAATACTAGCAAACTGAACCCAATAGCACATTATAAAGATCATCCACCATGATCAAATAGGATTCATCTCAGGGATATGATTCAACACTTACAAATCAATAATGGTGATTCACTATATCAACAGAATCAAGGAGTAAATCATATGATCATCTCAATAGATGCAGGAAAGAAATTTGATAAAATTCAACATCCCTTCATAATAAAAAGTCTAAACAAATTAGGTATTGAAGGAAAGTACCTCAACATTATAAAGCTTTATGGAATTAGTCAATAGATAACAGCATAGTGAATAGGGAAAAACTGAAAGCTTTTTCTCTAAGATCTTGAAGAAGATAATGATGCCCACTTTGACCCCTTTATTCAATATCACTGAAAGTTCTAGCCAGGGCTATCAGGCAATAGAAAGAAATAAAGGACATTCAAATTGAAAAAGAGAAAGTCAAATTGTCATTGTTTGCAGATAACATGATCATGTATATATGTGTATCTCCAAAGCCTCTGCTAAAATCTATCAGAACTAATAAATGAATTCAGCAAAGCACAGAATATAAAATCAACATAAAAAATCAGTAGTGTTGCTATATAAGAATAGCTAATTATCTGACATAGGGATCAACAAAGCAATCCCATTTCCAATAGCTACGAAATAAAAAAAAAATAGGTGAAATATCTCTATGGTGAAAACTATAAAATATTGGTGAAAGGAATGGAAGAGAACAACAAACAAATGGAAAGACATCCTATACGATGGGTTGCACTAATCAATATTGTCAAAATGTCCATACTACGCAAAGTGATTTATAGACCTGTTGCAATTTGTATCAAAATAGCAATGACATTTCTCACAGAATGAGAAAAACTAATTGTAAAATTTGTATAAAAGCACAAACACACAAACACACACACAATCCTTCAATAGCCAAAGCGATCTTGAGCAAAAAAAAGAACAAAACAGGAAACATTATACCACCTGATTTAAACTATAATACAAAGTTTCAGTAATCAAAACAGTATCATATTGGTGTAAAAACAGGCACATTGGTGAATGGAGCAGAAAAGAAAACTAGAAGTAAACCAACACATGTATTGCCGACTGAATTTTGACAAAGGTACTAAGTACTCACAGTGGAGAGAGTCCTTTCGAAAAATGGAACTGGGAAAATTGAATATTCATATGTAGAAGAATGAAACTAGATGCCTGTCTCTTTCCAGTTACAAAAATCAACTGAATTCCTCTTTCTTGTCTTTCATAAAATTGCTGTCATTCTATGCTATCATCACTAAATGCAATTTTGCTATTATTATTTTGAACAAAATTGTATCTTTTAAAATCTGCTGAATAAGAAAAGTGAAAAGTAAAAAAGCATTGTCCTTTGCCCCATATATTCCTTCTCTAACACTTTCCATGTTTTATGTAGTCTCAAATTTCTCTCTGTTATCGTTTGGTTTCTCTCTGAAGAACTTCTTTTAACATTTCTTGCAAGACAGGAGCAATATAATATTATTTGAGTGAGTTGTACACTTATAATGTGAATTTTAGAGAAACCATGGGAAAATTTCTAAAAAGTATATTTTATAAACTAAAAGAACCAAATGGAATTACATAAACAGATCAATTAAAACCAGAGAAAGCAAAAAAAAAAAAAAAAAAGAAGAAAAATCAGTTCAATGTAAAGAGTTGAATGTAATACTTGAAACTCAGAAACTACTAGAAGAAAATATGTGGAAAATGCCTCAGAAGGGGTAATGTGTTTGTCAGGGTTCTCTGGAGGAACAGAATCAACAGGAAGTATGATTATAAAAAGGGGATTTATGAGATTGACTTTCACAATCAGAAGCTGGGTAGTCCACAATGTCCGTCTGCAGCTGGAGAGCTGGAAGAACCAGCAGCTGCGCAGTCCAAGAAGCAGAAGCCCCAGAACAAGAAAGATCAACAGGGCTACCTGAGTCTAAGACCAAGGATTCTGGAAACTACCTGGAGAATCACTGGCAGAGTCTGCTTTGGAAGAGTGAAGAAACAAGAGTTGGATATTCTCAGACATCCAAGCAGTGATCAAGAACCTGTTCAAGAAGAGCAGAGCTTGTATCTACATCTGCTTCCTTGTTCTTTCAGCTTTTATTCCGTCCTATTGGGAGGTGCTGCCTACCCTTAGGGAGGGTCTCCACTTCAGTTCACTATCTCACATTCCAATCGTTCCTAGACACGCACTCATTGACATACCCAGAGGCCTCTTAATCAACAGCACCTCTTAATCCAATCAAGTTGATAATTCAAATTAACCATTATAGGTAAGAATATATTTTGGGCAGACAAGACACAAAAGCAGAAACAACTAAAGCAAAAACAGACAGATTATATCAAACTTAAAAGCTCCTGAACAGCAAAGAACACAACCATCAGAGTGAAGAAGTGATCTACAAAATGGGAGAAAATATTTGCAAAATATGTATCTGACAAGAGGTTAATATCCAGAATCTATTAGGAAGTCAACTCAATAGTAAAAACAAACAAACAAAAAATCCCACACAAATAACTAGATAAAAACTGAGCAATAGATCTGAATAAGCATTTCTCAAAAGAAAACATAAAAGGCTATCATGGATACGAGAAATGCTCGACATCATTAATCATCAGGGAAATTGACACCCCGAAGAGAAATCACCTTGCTCAGGAAGAATGACTGCTATTAAAAAAACAAAAGATAAGTGCTGGTGAGGATGTAGAGAAAGGGAACACTTGTACACTGTTGGTGACATTGTGAATTATAGCTATTATGGAAACCAGCAGTCCCACTACTGGGTATATATTCAAAGGAAATAAAATCAGTAAGCTGAAGAGACATCTGCAATCCCATGTTTATTGTAGCACTGTTTATAAGAGGCAAGAAACAGAAACAACCAAACTGTCATCAACTGATAAATGATAAAGAAAATGTGGTATATATACACAATGAAATATTATTCAGACATAAAAAGAATGAAATCGGTCATTTGTAGCAACATGTATGGAACTGGAGATCATTACGTTAGGTGGAATGAGTCATGCACAGAAAGATAAATATTCTCATTCATGTGTGGAACATAAAAAAGTTCATCTCATGGAAGTTGAAAGTAAGATGGTGATTGTCTGTGGCTAGGGACAATAGAGGGGATGGGTGGGGGGAGGTTGATGGGTGTGTTCGAAGTTAGAGTTAGGATTGCACCAAGTTCTGGTGCACTTTGGCACAGTGAAGTGACCATAAATATAGTAATGTAGTGTGTACTCCTAAAAGCTAGGGGGAGAAAGAAAAATGGATTTTGAATGTTTTCACCAAAAATAAATGATAAGGTTGAGTGTGTATCTCAGTGTTAGAGCAATTGCTCAGCATGTGTGAGGCCCTGGATTTGATCACCAGCACCACAAAAACAAACAAATAAATAAGCAAATAAAATAAATGTTTGAGGAAATATATTTAATCTGATTTACGGATTATACATATAAGTACATGCTGAGACATTAATCTCATGGTACCCCATAAATATGTACGGTTTTTGTTTTTTGTTTTTTGTTTTTTTTGGAACCGGGTATTGAACTCAGGGCACTCGGCCATTGAGCCACATCCCCAGACCTATTTTGTATTTTATTTAGAGACAGGATCTCACTGAGTTGTGTAGGGCCTCGCTAAGTTGCTGAGGCTAGCTTTGAATTTGAGATCCTCCTGCCTCAGCCTCCCGAGTCGCTGGGAGGTTTTTGTTTTTATGTATGAGTTAAGAAAATCAGGTTGAATTCATTTTTGTTTTTGAATTGCAACAGCTTCTTACTCTGGATAAAAGTTCTTCATATTTTATGTCTCTCAAACACTGAAGGTCTTACAAATGGTCTTATTTATGCACTATTTTCTGTCTCCTTGCTATGGTTTGGATGCATGTGTGAGACAATGCAAGAAGGGTCAGAGAAGAAATGATTGGGTTAGGAGAACCTTAACCTTATCAGTGAATTAAGCACCTGATGGGATTAATTGAGTGGTAACTGAAGGCAAGTGGGGTGTGGCTGGAGGGGGTGGGGTCTTGGGGGCGTGGCTTTGGGGTATATATTTTGTACCTGGCCAGTGGCATTTCTCTTTCTCTGATTTCTAATCATCATGTGAGCTGCCTCCATCTGCCACACTCTTTTGCCATGGTGTTCCGCCTGATCTCAGTCAGACCCAGGGAATGGAGCCAGCCTTCTATGAACCAAGACCTCTGAAACTGTGAGCACTCAAATAAACTTTTCCTCCTCTACAGTTCTTCTGGTAAGATCCTTTAGTCACAGCAGTGAAAAAGCTGACTGAAACACTTCCTTTAGAATGCAAGTTTCATGAGGACTGGGACTTTGTTTGCTTACTGATTCTAGGATCCACACACCCAGCATAAACACTCTATAAATGTTTTCTGATTCATCAATGAATGCATGAATCCTGATCCTGATGGATAATTCAGAATTTGGTGTCCCTTAATTCTGTGGTGTGACCCTCTGAGTTCCTTTCAAGCTTATCTTCTTACCATGAATCACAATTTTGAAACCTTGTGTAGACTCCACTTTTCTTTATCCATATAAAATTGTTCTTGTCCTTCAAGTTCTGATTCAGATTTCATCTCCAAAACAATTCCATGAAGGTCATATTGCTTTTTTGTTTTTTCTTCCTATGAACTTCAATGGTATAGGTGGTCTAAGTAACAGTTCCATGGTTCATTTGATTTCTGTATTCTTTGTTTTTTTTTGGTACTGGGGATTGAACTCAGGGGCACTCACCACTGAGCCACATCTCCAGCCCTATTTTGCATTTTATTTAGAGACAAGGTCTCACTGAGTTGCTTAATGCTTTGCTAAATTGCTAAAGCTGACTTTGAACTTGAGCTCCTCCTGCCTCTGCATCCTGAGCTGCTGGGATTACAGGCATGCACCACAACACTGTGTCTGGCTGCCTGATTTCTGTATTCTTTAAGTATTTCATAGTTTAGTGTTGTTTCCCTAACAGAATTATAACTTCTCAAAGTTGGGGACACCATTTATATCTACCCAGAAGAGTTGATATAAACCAGACTTTTAAGATAAATTATATGGGTAGCTCCTGGTGAGATCTGGCCTGGAGCGGAAGCAGTCGCCAGGTCCAGCGGGGAGATTAGGCCCTTCGGCGCTATTTTACAGCTTCCCTGGCAGAGAGTGAACACGTGCTACTGAATGAGCCCCCAGCGAGGAGCTCAGGCTTGCCTGGGCTCTCAAGCCCAGTGTCTCCATCACTGAGCACAGTTCTGTGCCCCCACCCCAACTTGGTCTAGTGCCAAGTCCACACCCTGGCCCGGGGTCTAGCACCTTGCTGTATCTGATTGTCTATCAACAGCAGGCTGCCTCTGCCCAGAAGCATTGATCATTCCCAACCTGGAGGTAGTGGGACAGCAGTTTTCTTGGGTCACCGCTTGATCAAGCACCTCTCAAACATTGGGTGAGTCACTAGAAATCTGCAGGGACACTTTAAGTCTTTACAGGAAAATTGCAGTCCCTCTGATTTGCACTACTAGAGGGGAAGATATATGAGCAACATGAGAAAACACGGGAAGAATGTGTCCCAAACAAACCTAGATGATATATCAAAAGAACTCAAAGACAGCATGGTAGAAGGAATGACAGAAAGGGAGTTCAGAATGTTAATAATTAAAATGGTCCGAGAAGAGAATGATGTGACGAGAGAGCAGACTCAGGCTATGAATAATCAGCTAATAGAGCTATTGCAGGAAGCAAAAAATCATTTCAATAAAGAGATAGAAGTTCTGAGAAAAAAACAAACAGAAATCCTTGAAGGAAACAAGGAAATGAAGGAAATAATAAACCAAGTTAAAAACTCAATAGAAAGCATAATTAACAGAATAGATCACTTGGAAGACAGAACCTCAGACAATGAAGACAAAATATTTAATCTTGAAAACAAAGTCGAACAAACAGAGAAGGAAGAGTTAGGAATCATGAACGAAACCCCCAAGAAATATGGGACATCATGAAAAGACCAAATTTAAGAGTTATTGGGATTGAGGAAGGCACAGAGATACAAACCAAGGGTATGAATAATCTGTTCAATGAAATAATATCATAAAATTTCCCAAATATGATGAATGAGATGGAAAATCAATTACAAGAGACTTACAGGACACTAAACGCATAGAATTACAACAGATCCACACCAAGGCACATTATAATGAAAATACCTAACATAAAAAACAAAGATAGAATTTTAAAGGCAATGAGAGAAACGCATCAGATTACCTACAGGGGGAAACCAATACAGATATCAGCAGTTTTCTCAGCCCAGACCCTAAAAGCAAGAAGGGCCTGGAACAACATATTTCAAGCTCTGAAAGAAAAAAACGGATGCCAACCAAGAATCTTATACCCAGCAAAACGTACCTTCAGATTTGATGATGAAATAAAATCCTTCCATGATAAACAAAACCTTAAAAAATTCACAAAGAGAAAGCCTGCCCTACAGAACATTCTCAACAATGTATTCGAAGAGGAAGAAACGAAAAACAACAATCTCGGTCAACATGGGGAAGAATTAAACTAAAGAAAGAGTCAATCAAAGGAGAAATAAAGTTGAGCTAAAAACTCCATAAAAGCTAAAATGGCAGGAAATACAAGTCATATCTCAATAATAACCCTGAATGTAAATGGCCTAAACTCATCAATCAAAAGACATAGACTGGCAGACTGGATTAAAAAGAAAGACCCAACAATATGCTGCCTTCAAGAGACTCATCTCATAGAAAAACATGCCCACAGACTAAAGGTGAAAGGTTGGGAAAAAGCATACCATGCACACGGACTGAGTAAAAAAGCTGGGGTTTCCATCCTCATTTCAGACAAAGCAGACTTCAAACCAAAGATAGTCAGAAGGGATAAAGAAGGACATTTCATATTGCTTAAAGGTAGCATAAATCAACAGGACATAACAATCATAAATATTTATGCACCAAACAATGGCGCATCCATGTATGTCA
>JAJEJO010001083.1:24257-56852 GCA_020662805.1 Glaucomys volans
GCAGTGCTGGTGATTGAACCCAGGGCCTTGTGCTTGTGAGGCAGGCACTCTACCAACTGAGCTATATCCCCAGCCCTCATCTCCTGTTTTTGAACATGCTTATGTGTTTGCCCATTTGTTCCACAGATGTCTGCTGTATGCTGGACACTATTCTAAGGGCTGGAGATAGAGTCATGAAAAAAATACTCCTGTCTTTATGGAGTTTGCAGTCCAAAGGGGAAGCATATGGTATAAAGAAAAAGGTGAAATGCACACTCTGTTAGATAGCAGTATGTACTGAGGAAATCAAAGCAGGGAAAGTGTGGCCAGAGAGGGCATCTATGAGAAAGTGACTCCAAGTTAAGACTGGACAGAAAGAGCGTGCAAGGTGGGTGCTTATCTGAGGAAGGATATTTGAAACAGAGGAAATAGCAAGTATAAAAAGCTTAGATAGAAGCATGTCTGGTTTGTGGAGGAACAGAAGGAGGCCAGGTGACTAGAATGGAGTGGTCAATAAGATTTTCATCTACCTCCTCTCTGTATGATTTGGGCTCCCTATTGGAAGACACAGAACCTAAAAATCAATGTTTACCTGCCCTCACAAGTGGTTCCAAGTCCTGGTCAGCTGAAAATAAGGTGAAATAAATTCAGGCAAGTGTTCACTTACTTTCCATTCCCCCAGAGTGTTCTTTCTGACATGAATTAGAATGGAATTAATTGGTCAGATTATTCTTTGAGGTTGATTGAAAAGGAAGTTTTTAGCTGGGTACAGTATACTCATCTGTACCCAGCTATTTGGGAGGTTAAGATGGGAGAATTACAAGTTCGGGGTCAACCTGGACAATTAAGGAGGACCTGGCCTCAAAATAAAACATAAAAAGGGCTGGAGATGTAGTGAGCGTTTCAGTACCCCAGGGTTCAACCCCCAGAACCACAGGAAACAAAACAAAACCAAACAAAGGAAAATTAGTTTTTGGCGAAATGAAAATCTGTAATGCCTTGATTAAAGTAACTAAAATATTATAAGGAATTGGAAAAGCAAAACAGAAAAATATTTAGAATTGATATTTTACCACAACTCTAATTTTCTAGTAGACTTTTATTGAGATCCTGTAAGGTAGAGTGTTTAGTGCTGGTTACTGAACTCAATTCCAGGGCTCTTTAACCAAAGAGCCTAATCATCAGTCCTAATAATACTGCTTTTTGTATCTATTACTTTTCTCTGAGGGTCTTCCTTAATTTTCTCTCAGTCTGATTTCTTTGGGAAAAAAGAAAACTATGAAAACTTTTTATGCCTCTAAGAATTGATAGACATTAAATATTGTCTTTGTTGGTTCTGGAAGAACAGTGGGGAGGTTTCCAGTGTTTTTCCTTAGATCCCTGTGTGAGCTCCCTTTGGACCTTATTTTGAAGTGGAGGCCTGTAAACAGCCACTAGGCATCAGCAGCAGTGGGCAAACGGGACAGTGGCTCCCACATAATTTTTCAGGAGTGGTTCCTCAGTTCCAGCAGTGGTTTAGTACTAAACAACTGAGCTTTCTTCTGAAGGAATTAGCTGATTTACTGTGAGAGGCAAGGCCTCCCCTGTAGCAGTCCTTTCTCTGATTATGCTGAATACTCCGGTTCTTCTCTTTTATACACATTTCACTTCCCACTATTTGCTTTGCTCTCCTTTTCAGCCAGTTTTTGTGATTTCTACCCAGTGGATTAGTACCTGGTTCATTTTAATATTTAAACATGTTAATTTGAAAGTTTTTAGATTTATTTTTTGTTTCATGAAGGTTATATATATTTATCCTGTACACATGATGTTTTGAAATTTGTATCCATGGATTCACTCTACTTTAAGAGAAAGTTTTATCTCTTAGAGCCGATCAGTGGAGATTCTCTGGTGCACTGTGCATGGAAAGATGCTGATGTTGAGTTCAGAAAGAGGGAGAATGTGGGGACTAGGGGTGAGACAGTGTGAGCAAAGAGCAGTTGTGGAAGGACCTTGCTCCTAGAATTGATGTCCTTGATTGGTGTAATCCTCATCCCCACTTGCTTTTCAAATCACCCTTCATGATCCTATTCATTACATTGTAAGAACACACCAGGTGCAGTATAGGTCTTTGAGCTACCATATCAAAGCAAATTCTTAATATTTGGAAGGAATAGTTACCTACTCTGTATGCAGAGGATACCAGAGAGAAGCAAATTTATGATATATAGATTTGACCATGCTTTGAATGTTTATGTCCCTCCAAAATTCATGTTGAAATTTAATATCCAATGTAACAGCTATTAAGAAATGAGGCTTTCAAAATCAATCAAAAGAGACAAAGAAGGTCACTTCATGCTGGTTAAGGGAATCATCCAATAAGAAGATAAAATGATTTAAAATATTTATGCTCCAGATGTCACTATTCCTACATGTATAACACAAACCCTTCTCAATATATAGAATCAAATAGATCACAATATAATAATACTGGTGATTTCAGCACACAAACTCTACCGAACTAAAAGGTACTATTAATCAAATGGACCTAAAGGATGTATATAAACTATTTCATCCACTGACAACTGAGTTCACTATCTTCTTAGTGGCACATGGAACTTTACTCCAAAAGAGATCATATTTTAGTGCACAAAGTAAATCTCAGCAAATACAAAGCAATAGAGATAATTCCTTGCATGCTTTCAGATTATAATGGGAATGAAATTAGAAATCAACAAGAAGATGAAAAAGAAATTATTTTAATACCTGGAGATTAAAACTTTTCTTTTTTTGTTGTTCTATTTAGTTATGCATGACAGCAGAATGCATTCATAGTACACAAATGGAGTACAACTTTTCATTTCTCTGGTTGTACAAGATGTAGAGTCACAATATTTGTGTAAACATACATGTACATAGGGTAATGATGTCTGTCTCATTCCACTATCTTTCCCACACCCTGGCTTTTCCCCTCCCCTCATTTCCCTCTGCATAATCCAAAGTTCCTCCGTTCTTCCCTTACTCTGCACCCCTAGTATGTATCAGCTTCCCCTTATCGGAGAAAACATTTGGTCTTTGGTTTTTGGGGATTTGTTTATCTTGCTTAGCATGATATTCTCCAAATCCATCCATTTACCTGTAAGTGCCAAAGTTTTATTCTTCTTTATGGCTGAGTAATATTCAATTTGGTATATATACCACAATTTCTTTATCCATTTATCTATTAAAGGCCATCTAGGTTGATTCCACAATTTAGCAATTATGAATTGAGCTTCTATAAACATTGCTGTTGCTGAATCACTGTAGTATGCTGATTTTAAGTCCTTTGTGTATAGGCCAAGAAGTGGAATAACTGGGTCAAATGGTGGTTCCATTCCAAGTTTTCTGAGTAATCTCCATACTGCTTTCCAGAGTGGCTGCACCAATTTGCAGTCCCACCAGCAATGTATGAGTGTACCTTTTTCCCCAAATCTTCTTCAACATCTATTGTTGCTTATATTCTTGATAATTGGCATGCTAATTGGGTAGTTTTGATTTGCATTTCTCTAATTGCTAGAGATGTTGAACATTTTATCATACATTTGTTGATCGATTGCATTTCTTCTTTTGTGAAGTGCTCAGTTCCTTATCCCATTTATTGATTGGGTTATTTATATTTTTGATGTTAAGTTTTTTGAGTTCTTTATAAATTTTGGAGATCAGTGCTCTTTCTGAGGTGTGTGTGGTAAAGATTTTCTCCCACACTGTAGCCTCTTTCTTCACATTGTAGTTTCCTTTGCTGAGAAAAAGCTTTTTAGTTTGAATGCATCCCATTTATTGATTCTTGATTTTATTTCTTGCACTTTGGGAGTCTTGTTAAGGAAGTCTAGTCCTAAGCTGACATGATGAAGATTTGGGCCTACTTTTTCTTCCATTTATTGCAAGGTCTCTGGTCTAATTCAGAGTTTTGTGCCGGGTGAGAGATATGGGTTTAATTTCATTTTGCTGCATATGAATTTCCAGTTTTCCCAGCACCATTTGTTGAAGAGGCTATCTTTTCTCCATTGTGTGTTTTTGGCACCTTTTTGAAGTATGAGATACCTGTATTTATGTGGGTTTGTCTCTGTGTCCTCTATTCTGTACCATTGATCTAACTGCCGATTTTGGTGCCAATACCATGCTGTTTTTGTTACTATTGCTCTGTAGAGTAGTTTAAGGTCTGACATTGTGATTCCTCCAGCTATTCTGGGCCTCTTATTTTTCCAAATGAATGTCATGATTACTTTCTCTGTTTCTATGAGGTACATCATTGGGATTTTAATTGAAATTGCATTAAATCTCTTCAGTGCTTTTGGTAGTATGGCCATTTGGACAATGTTAATCCTTCCTATCCTAGAAAATGGGAGATCTTTCCATCTTCTAAGGTTTTCTTTAATTTCTTTCTTTAGTGTTATGTAGTTTTCATTGTATAGGTCTTTCACTTCTTTCATTGAATTGATTCCCAAGTATTTTATTTTTTTGAGGCTATTGTGAATGGGGTAATTTTTCTAACTTCTCTTTCATAGAAATGCATTAGATTTATGTGTATTGATTGTATAACCTGCTATTTGCTGAATTCATTTATTAGTTCTAGAAATTTTCTGGTGAATTTTTTGGATCCTCTAACTATAGAATCTTGATGTAGGCAAATAGTGATAGTTTGAGGGTTTTTTTTCCCTATTCATATTCCTTTAATTTCTTTCATATGTCTAATTGCTTTGGCTAGATTTTCAAGGATTCTGTTGAATAAAAGTGGTACAAGAGAACATCCCTGTCTTGTTCCAGTTTTTAGGTGGAATATTTTCAATTTTTCTCCGTTTAGAATGATGATGGCCTTGGGCTTAGCACAGATAGCCTTTATAATGTTGAGGTATGTTCTAAGATCTGTATTTTTTCTAGTGTTTTGAACATGAAGCTGTGCTATATTTTATCAAATGCTTTTTCTGCATCTGTTGAAATGATCATATGATTCTAAACTTTAAGTCTATTGATGTGATGGATTACAATAATTGATTTCTAGATGTTGAACCAACCTTGCATCTATGGGATGAACCCAACTTGATCATGGTGCACTATCTTTAATTATGTTTTTGTATGTGATTTGCCATAATTTTGCTAAGAATTTTTGCATCTATGTTCATTAGGGACATTGGTCTGAAGTTTTCTTTCCTTGATGTGTCTTTGTCTGGTTTTGGTATCAGGGTGATATTAGCTTCATAGAATGAGTTTGGGAGGGTTTGCACCTTTTCTATTTCATGGAACACTTTGAGGAATATTGGTAGCAGTTGGCTTTTCTTGGTTGGGTTTTGATGGTATCTTCTATTTCATTCTTGAAATTAATCTGTTTAAATTGTGTATATCCTCCTGATTCAGTTTGGGTGGTTCATGAGTCTCTAGAAATTTGTCAATGTCTTTGAGATTTTCTATTTTGTTAGAGTATAGATTTTCAAAATAGTTTCTAATTATATTTTGTATTTCAATAGTGTCTGTTGTGATAGTTCCCTTTTCATCAAGAATTTTAGTAATTTGAATTTTAATCAATTTTATTTTTCAAATAACCAACTTTTTGTTTTGTCAATTTTTTGAAATTTTTTTTTGTTTCAATTTCATTGATTTCAGCTCTGATTTTAATTATTTCCATTCTTCTCCTACTTTTTGTATTGATCTATTCTTTTTCTAGAGCTTTGAGATGCAGTATTAGATCATTTATTTGTTAACTTTTTATTCTCTAGATGAATGAAATCAGTGCAATGAACTTTCCTCTTAGTACTGCTTTCATAGTGTCTCAGAGATTTTTGATATATTGTATCAGTGTTCTCATCTGCCTTTAAGAATTTTTTTATCTCCTCCCAGATGTCTTCTGCTATCCATGCATCATTCAATGGCATATTATTTAGTCTCCAGGTATTGGAGTAGTTTCTATTTTTTATTTTATCATTGATTTCTAATTTCATTCCATTATTATCTGATAGAATGCAGGGTAGTATCTCTATTTTTTTGCATGTGCTAAGAGTTGCTTTGTGGCATATCATATCATCATGGTCTATTTTAGAAAAGGATACATATGCTGCTGGGAAAAAGGTGTATTTGCTCATTGATGGATAGAATATTCTATATATGTCTGTAAAGTGTAGATTATTGATTGTATTATTGAGTTCTATAGTTTCTTCTTCATTGAAACTTATTCTCACTCCAGTCAGAATAGCAATTATCAAGAATATAAATAATGTTAAATGCTGGAGAGGATGTGGGGGGAAAGTTACACTCACACATTGTTGGTGGGATTGAAAATTAGTAAAACAACTCTGGAAAGCAGAATAGAGATTCCTCAAAAAATTGGGAATGGAACTATCATATAACCCAACTATCCCACTCCTTGATATTTATCCAAAAGAACTAAAATCAGCATACTACAGTGATATGATCACATCAATATTTTTAGCAGTGTTATTCACAATAGTAAGTTATGGAACCAGCTCTGATGTCCATCAACAGATGAATGGATAAAGAAAATGTGGTATATATACACAGTGGAGTTTTAGTTAGTCATAAAAATGCAATTATGGTATTTTCTGGTAAATGGATGGAACTGGAGAACATCATCCTTAGTGAGAATGCCAGTCAGAAAGTCAAGGGTCAAATGTTTTCTCTCATATGTGGAAGCTAGACCAAAATAAGGTGGGGAAAAGGAGGTAGGATCCCATGAAAATAGAAGAGAGATCAACAGATTAGAATAAGAATATTTACGGGAAGGAAGGAGGGTTGGGAAAAGGAAGGACAGATGGAATGAAATTGACCAAACTATCTTACGTATATATGAGTATATCACAGGGAATTTCACCTTTATGTATATCCACAAAGCACTATCTAAACAAAAAAACCAAACGCATAAAACAAAACAAATAAACTGTAAGTAAATAGAAGGAGCACTGGTAGAGTAGAGGAACATGGGGAGGGAGGAAGGGATGAAAAGGAGAACTACTGGGGACTTAATTGAAGGAAATTGTAGTCCATGCTTGCATAATTATGCCAAGATGAACCTCAATATTTTTTTCTTTTTGTTTTTCCCCACATTTTTTATTGGTGCTTTATAGTTGTACATACTGATAGAATTTGTCATTACATATTTGTACATGCACATAATACACAACATAAAAATATAACTTGGCCAGTGTAACTCTTCGGCACATTCCCCCTTCTTCCTTCCCCATCCCCTAACCCTTGGGGCCTTTCTTCTACTGATCTCCCCTTTGATGTTCATGTGATCTGTCCCCATCTTTCTTTTCCTCTTTTCCTTGCATTCCACATATGAGAGAAAACATATGACCCTTGACCTTCTGAATTTGACTTATTTGGATTACCA
Source organism: Glaucomys volans (assembly GCA_020662805.1). NCBI lineage: Eukaryota > Metazoa > Chordata > Mammalia > Rodentia > Sciuridae > Glaucomys > Glaucomys volans. The sequence goes on from JAJEJO010001083.1 coordinate 31,597, forward strand.
TATTGTTCTCAAGTTCCACCCCTATTCCTGCAAATGACATAATTTCATTTTTCTTTGTGGCTGAATAAAACTCCATTGTTTATATATACCACATTTTCTTTATGCATTTATCTGTTGATGGGCACCTAGACTGGTTCTATAGTTTGGCTATAGTGAATTGTGCTGCTATGAACATGGGTGTGCATGTAAAATGCCAAGGTGATCATGATCTCTGTGGACTAGATTATGTCAGACAATGGAAGAGTCGTCCCTGAGAAAAGACTGTGAAGGAACATTGCTGTCCCTTCCAGGTGAAAACAAACTACTTATGGTGGGATTTACAATTCAACAGAGATAAAATGGCATTTTCCAGGTCAATGGCTATATACTAGGATCTCAGTGAAGATGTCATAGCTGGAGCCACTGCTGAAACTGAAATGCCACCCAAATAACTTTACAAACATCCATGTTCAAAATGACTTTTCATAGGTCACAAAGAAGAGTTAAATTGGACCCACCCTTGTGGAAGTAGTAGAAAAATATTCTAGAGTACTGGCAATACTGAATTAGCCTTCTGCAAAGGGACCAAGAACTTTGAGCCTAAGAGCTTGCTTAGACATGAACTGGGAGAAAAGACATGCTTCACTGTTGTGGTGCTCCAACTCAGATTTCTTCTTAATTTAGTTCTTCTGTTCATCATATATACATATAATTATTTATAAACTGATTTGTATTATTGAAGCATTGTAGTTAATTAGTCACTACTGAAGATACCTTACCTGCAGGTCAAACATGCTTGCTCATCATGTAAATTATGCTTATTTTGTCCTTACTGGTTAATGCTACTATTTAGTTTCTACCAGTCCACAATTGCACCATCTGGTTAGTAAGCTAGAAGTCCATTTCAACAGTGTCTTTTCTCCCTATCATCCTTAGCTTACAAAGCCACCCAATATAGGGCTCTTCTAGGAGATTAATGCTCCACCCAATGCCTATCTTGATGCCTTAGTGAAGGGAGCGTCCCGGATGTTCTCAAGGAACACAGGGAGGGTGGGTAGTCAGGTTCTCTCCAACATTCCTATCTTCCTAAGTTTTCTTTCTCTTTTCTGTCAAAGAACTTTGGATATCTCATCTTGATTGAACAAAGTCACCTTTGAGTCCATATCTCGGATAATCAGCCAACCTGTTGGAATCCTTCATAGTTACTTCATTCTCAGGTAAGCTAAGCCATAATAATAAATTTGATTTGATCTAACTTTATATTTAAACATTTAGATCTAATACCCTTAGAGTTCATTGTCACATGTGTTCTCCAACTGTGTGCCAATGTGTATTTTCAACTTCCTGATATTCTTCTGCACTATGAGCTCTCTTGTCCCAGATATGCCTTGGCAGTTGCCTCCCCGGAGCATGTTGAGGTCTGATTCTGGATATAGGTCTTGAGGTAGTGAGAGGTGGTAGGGAGAACAGGCATACTTTTCAAAGGTAGCAGTCTTCTATGAGATTATCCCAAGGTATTCAAGTAAGGGGAGATGGCTGTACTTAAAATTTGGTGGTCATTCTGCCAGGAAGTGAGATCCAGGCATATTAGATTAAAAATACTCAACTTTGTCTTCCAAGTGGCAGGCATCCATTCTTTCCAAACAACATCTGAATTTTCACACAGAAACTCGGTCTATTTATAAATTCATCTTATTATAATCCTGTGATTTATACAATTATATTGTAGATTTGATTTTTAGTCATATGTGCCTTATGACTCTAATACATAAGAGGTTCTTTTATGGGCAAAAGGCACTTTCTGGTCCTCTGCACTTGATTTCAGAAGAAAGCTCATCCCCAGTTCTTATAGTTGTACTTATTTCTGTAACTGTCAAGTTCTTCAACCACTTTGTCACTCAAAGCCTTGCCTTCAATAGACAACCTGTCCCAAGGAGCTACAGGTAATCATTTAAGTCATCTTGATTCTATTGCTTGCTACAGATTACCCGTATGCCATTTGCTATTGGCAAGGAGATTATAGCTGTGTTCAAAGTTAAAGAGGTAAGTGACCCAGAATCTTGTTTTTGAGGGTCAGTGTCTTAGCACAATTCATGGTACTAAGTACTCTATTAATCAAGGTCCAGCAACAATACATGATAGGTATTTCAGAGGAGGAGGACATTAATAGAAAGAATTGGTTACATGGTGTTTTATTTATCTGTTGTAGTATACCTCAATTAAAACAACAAACATGTTATCTTGCAGTTTCTGAGGTTCATGAATCCAGGAGGACCTTAGAATCTCTTTCATGACATTGCAATCAAGCTTTTGGATTGGAGTCATCTAAAGACTTGGCGTGGATGTGGAGGTTGTTGTTTCAAGATGACCCACTCACATGTCTATTGGCAGGAGGCCTTGGTTTCTTGCTGGCATTTGGCAAAAGGCCACAGTTCCTCTACATGTAGGCCTCTTCACAGGACTGTTTTGAGTGTCCTCATGACATAACAGTTGGCTTCCCCCAGACAGTGATCTAAGAGAGCAAGCAGGAAGAAGTCATGATACCCTTTATGAACTAGTTACATACCATGATTTACATCATAGTCTGGGCATCAGAAGCAAGATGCTAAGTTCTCTCTACACTCAAGGAGAGCTGAATTAGAGTTCATCTTTTAGAGAGAAAACTGTCAATGAATTTCTAATGTATTTAAAAACTATTACATAGTAGCATTAGAAGGTTGAAGGAACAGAAATGGAATGCTAAGACAAGTCCAATATCAGTACTTGCAGAAAGCAGGTACAACTGGGGCTGAAGGAGCAAATCAGGGCTGATATACTTAGCATCTCAGAGGGCTGATCTGTGTGGTTAGTGCTATGACCTCAGGGTGGCATGTATTATGTGGTTGTGGGTGGATTGCTAAGAAGGCTGCCACTTGGCTGATGTTCAGATCTCTGAGGGAGATGTGGTATGAGACTGATGCTCTTCAGACATGGCATGGTGTCACTCATACTCTGTCATTGAAGGAGCACAGACAGCCGGTGGTTGTGCCTCTGGAAGGTGTAGTTCACTGGAACTGTAACTATTTTATGCTGCTGGAGAGAAACTAACAGGAACAACAAGTAGAAGAAATTCATTCTTCCCTCCTCCCGCCTTCCAATTTCACACCTAACCCTTCACTGACAGAAACTAGCAGGAATCCATCTGGCAAGGGAATATATAAAATCGAGTGCAAAGGAGCAGAATATGGGTAGGTTGACTTGGTGCTGAGAGAAAACAGGCAACCGACTGGTACAACCTGATTCTCTTTTATGTTTGTTTTTCTTGCAGTCACCTCTTTCTCAAATTACTCTTCTTAATTCTTCACACTGAACTATGAAGAACACCTTACCTCTTCCCTGTAAGTAGCTGGTGCCTGTTATGAATGAGATATTCCAGCATTTTTAAAGTACACAAAATATGCAGATTTTTGATGAATGGATTTTTAATGAGATGGAGGCTTGAAAAGTTGAAATCACTTTGGATTAAAATCTATGTTTTAGCCCCAAGGCCAGTTGGCTGTGTGGGAATGGAGGACATACATAGGTGGGATACCGAGGTGTCTCCATCAGGTCACCTACGATGGTTTTCTCTTTTTTGTCCTCTTTCCCATTTTCTTGGCAAATCTGGTAAATATGTTCCAGTTGATAGTTGTTCTTTAGATTTGCCCAGGCCAAAGTCGACTTTCTGGTTTGTGGCTTTGGAGAGAGTTGTAAATCAGGCACTCTTTTAGATCAATGCAAAAAAGTATTGTGACCAGATGAGTAGTTAAGAAACTCGCCCTTCTCCAGATATACTTTGAGCAAAGAGCCCCAAGTAGGCAAATTCTTCCCATTACTCTGACAAACAGCCATCTGATCCCAGCTGCTTTGAGTATCCTGGGAAAGTTTTGTTCCCAGTCTGAACTCCAAGAGCTGCTGCAGGAAATCTAAGGGACTCTGAGATTTGGTATCCAGGTGTCTGCAGCCCATGTGGGCAGAACAGCTTAAATATATTTTTGCCATGTTAGCTCACACCCATTCTCTGTCTTCACATTGTCATCAGACATCCCTTTAAAGAACATTTAATGTAAAAATATATTTAGTAGACACAATCAAGAATTTGATGAAAAATGAATATTAGAAGCTAGTGGTGTAATAATATTTTTCATTTTCTTCTGATTTATGAGCTTTTGTCTGGTCTGGTCTCTCATTTCCCAGTCAAATTATGAGGAAGGCAGAATTTGTCTTTGCCTCTGCCTTACTTTGCCTCTTTCTTCTACTCAGGTGCTATTTTTTGTCCCCACTGAGAGTGCCTTTGGGATTGGATAATCTGATGCACAACTACTCAGAGCATCTATTTTTTCCTCATCTTTTTTTTTGTTTGTTTGCTCTTCTCTTTGAAATCTAGCAGGCACATCACATTTAAACATTTATAATGACCCAAACTGAGCTCCAAATCATTGGCATATCTCCAATGTGCTCTCTCTTCAGTCTTTCCATTTCACCTGATGAAAACACCATCTTTCTGGTTCAGAGTTATTCTTATCTCTTTTTTTCTTTTCTATTCTTTATAATCAATCCATTGGCAAACTATTGGTTCTACTATTGGTGCATAACCAGAATTTTTCCATATCTCACAAATCCCACTAGGGCCACCATGTGCATACCACTAGCATCTCTTGCCTTATAATGCAATAGCCTTTCTTTGTTTAATCTGCTTCTGTCTTTCCTATACTTCTTTCTGTTCTCCACATAGCAGCAGAAGGATCCTATAAAATTTAGAAGAGCGTGTCACTCTTTTGCTCAACACCTTTCATTTGCTTCTCATCTCACTTGTAGTAAAATCCTGTCTTCACAAAGGGCCACAAGGTCTGTGTGATGACCTGATCCCTCGCTGATCCTCTGAACCTTATCTCTTACTTCTTTCACCTTTGCTCACTGTGCACTGAACCCTCTATTCTCATTGCTCTTTTCCTTTTTTTTTTCTAAAAGAAATCAGACAATTTTTTGACCTTTACAACTGCTTCTCTTTCTGCGTAGGATACCCCTCTCGCTCAGACAGTCACCCAGTGAGCCTGTTCCCTTCCCTCAAGTCTTCTCTCCAGTGATGATTCCTCAGTGAGGACTTCCCTGATCACAGATATTAAAACTCCTACCTGCTCGACTTCCTGCAGAGCATGTTCTATCCCTCTTCCTTATTATATTTTTATTAATAGTACTAATTACCATATGACACAGCCTAGCAACCAAGTGAAAAATACATTTAACTTAGGTGTTGTTGGTTGTAGATGCCTCCCTAATACCTTGTGAGCCATAAGAGCGCTTGGTTTTCATCTAAGTAGTCCATTCTGTGTCTCACATTCCTGGAGGAATTCTTGGCATATAGTAGGTCTTCAGTAAATACTGGTTGAATGAATAAATTTATAAACATGCATAAAAATGAATATCTTAAATATAATGCAGGAGTTCAACTAGATGATATTTATATAAACCACCTTTAGTTCTAAATCTATACAGCACTGGCACACGGCTGTAATCCCAGCGGCTTGTGGGGCTGAGGCAGGAGGATCGAGAGTTCAAAGCCAACCTCAGCAAAAGCGAGGTGCTGAGCAACTCAGTGAGATCTGTCTCTAAATGAAATACAAAATAGGGCTGGGGATGTGGCTCAGTGGTCATGTGCTCCTGAGTTCAATCCCCAGTCCCTGCCCCAGATAATAAATAAATAAATCTATACAGATGAGTCTGAAGGTGGGGCTCTTTCAGGCTGCAGTTGTAGGCTCTATGTTTAATATTTGGTGATAAACTTGTGCTAATGCCAGTCATGAACAACCACCCCAGCATTATTGATCCCATGTACAGGCCAGATACCAACCTGCCTCTACCTAAGAGTATTTGCATTGTAAAAGGATTCTTTTAAAGATTCAGAAGCCAAAGGTTATCATTTTCTAATAGAAATCTCTGCATTCTAGTGTGCCTGTAGTAGGAAATATTTGACAGCTTATCTCACTTCTAGAAAGTATGTCTATTCTGTACTTTCCTAAGTTTAACTTTGAGTTTTATGTAGATCTTAGAGATCTAAAGGTACTAGAAATAGATTTTATATGTTTTCTCCCTGGGCTAGTAGAATTTTCCCCTGCCTTTGTTTATCTGTTGTTCAGCAAATGCGTAGAAAAATAACACAGTTTTTTGCTTTTAGTGCTTAAGAGAGTATTTTAGAAGGTTGGCACTGAGAAGAAAGCCCCCAAGGAGTCTTCAGTAGCAAAACAATTAGCCAGAAAGGCTGTCTTGTATCTGTGTCAGCATTTGATAGCAATATGATACATACTGCCCCAGTCTGCTGTGCACAGGGGTGGATTAGAGAAAAAATACTTGGAGAAGGAGAACATAAACAATAGTGACAAAATCTCCAGTTCACTGACAAAGAATGAGATGACCATTTATTCATGCATTCGGCAACAAACTATTGAGTATTTACCATATATGCCAGATATTATAATAAGCATTTGTGATACATGAGACTCCTTTTCATGGAGCATAATTTGTTAATTCACTCATTGAATGTTGATTGAGTGCCCAATATGTACCAGATACCAAGTTAGGTTCTGAGTACATGAAATAAATAGTTTTGGACCTTGTCACTGGGGAGATTTCTCTCCAGGGAGGAAACATGTTGTTATGGTTTGGATGTGAGGTGTCCCCTGAAAGCTCACATGTGAGACAATGCAGGAAGATTCAGAGAAGAAATAATTGGGTTGTAAGAGTCTTAACCCAATCAGTGAATTAATCCCTGATGGGATTAATGATAGGGTGGGGCGGGAGGAAGTGGGAATTGGGGTGTGGCTTTGGGGTATATATTTGTATCTGGATAGTAGAGACTCCCCCTACACCCTGCTTCCTGATGATGCAAGCTGCTTCCCTCTGCCACGCTCTTCCGCCATGATGTTCTGCCTCACCTGGAGCCCCAAGAAATGGAGCTGGCCTTCTGTGGACTAAGACTTCTGAAACCGTTAGCCCTCAAATAAACCTTTCCTCCTCTATAATTGTGCTGGTTAGGTCATTTAGTCACAGCAGCAATAAAGCTGACTAAAACAGATGTTTTAGGTATTTGGGCAAAGTGCAGGGAGAGGGCACAAAGGAACAGGTGGGCGGTTCTATCTCAGGAGTCTGGGAAGATCAATGAAGAACCCCCAGAGAAGGGGACATCTGGAATGAGTCTTGGCAAATGGTAGTTATCTGTTAGGACAGGAGGTTGGGATAGGGGACAAAAGAATCCAGCAAGAGTAAAAGCAGGGAGTTAAGAGACCATAAGGAAGAGTCAGAGAGTTGTAAGGACTTTAAGGTCAGGACAACTGCTAGGCCAGATAATTTAGAGTCTTCTATGTCACTTTAAGAATTTTGCTCTTTCTTCTGTAAACTATAGAAAACCTTTGAAGGATTTTAAGAAGGAGAGTTACACAATCTCTCCTGGTTTTTAAAGATCACTGTCACTTTGGTAGCACTTGGAGAATGAATTAGAGGAAGGGAGATTAGAGCCTGAGAGACAGTTAGGTGACTACTTGCACGTTTAGAAAAAGGTGATGCAGACTGAACTCTGGCAATCAAAGGGGGAAGGCAAGGAGGGAGCAGGTCTGAGAAACCTGGAGTTGGCAAGGTTTAGTCAGTGGGTTTGGGAGACAGAGGGAGATAAATAAAGGGAGGAATACAGAATGAGTTTTGCTTTCTACCTTTAGTCTTTTACAGAGACAAGGGAGTACAGGGGAACAGGCCTGCGCTCTTGGGAGTAAGCTTGGTGTCAGGTTGACTGTGTGGTCTGGCAAGCTGCCTTCACCATCCCAGGTAGTGCATGGCTCACCTCTTAGCCCTGCTAAGCTCATACAGAAGGTGTTCGTTGGAGAGAAGAGTTTGAGGATTGGCAACATATTAGAGTGAGCTGATGAGGAATCTGCTCAAATATGTTCCCTAAATGACTTCCCAAAACTCTAACCAGAAATTTGTTCATTGCTTAAAATGGACTTTTTTTTTTCTTTTTCACTTAGTATATTTTAATCAAATCCTAAAACTGTGGTTCAAAAAAGAGGAATGATGTAAAATGACATAAGATACTTCTAGTCAGTAAATCCTGTGGCTACAAGCAGGGGGAACCTGCTTTGGCTGAGGCAGCTATCACCATGGGACTCAGGGCCCTGACAGGCTGGTGAGGTCCTGGTGATCCTTGTCACTTCCCCTCTTCACTGGTGGAGACATAGGATTGAACATTAGAACTTCATTCTTTAACTACTAAATGGCTTAATATTTTCCCCATAATAAATATTTTAATGATAACAACACAATTTCCATGATTTTCCTCCAAGATAATAACTTCCAAATCTGTGGCCCCACAACACTTGATTAATACCTCCATCTAATTGAACACTGCGGATGTTATTCTTTCCATGATATTCTCTATCAGACTGAGTCTCTAAGGACAATGACCTCATCTTGTTCATCACTGCACCCAGAATCAAATATAGTAGATGTTAAGTTAATTTTTGAGTAAATGAATAGGCACTTATAGAAATAGCAACTGATTAGCCTTTTCTTAGTTTTAAGCCATTTTATTTTGTAACTGTAATGTGTGTTCTCTTTGAAAGGAAATCACTTTATCATCCCTATTTAATACAGCAGGAATAATGTCCCAAGTGAGGTTATGCAGCTTGAAAGAGAGGGGACTAGAACCTGGCTTTTCTCACATGGGTCCCTTCCCTTTTCCCTCTGTATTGTGGAGCCTTCCCAAGAAAGGGCTCTAAAAAGGGGGGAGACTAAAAGCACAGCCCTTCTGAGAAGTGTGGAGTAAATGAGATTTTGTCTCAGAACATGGAAGCTGGGAATAGAGGTGAAAAACCACATCCACTGCCAATTTTGTCTGCAGTAGCCTTGAAAGCTAACATTTTATAAAGACACCACTGAGCTCAGATTTCCACGGAGGGCAGGTCAGCAATAATCCTGGCATTATGTGCTCTCAGGCCTGTGACCACAACATAAATGCCAGTGAAAGAAACCTCACAGTCCTTGTGCACTGCTCTTGAAAATGCAGGTGTGGTTGTAAAGGGCCTGGAGTAGATGGGGTGTGAGTTACAAGGGGAGGTGTTAAATATTCATCTTGAAAGGATCATTGGGGCTTATAATAGTATTGACCACACTCCAGCTTTATTTTCTTGGTTCACAAAATGCTTCTGCAACTGTAAACTCCAAGTTTTAAAAATTTCATGTTCAAGGGAAATAAATGTTATTCCTAGTGGCAGTTTAGTAAGCTTTTAATAACGAGTAAATTAAGTGAGTTCTTGGAAAGTAAATGGTGTGAGAGTTAAATGAGTCTAAAGGGACATGCCTTGTACCATTTGGGGGGCAAGAGCTCCTTCACTTAGGCTCTGTGGGGTAGCATAGAAAGATGGGGTTTATAAAAGGAATGGGGAAAATTGTAGCAGGGTGAAGACTTCTAATATCTATAAAATACATAAAACTTCAGCTCCCACACCCACCTCCCCAGGAATGCCAACTCTGCTGCATGACTGCCTTTGGGTGAGTCCCATCCTGGTTCTCGAACACACTAGTGTACATCCCGAGGACAGTGAAGTTTTAGAGATGGCATCCTCTCAAGAATTGGGATTTGCTACTCCACTTCCGGGTACTGGTCTCTGGCAGGGACTCTGATCTCTCTATTTGTATGTGTAGCAGCTTTTTGTAAATCCTTGTATTCACTCGTTCGTTCAGTTACATTTCTCAGGGCAGTTTCTTGCAAAGATCTTTGGGAAAAAGAATGCCAGTATGTGCCATCATTATCCCATAAAAGAATTTGCTGAATGGCGTCACCTCATTTCTTCTTCCCGCTGCTGCTCCTGCTTCATCTCCCTGACGACGGTTTCCAAGCACACACCTCCCCTTGGTTCTTTCTTTTACTGGTGTCCCCTCCATTACTCATCAACAAGGAACAACAACAAAACCTGGGCATCTGGCCAAATGACCTTTCCACTTGTCTCACATTTTTGTCAGGTCCCATTCTACGACAGAATGGAAAATCCTTGAAGGCAGGTGCCCTCCATACCCAGAATTGATATTCAAGACCAGGCATCTTTTGGATGTTTATTAAACTTTATATATAAAGCACTGCAAAACTTTGATGGGATGACTCCAGAACTACTTTATCCTCTCTTTCTATTTTATTATTATTTTTCTTTTTTAGTGGCTGGTGGAAATAGGAAAAGGGAGGGTAGTCATTTAGGTGGGGAAAGACATTTCTCTAAATGTCAATACTTATGAAACGCCATTTTAAACCTTTATAAATGATTATCTTCCTTGGTACTGATGAGGCCGTCTCACATTGCTGCTCAATTTATTTACTCAGGAGACCAATTTATTTCACTACCTCTGTACTAACTGTTTGCATTGACATCTAGGTCTGCTTTGAGCAAGCAACTGTGACAAGTTGTTTATTGAACTGTAAACAGGTATTGTCTGAATCTAAACAATGGCTTTATCTAATTAGGAGACCCTGGGCATCATCTTAGCCCCATGCGGCTATTCTAACCCAGTCTCGAATCTCCTGCAGATTTCCCATGCCTTTTAAAATCTTCTTGCTCACAGCAAAACCCTTCATCACGAAGTGAAGAATAATCCTTATTTTGTCCTGTAACTGTACAGACTGGTGTTTTGTGCAGAAAAGGGGACTGACTGACTGTAATAATCTATGCAAGGGTGGCCCAATTTAGAATGGTTGAATAAGAAAAGGAAAACATGAATGAGATATAAAAAGAAAAGGAGGATGAATAAAGATGAAGTAGGTCTGTTTCCTAGGCTGTAGAGATGCCTTGTATGAATTAGAAAACATTTTCCTACCAAAAGGGAAGTCAAGGAAATGATGGCGATGTGAGTTTTCAGACAAAAATACAGGTATGATTATGGAAAGCATAATAGGAGAGCCGAGGGGGGAGAAGTTAATTTTCTGGACTTAGATTGAAATAGAACTGTGTAGGGAAGCACTTGGGAAGCCTGTCTTCCCGCCATTGCTTTGTGTCTGAAGATGCTAATTGAGCGCAGCAATCAATGTCTTTTGTTTTCAGCTGTCAGCACTTTTCTGAAAGGCTTGGCCCAATCCTGGAGGGAGGAACTCTTAACGAAGCTTCATTTTGTGCTAGCTATTATTATTACATTTTCCTCTTGGAAGGAAAGAATTAATTGCAATTTTGAAAAAAAAAAATTTCACCACAGTGAAGTTTTCAAACATGAGGCCAAACATAGATATCTTTCTCAAAAAAAATTGGCCCAGGGATGCTCCACTGGCATATACATTGAAAAGAAAGCCGCACACAAGTGAGCAGGGCGATGGATTTTTATTTTTTTGTCACTATATAGGCACTATGTTTATTTTATCATAAAGCTGTATTTTCACATTCTTTTTGTCTCTCCTCAGGCGTTACGAGTTGCTTTCTTGGTTGCTTCCTTAACGATTTGTGTAATTGCTTTCACTCACTGAGGCCCAATTGGTGGGTTCATTGTGAGTGCCTCATGAAATATGAATCTATTTAAAAATTAATAGTAAATCAATATTAATTCAATAAAATATTTTAATCTGAGGTATGAATATTTTATACCTTCACACAGACATGTAGATTTCAAAAGCCATTTCATGTTTCTGACAGGCTGTCCAGTTTTGCCACCAAGACATGGAAATTATTCCTCCTTATGCCGTGGGGGTGGGCTCCAGGCTCTCTCAGCTAGAGCTGCCCAGGTCAATGGTTATGTTTATTCAAACTGCTGGAGGAATGCAAATGAGATGCATGCTGCAGAGGAACACGGGAAGGTTTACCTTATTTAATCGAGTTTATAGTTTCTCCTGTCTCTGCTTGGAATATAGTTAAAAGGAGTTTCACACAATCTTACAGGTTAATCCTTGTTCACACTGGGTTTGACTCATATCAAACCTGGCATGCCGAGGCACCCAAAGGCTTCCCTGACAAGGGGCTCTAAAGAGATGGACTGCCACCGATCTAGTCGAAATGAGCCAGTTGCACCTAGCTGATAAAACCAGAGATTTACTGGAGCAGACAGGCCCGAGCTTAAACAGGCTTCTCTCTCTATTGAAACCCCTTCTGTCACTTGAATCAGTCATCGCTCCTGTCAGGCATCATCAGCTAAAACAATGGAGTGGTGTCTGAGTTTAGTTGAAGGGAAGGCGAAGTCAGGCAACAGATAGGAATGTGCTCTTCTGATCAGCAGGGTGGGGTCCACTTGCCTTTCCCCACTTGAATTCTGAGAAGGTAGTTGCTACTCCAGGTGCAGAATAAAGCCACAGAGACTTTAGAACTCAAGTAATGCTAATGAATTAGGAGGGGAAAAAAATCGCTTCAATACTGATTCAGTACAAGAAGTGCTAGGTAATGGCTAAAATAATAATGTTCCTCCTGTTGGGGTTTCCACCTTCATTTGTCTTTAATATGTCTGTGTTACTCAGTGCCTAAGCTACACGGGTGGACAGAAATAAACTCCCAAGGAAGAAAATGTAAGCTGAACGCATTAAAAATTCCTTGGCTATGGCTTCTTCTTAAGGGAGCAATGGTAAATGAGGCGATTGAATTACTGAGTGTTTTCTGTGCATGGCTCAAGCCCTGGAGAACAAGTCTACATAGGTTAGAATAGCCCCAAACTAGGAAGCAGATATTACGAACACAGTAGAGGATTGAAATCAGATGCCTAACAGACAAGAACTGAGTCCTTCACATCTCCACGTGTCCTCGGAGCCCCCAGAGTCTTGTATGTAGTAGGCCCTCAATATACATTTTGCCGAAGGAATGAATATGTATGTATTCCTTTTTGACATTTATTTAATTTGCCTCTGCAGTGTTCTCTGGACTCAGGCTAGGTGTATTTCAAAACTGTTCCTTAGAATGATATATACGCTTAACTTTTCAGTAATTTATTATTGTATTTTTCTTTTAGAAGAAAAGGTTGCAGCTTTGTAAAAATGTACTGCAGTCATATTTCGAAGCTAAGGGACTGTCACTGCATCCATCAGCTCCCATGACAGGGTTCTTTCCTCCGTGTGTGGGCGTATGATGGCAATAAATGTTCCTTCTGAGGTATTCCCTGGCATCTGTATTACTCTCTTCCATTTTCCTCTTATTTGAGAAGTTGGTTTATTTCTGAGTGTTCCTGAGTGGGTTCTCTGGTCCACTTCCATAAACCTACCAGGTGGGAGGTATGGACCAGTACACACCCAGGAGGCGCAAGTGTGCTGCTAAACCAAGAGATGTCCTCAAGAGGTTGATCAACCATCCTGCTTGTCCAAAAACTTGTCCTGGTTTTAGCACTGAAGTTTTTAGAACTGGAGAAATCCCTTATTCCCAAACAAAAAGAGACAGTTGTGGCATTAGCCTTCGTCCCTAAGATGTTAGGTTTTGACCTTAATGTTGTAGGTGTCAGGTGAATGCTGAATTTCTGAAAGTTATGAGTTAGAAGATTGAGAAGGACTCTGATAGATTTTATGATTTTGCTAATAATAATAATCGTATGTAAAGTGACAGTTACGTAGTTTAGAAATCACCCATCTGGTGGTCTTTTTATATAATTCTTTTTAATTGACACATACAAATTATACAAATTAATGAGATTCAGTGTGATATTTCCATACACACATAACATACAGCATGCATTGATCATATTCAACCAAATTATTTTTCCAGCCATGTCTTCGGCACACTTCTCAGTCCCTAGAAATTACTATTCTATTTCAGGTTGAGGTTTTTTTTTTCTTTTCTTTTTTTAGTTTTTATATATTATTTTTTACATTTTTAGTAAGCATTTTCTTATCATAATGTCCACCAGTTCCATCCATTTTGTTACAAATGACGGAATTTCATTTTTCTTTATGCTTGAATAATACTCCATTGTGTATATACATCATTTTCTTCATTCATTCATCTGTTGATGGGTACCCAGCTAATTCCATATCTTGGTTATTGTGAATAGTGCTACAACAAACATGGGCAGGTAAGACTCTTTTGTATGCATACTTCATTTTCTGTGGATATATAGCCAAGAGTGGGCTGGATATATGGTAATTCTATATTTAGTTTTTTGAGAGACTTCTATACTGTTCTCCATAATGGTGCATTCAGATTCACAAATCACACTTGGAACCAGTTTTCAAGATGAACTTGGCTTAGGAAACACAGCTGACTAACAGTGGGGTTGGTGGCTCCCTTCAGTGGGAGGACAGTATAGCTCTGTGGTGGAGCCAGATTTCAAACCTGAAGTCCCTGCTTCTAACCACTCAGCTGGGGGCCACTCTGGTTGACGGTGATGGAAAGGACCAATTGTAGTGTGCTCACTTTCTGTTTATTAATGTTTTCCCCTTGATCAAAATGTCCTATGGGCAAGAATCTGGATGTATCCAGCCTGGCATCTTCCTCCTGACTTTGTGGAATGGGTGGTCTTTTGGCTTTTGCGGAGATCACCTAGGCATCTGGCCCTGGGAGTTGGTACATAAGAGCCTTACAGTTGCAGTGCTTTCCTGCTCACTTTTCTTCCTCTCCATCTTCTTCCACCTACTATCACCTTTGGAGTTTCTTCTGGCTCTGTCTCATATTGTGAGGAAAAATAAATTCTTCCTGATTCTGGTGTGTGTCAGTGTTAGTTGTGTGTATGTGTGTGTATGTGTCTGCATGTTTGTGCATAGGTGAGGACACGTGTGGTCCTACTCACATCCATATGTCTTTTCACATAGATCTTAACACCTAAGCACTTGTCTATTTCTTCTAAATCATCCAGATTTACTCAGAGAAAAAGATAATTAATTGTCCTACTGCCTAAAAGCAGCTCTTCCAGATGTTTGGAGAGAAGGCATGTGTTAACATCCCAAAGTTATAACACTTTAAAGGATGACACTTTAATAGTACATGTTTGGATTTCCAAGAATATAATTTTTTTGGAAATTGGAAGCAGAATGGTATATCAGGGAAACCGAGAGTGGTACAAATGTTAGCATTTCTGTGATCTCAGGTGGGCCAATTAAGCTTCATGAGTTTTATTTTTCCTAAATAGGAAGTTGCATCATGCCAATTTTGTAGGGTTTTGTGAGGTTTTGTTAGAAGCGTTGTATAAAGTGACAATATCTGGTGCATCACCATGGCTCTATAAATGATAGCTATTAAAAGAAAGAAAAATTAGTTCAGCTTATGAAAGTACTTTCAAATATTAGTACTGCCTAGCAAAGAAGCAGGCTGCCTTGGGAGTGGGTGGGCTCCACATCATTGGAGGCATTGAAAGCAAGGCTGGATCATTATCTTTCTGGGATACACTAGAAGGAATTTCTATGCAATGTAGAGATTCTCGTTATTTAATAGGCCATATTAGTGGTTGGGAAATTCTCATCTAAACTTTTAACAAAATACTGAGTTTAAAAGAACACTTTTCAATAGTTTTCATGGTAGATATGTGAAATCAGTGGACAAAGCTAACAAGCACAGACAAGAATTTGTTTCCAGGCAGAAGGTCCAAGGAAGTGATGCTCCTTTAGAACAATATTTAGTATTCCACTTGTCCATCCTGTCTTAGAAGGGATTGGGGAGTAGAAGAGTAAGGACCCTGAACGTCTCTTCAACCATGTCCTCGTGGTCCCTTGACTTTTGCAGTTCTAGTACCAGGATTTTCTCTGCAGTCAGAGGGCTGGAGAAGGGTTTCCAGAGTATGTGATTGCTAAACTACCAGACCAGGAAGCACCTTGGGAAGTGTGTGACAATTCTAAGAAAAGATGAGATAGAAAAACCTGGAGAGCAAGGAAGAAATAGCCTTAGATGCTTGCATTGAAAACTCTTTGCCTTTACTTTGTTACGGCAGTTTTTGAGGGATTTCCAAAAATTTCCTTCTTATAAGGTGTTCCAGATGAATCTACTTTTGATGACCCATGGGTGCCTGCATATGACATGAAAGAAAAGTTAATGTTTCACTACAGTTAGTTTGAAGAACATAGTTTTGCTAATTTTAGTGTTCTGTGTCTCCTGGGCTATAATCTAGGGGGCTGTTGGCAATAGTTTTCCCTTTGGTTTTGATACTGGAAAATGTAAATTTCTTATAAAAGATGATTCTTTAAAAGTTGTTAAGGAACATAATACTTCAAGTTACCTGCAGGAGAGCTTTACATTTTCAAAATATAATTAAATTTGAAACATAAAATTGTTTTCTATAAAACACACCTGGAGCCAGGCATGGTGGCACACACCTGTAATTTCAGAGGCTCAGGAGGCTGAGGCAGGAGGTTCTCAAATTCAAAGCCAGCCTCAGGAACTTAGCAAGGCCCTAAGCACCTCAGTGAGATCCTGTCTCTAAATAAAATACAGAAAAGGATTGGGGATGTGGCTCAATGTTTAAGTGTCCGTGGGTTCAAACCCTAGTACTCCCTCCCTCCAAAAATTAAATAAATAAATAAATAATACATCTGGATTCTTAGGTTTTTGGGAAAAATTTAGAGCATTTTTTTGTTTATTTTGCTGTTTGCATGAGTCTGAAGTATTTGAAAGTATCTCAAAACCATTTGGCTCAGGAGACTGAGGCAGGAGGATCATAAATTCAGTCAGCCTCAGCAATTCAGAGAGGCCCTAAGCAACTTAGTGAGACCCTGTCTCCAAAGGAAACAAAAAAGAAAAATTTAAAAGAGGGCTGGGAATGTGTCTCAGTGGCTAAGGACCCCTGGGTTAAATCCCTAGTACCAAAACAGAACAAAACAAAACAAAACAAAACAAAACACCAACAACAAAAAATACCGTTAGGTCAATATGTAATCTCTTTCTACTTCAAATAATGTCTTAATTTCTCTGATATAAGATGGAGTTTTAAGTCTGGGCTTTCCAATTTACTCTCAAATCTTCCTTTCCATCAATATTGTGGAATATATTCCATTTTGTGATTTCAATTTCAGTGAGAATTTCTTTTTGTAAAAATATGAACTTTTCTTTTACAGTTTTAACTGTAAAAATATACGGGCAGTGGAATTCCAAATAGATGCTCATGGTTGGGGAAGGAAAAGATAAATTTAATACCATTGATATAAAGCTAGTTTGCTCATGGATCTAAGATATTTGAGATATTATTTACTCTAAAAGATTTGCTGGTTAAACATCTTAGATTTTTCTGGATGTATCAGTTAGGGTCCAATCATGAAAAAATAATCCTCTCTAGATGTTTCAACAGAGAAAATTTAATATTGAAAATTGCTTCCACAGATGATAGAAGGGCTTAAAAGTCACACAGGAGATGTGGCTTCTCAGATAGTAATAAGAACAGAAATTCTCTACTGTTCCCAGGGCTGTGACAACAGAAGTTGATATTACCAGAATCCAGAAACTAGGGGGTAGATGAGAGCACAACAGTGTCTATGGTATAGGATCCAGCTCCTTGGGATTCACAAGGAAGACTTCCTTCCTGATAGAGAGAGACTCCATTCAAAGGAATCTGGGGAATGCTGTTTAATGTAATTCCAGGAAGAGGAGGAGAAAGGCATTGAATTTATCTGAGAACATTCCGGCAAATGACTGGAACAAAGTGAATAAGCACACATGTTTGATGCATAAAGATACATGACCTTTTTGGTACCAGAGATAACAGAGTTGGCCTATTATCAGTGTGCACCTTATATAGCACCTTCAGAATGGTGGCTGATTAACTGAATTACTCCTTCCTCACTCTCTATTTTGTAAAGGTGCAATGTAACCCATTCACAATGAGCGTGAAGTTGTTAAATAATTTCAACCCCGGTGTCTGTAGCGAGGGTATGTTACGTAAAAGCATGAGACATCAAATATTCTGCTCAAACTAGGTAAAACTCTCTTCATCTCAATAAAATGGTGCTTGAAGAATATTCTGACTGGCAAGGACATTCATTCTTAAAAGACAGACCAGATAGATTCAGCAGAGAGAGATGGACTGGGAAAAATAAACAAACTCCACTTGCAGGCAAAAAAAGTAACAGGCATTCTGAAGAGAGATGGGAGAGGAAGTCTTGGATTTCATTTCTTACATGGATCTGAACAGTCAGAGCAGTTCTGAAGAGGATGAGCCAGAGATGTGGTTACTGAAGGTGGGAAACTTCAAGTGTAAACTTTGAATAGTTCCTTCTCAGGGACTCAGAGGTCTCTGATGGCAGAAAACAGCTCTTACAGTTTTTGATGGTATAGAATGCAGAAGAGAATCTGTGGGTCATTTAGAAAAACAATGGAAGCAGAAGCTGGGCATGGTGGTGCATGCCTGTAATCCTAGTGACTTAGAGGGTGAGGCAGGAGGAGCACAAGTTCAAGGCCAGTCTCAGCAACTTAGCGAGTCCCTGTCTCAAGAAAAAAATTTTTTTAAAAATTAGAAGGCTGAGGATGTGGCTCAGGGCTGGGGATGTGACTCAGTGGTTAAGCACCCCTGGATTCAATCTTTGATACAAAAAACAAAACAAAACAAAACAACAACAACAACAAAGAAAAAAGAAAAAGAAAGAAAAAAAAAAAAGACAAACCTCTAACAGAAAAACAATGGGGGGTGGGAGGGAGAAGATCCAGATGGAATCAAAACATTGAAATTTTCGTATAAGACTCGTTGATTCCCTGTGAGAAAGTATAGGAAAGCAATGCCTCATTTTGCTCATTTTGTTGTTTATATTTTTAAAGATAATTTTATTTATTCATGCTTTATTTGATTAATTCATACATTGAACAAATATTTATGAATCTACACTCTGTGTTAGGAAAAATAACAAACTGGATAGACATGGTCCACGCCCTCTGGGAGTTGATCATCTGGAGGAAGATTTAAAGTAGTGACTAAAACCCCAGAGAAAGAAGAGATGCCATCACAGAGGATTTGAAGGGTCTAGGGGTGTATTTTAATGAATCTCCTAATCCAGGTAGGGTAAGGAAAGGAGGGATGATTACAAAGAAAAGCCAACCACAGTGAGCCCTAAAAGATGGGTGAGTGTTTTTCAGGCTAAGGGTAATTGGAGAGTATATTCCAGGCAAGAGAATAGCATATAGGAATTCTTACAGGCAAGGAAAGCTTGGTGTTTTTCAGAATCTGATATTTCAAATTCAAACTGACCAGTAGGTAGATGGATGTATACTAAGTGGTAAGATAAACCCCCTGCCAGCGGGCACTCTTGTGATGTGCAGCATAGCACAACTTCTCTGAGTTAGTTCCTAGGGATAGGGCAAAGGCTCCTGGAAATGGCATTGGCCACCTGAATCTGAGTCCTGTTTTCCTTACACCCCTGTCCTTAATCTTGCTGAGTTTATTTCCAGCATATTCTTCTACTTGCAGTGTTCTTGCTATTTAAAGTTTTCCCCCTTCAAAAGCTCATTTGCTTCCCAAAGCTTTTGGATCATTTCTACTCTGCACATATTGTATTGGGTAACATATTGACATTTTTAAAAGCAATTTTATAATTTTATGGGCATGCACATAGGTTTCTCAGCATGCTGACCACAATGAACACATTTCCATCAGTAAAGGCAAGGTGCGTGGACGGCCCAGATGTTAGCTAGTTGAAGAGACTCTCTAAACCTCAGTTAAATGACCTAATGTGCTACTTTGAAATTACCATAATGCCTTTGGGAAAGACATTTATCTAGCTATGTTTAATTTTCTAAGGCTATAGCTTCAAGAAAAAAATAATAAAAAAATCCAAGGGAAATTTATTTGCTTAATACTTTCTGTGGTGATATTTTTATTTTGTTTTAAGCATACATACTATATAAGTTCAGTGCTTCTACATTTTATCATAGTTTAGAAATATTTAAAATATCACATACTATCAGCATAAACATAGAACTTGTTTACTGAATTTCTTCCTAAGCTGAGTCTAGACACTTTCTAACTTAGGACAAATCACACATACAAAATGAAGATAAAGTGCCATCTTCCAGAGCAAGGCAGGGCAAGTAAGTATTGTCATGAGCACTAGACAGAGTGCTAGAATTGAGGGAAGAGCACCAGGCCTAGAGTAAGAAAAACTGGGTTTGCAACCCAACTTTTCTAATTAGTTGCAGTGGGACCATGGATAAATCTGAGCCTGGCTTTTCTCATACAACTAGGACAATGGATTCATGCTTTACTTCCTTTTGTATTGGTTCACTTATGAATCCATTCACTCACTCATTAAGCAAGTATTTACTGAATGCCTATTATGGGTAGATATTTTGGTGAATAAATAAACACAGCCCCTGCCCTCATAGGTTATTATACAAATCAAATGAGACAATCAGAACAAGTGTTATTATTTATCAAGTGCCATGGACTTTACCTTATTATCTCTATTACACATACACCATGGACTGACTGACGTGGGTCTATTTGAGTCCTAAGTCAGTGCTCTTACAAGTAGTTCTTACCCTCAGTGTACACACGAGGTAACTGAGGTACAGTTAAGAAACTAATCCAAAGTATGATAACTTACAAGGGTTCTGAAAGGAATGTGAACCAAGGTGGATCTGATTCAAAATACCCAATTTCCCAAGGAAACTCATCCGTTTGAAAAGTTCTCCATAAACATGAGGTGCCATAGGGAAAAAAATTACTATTATCCAGATTCATTTATGATCTGGTAAAAGCAGACCAAAACAAAAAACAGGGGTTTAGTCATGTTACTGTGGGGATTCCTGCTATAATGCTTTTGGTTCCTGGTTTTACATTTAGAAATTTCTATTCTCATTTTCCTCCATGAGAACATTTAATGCTATTCTTTTTCTGTCTGTAGTTCAGGGTTGAGATGTTGGTAAGCACATTATTTTAAAAAAATTGAAATAGTTTTGTTGGAGAATCACTGTGTCAAGGAGGTTGTGCACTTCTTTGATGATGAAAATGCCAATTTCTCATAAAAAGGCAAAACTCTTCATTTCAAAAGGTTGAATATAATGTTATTTAACTAATTTCAAATGGCTACCTTTAGGTCACTGAAAAAGTACAAATATAAGAATAGTCTCTGAGGTCTGTAACATTTTCATTTGATTCAAAAATGGCTGAGTTTTAATTCATTTTAACCTTTTGCCTTTTGGTATTTGGCTTTTCTGACAGGAAGTGACTGTCCAGTCCACTGTGAGATGTCTGAGAAGAATGGCCCACTTAATCAGGAATCTGTTTTCATTACATTCTTCAGAGCTAAAGAAGCCCCCAAGGTTTTAACTCAAAGAACAAGTACTATTTAAATAGATTTATTGAAAATTTTCTTGAAAGATTTAAAAAGTATCATACAAATTATAAGTATATTTTAACAAAATAGGACATTATCAGTACCCCAAAACTCCCATTCATGCCCTCTTTAAAGTATCTCATACCCAGGGGTAACTGCTACTCTGGTTTTATCACTACAGGCTTCTCTACTTTTGAACTTTTTATAATTGGAAATAGAATCATATAACATGTACCTTTTTCATTCATTAAACCTTATATTTATGAGATTCATCCATGTTGCTCTTGTGTAGAAGTGTGTTCATCTCTATTATTATCTTTCACTGTATGAATATGCCACAATTTATTTCTTATTCATTCTACATTACAGAGGCATTTGGGTTGTTTCCAATTCGTGGCTGTCAAAATTACTGCTGCTTTGAATATCTGTGCATATGTCATTTTATACATGTATGTAGCCTTTCTCTTGGGTGTGTACCTAGGGGTGAGATTGCTGGGTATATGGGTATTGCTATTTATGCTTTAGTGGGCACTGCTAGTTTTTCAAAATGATTGCACAATATAAAAAATCCCATGAGCAATATAGGAGAGTTTCTGTTGTTGTGTGTCCTCATCGGTCTTTTAAATATTAGCCATTCTGATATATAGTGGTATATCATTATCATTCTAATGTATATTTCCCTAGTGCCTCAGGTAGAACACTTTGTCACTTTGTGGTGACTCTTTGTATGCCTTCTTTTGTGATATGTTTTGTAGTAGCTAGAAAAATGTCTCTTTAAAGATGTCTACATCTTAATTCCTGGACCTGTGCATATGTCAGGTTGTATGGCAAAGAGGATTTATGATCACAAATGGAAATATGGTTGCTAATCCATATCTCTGTTTTGACTTTAAAACAGAGATTGTCCTGGATTATCTAGGTGATCCTAGTTAATCATAAAGGTCTATAGAAATAGAAGAGGGGGATCCGAAGAGAGAACCAGAGATGTCAGCCCAATGTTGCTGGCTTTGCAGCTGGAGAACTAGGCTGTGAGCCCAGGAATGTGGGAAGCCTGAGAGGCTGAAATAGTAGAAGGAAAACAGCCGGCTAACACCTTGATGTTAGTGAGGTAGGACCCAGTTCTGACTTCTGGACTTCAGAAGTGTAAGATAATAAATATATGTTGTTTTCATTCACTAAGAAAATGGTAATTTCTTTAAGTAGCAATAGGAAACTAAAACATGTCTTTGTCTTTTGCCCATAATTCTTGTAGGTCTGTTCTTTTGATTTGCAGAGATTCTTGATCTATTATGAATGCAAATGCTTTGTTGGGTTTATTTAGCATTTTGCATCTATGTTCTCTTTGGATCCCAGCTTAGTTGAGGTATAATTGACAAATAAAATTATATGTGTTTAGAGTATATAGCATGATGCTTAGATATATGTATGTATTATGAAATGATTACCATGATAAAATTAGTTAAAACATCCATCACCATTTATTTATTTTTTGGTGACAAGCACATTTAAGATCTGCTCTCAGAAAATTTCAAGTATGCAATACAATGTTATGAATTATAGTTGCCATGCTGGACATTGGACCTCCAGAACTTATTCATCTTCCAACTGAAAACTTGTAACATCTCCCTGTTCTCCACCCCTGTTCATAGCAACCATCATTCTGTTGCTTCCATGATTTTGACTTTTTTATATTTCACAGACAAATGAGATCGCAGAGTATTTGTCTTTCTCTGTCTCAAATAATGCCTTCAAGTTTTATCCATGATTTTGCAAATGATAGGTTATTGTTCTTCATTATGGATGAATAATATGTGTGTGTTGTCATATTTAAAAATGTGTACTTTTCTGTCAACAGAAACTGTTATGGTTTGGATGTATGTCCCCCAAAAACTCATGTGTTGAAACTTTCAGAGGTATGAAATGATAGATTAACCCAATCAGTGAATTAATCCCTGATGGGATTAACTGAGTGGTAACTGAAGTCAGGTAGGATGTGGCTGGAGGAGGCAGGTCATTGGGGGTGTGCCTTTGGGGTACATATTTTGCATCTGGCAAATGGAGTCTTTCCAATCATCTTATGAGCTGCTTTCCTTTGTTATACTCTTCTGCCATGATGTTCTGCCTTACCTGGAGCCTGGACAAATGGAGCCAGCTGTCTATGGATTGAGACATTTGAAACCATGAGCCCCCAAATAAACTTTTCCTTCTCTATAATTGTTCTGGTCAGGTCTTTTAGTCACAGTAGTGAAAAAGCTGACTAAAATCGACACTTAGGTTGTTTCTATATCTTTGCTATTGTGAACAATGCTGCAATGAGCATGGGAGTGGAGATGTCTCTTTAAGATACAATTTTATTTTCTTTGGGTTTATGCTCAAAAGTGAAATTGCTGGATCATTGCAGTTCTATTTTCATATTTTTGAAGAACCTTCATATTGTTTTGCATAATGTTGTACCAATTTACATTCCTACCTGTAGTGAAGAAGCGTTCCTTTTTCTCAACATATTTGCCAGCAATTGCTACCTCTCTCTGTCTCTCTCTCCCACCCCCAACACTGCTAGGCATTGAACCTAGGGCCTCATGCATGCTAGACAAGCACTCTACAACTGAGGTATGTCCCCAGCCTCAAGTCTGTTTTAAATAGCCATCTTAACTGTGTCAGGGAATATCTCATTGTGGTTTTGATTGCATTTCCTTGATTAATGGTATTATGTACCTTTCATGTCCCTATTGACCATTTCTGTATCTTTTTTTTTCCAAAATTACTATTCAGTTCCCTTGCCCACTTTTTAATTGGATTATTTGTTTTGTAACTATTGAGTTGGATGAGTTTCTGACATATTTTTAATATCAATTCCTTATCAGATAGATGGTTTGCCAGTATTTTCTTCCATTCCATAGATTGTCTCTTCACTCTGTTGATTTTTTTCCCTTGGCTATGTAGAAGAATATTAGTTCGATGGAGTCCCACTTGTTTATTTTTGCTAGTTTTGCATGGCTTTTGGTATTAAATCCAAAAACTTATTACCACGTCTAATACCCAGGAGCTTATTCCCTGTTTCCATCTAGGAATTGTACATTTTCTTGTCTGACATTTAATTATTTAATCCATTTTGTGTTATTTTTTGTGCATGTTGTAAGATGAGGTTGAATTTTAGTGTTTTGCATTTGATATTTTGTTTTCTCCACACCATTTATTGAAGAGATAGACTATCCTTTCCCCATTGTGTGGATGTGGCACCCTTGTCAAATATTATTTGACCATGTATGCATGGGTGTATTCCTGGAATCTTGATTCTGTCCTTTGGTCCATGTGTCTGAATGGCCATATCTCTCTCTTGTGATTATTTAAGCTTTGTAATATAATTTGAAATCAGGAAACAATGTGTTTTATTTTTCTTTCTTAAGGTTGATTTGGGTCTTTGTGATATTTTCTATTTTCTTGTCTCAATATTTTTCTGAGAAATTCACATAATCTTCCATTCCTGTAACATCCTTTGGTAACAAGGTTTTGCTGACTACATTAAAATCACTTTGGTATATGATCTCTCCTTTCATCTCTTCATACAATGAGTATAGGATTGCTGTTCTGTGTTTCTTAAATGTTAATCAGGTTTACCAATAAAGTCATATGGAACTGGAGTTTTATTTCTGGTAAGACATTTTAGTTGCAGGATTAAATTTGTTTAATAGGTAGGATTATCAAAATTTCCAGCTTCTTATGCAAACTTTGATAATTTTGTTTTTCCAGAAAAATTCCTTCTAGAATTTCAAATTAATTTGCATCTTATTATTCATAATATCTTCCTTTAAAAAATATTTGTGAGATGTTCTGGGAATGGAGCTGTTGGTAGAGCACTTGCCTAGCATGTACAAAGCCCTAAGTTTGATCCCCAGGACAGCAAAAACAAACAATAACAATGCCACAATACATTGTGATATCTGTAGTAATACATTTTTACATTATTGAAGTTGGTAGATTTTGTTCTCTCTCTCTCTTTCTTTTTTTTATATTGAAAAATCATGTTAGAACTTCATCAGTTTTATTTTATTTTATTTTATTTTATTTTATTTTATTTTATTTTATT